>WBMV01001560.1:645054-761504 GCA_013396655.1 Campylorhamphus procurvoides | reverse complement strand
GGAGGAGGCGGAGCCCCAGCCTTTCATGGTTGCTTGCATCCACCCCGGCCCCGGTGCTGCCGCCGCTCGCTCCCTTTGTCTCCGCGGCTTCGGGGAGCTCAGGGGCTGCCGCGCCGCCGCCGCCGCCGCCACCGCCACACGGCCTCCCCCAGGGTCCCGCACCAAAGGGGCTCGCCAGGGCTCCCCCCGGGGCTGCCGGCTCGCCCCGGGCAGGGCCACCCGTGGGAGGGGGCGGCGTGCCTTGGGCTCCCGGTGCTGCCGCCGCTCCCTCGGGCGGGAGCGGTGCTCACCCCACCTGCAGCCCCCTCGCCTTGAGTCAACGCTGTCACCGCTCCACCGTCCCTTCCTGAGGGTCCCACGTTTCAGCACTTTATTCTTACGCCTCTTACACCTCGTTAATGGCATCCATGCCGTGGTCCCCACACACCTCCCACGGGGATGGCGAGTGCTCTTATCTGTCAGACCCCTTCTGTAATTACTGTGACCCACCAAAACTGGCCATGAAACATGTCACAGTTCCGACTCCTCAGCTGAGGAGGTAGCGCACAATGAAACAAAACGTCATGTCCAGATGGAGATCGCTTCTCTGTCAATTTCTGATCTACCCGCTCTGAGCAACTTCATTTTGGGGAGCCGGTAATTCATGTGACAGTCCTTCTCTACAGGAGATGATCTGCATGTAATCCACTGGCCAGAAGCTCATGCCTATAGCTCTGAAAGGTCCCCTGCTCACATATGAGCCTATCAGTGAATGAAATCGTTCGGGCTACTTAGAAATGCAAAGCTAAAATACAGAGAAAACTGCACTTTCGAATGACAAGTGAACTACCACTAACATACAGTGACACTTAGGACCTCTCAGTCACACTTCTGCTGAGGCCACAGCATGGAAACAGCTCTGGTTTCTAGAGAGATCATCTGATGGGCATGACCCAAAGGTAAAAAAAATCTATGCTGGCAATATTCAATGCTTTTTGCTGCCAAACTTGCCAGGTTTGGAATAGGGAGAGGGACCAGGTTGCAGCAAACCACACTAATACCTCTCTCACAAATTCTGAGAGGCATGAACCTTCATGACCTTTTGAATTCAAGAAGAATTACTGTGACCATCTGCCCACGTTCCCCAAGAGATTTTCTGCAGGACACAACTTGATAATGCAAATTAAAAAATAAAAAAAAAACAAACACATAAGCACTACTGTTACCACCAGTACTTTTGCATGGTAATGTCCGAGTTCAGCTCAGAAACTGAAGTCTCCCAGCACATGAAGGAAACAGAAACTTGAATGACCGACAGATGGCTCAGAAGAGATTAAAGTGGTGTTAATAAGCAAAGTACTATGAAAGGCTGGTAAATATAATAATGTCACACTCAGTTAAAGACACAGACACTCCACTAACTTGTGAGGTGATTTGTCCCAGGGCCTGGCCACATTATTACTACTAGATATAATCCTTCTAGCTGAGTACTAACAAATCAATAAAATCACTTCCAGCCATCTGTGACCAGCAGGGAAGATAGCCTTCGTGTAACAGTCTGGTGCTAAAGAATTTATCCATTCTTTACCAACAGGCAGCTGCTTCAAAACTGAGGGAAGCAAGACTGAAAAAAATAAGATGATGAGAAGAAGGTGAGGTACCACCATATGTTTAGTATCAGAAACAACTAAGACATGACGTGCCTGGAATGGTAGTACAAGATACCATGATTATGTTGTTACAGGTATCTGTAGGTAGTGCACACTCAATCCTTCAGATAATTTTTGTGGGTCTGCATATGCCAAATAAAAGATATAGCTCAAGTAAATATAACTACTAATTCACTAAAGTAGTGGCCTTAGTGTTCAAGAGTCACAGCTTTAAACCCAAACTAAACAAAATATAAAAGTTCTAAGACCATAAGGTCCAAGTGTCTCCAGGATAATTTTATGAAGAAAATATGATATGATATTAAGTTATCCTACTCACTTTTCTGTTTATTAATTACTGACAGTCATTTATATCTGTTCCATATTTGTGTTACTTGCTTTATACTGGGTCAAGCATGTGAATTCTTACTGCTCTGTGTAAAATGCAAAAAGAAAACAGAGTATAGAATTTTACATATAGTTTCTTATAATTTAAAAGGGAAAGCTGAAAGCCCTGGCAGAATAAGTGTTTAAAAAAATTATGGAAGTTGGAGTGTGGACTTGTGCCAAGCCAATATTGTGACTAAATCTGTGAAAAGCACATAATCACAGAATCATTTAAGTTGGAAGGGACCTCTGGAGGACATCTGGTCCAGTCTCCCTGGTCAGCAGGGTCAGGTAGAGCAGGTTGCTCAGAACTGTATCCAGATGGCTTTGAGTCTCTCCAAGGACGGGGACTCCACAGCCTCTCTGGGCAACCTGTGCCAGTGCTCAGTTACCTGCACAGTAAAAAAAGTGTTTTCTCATGTTCAAACAAGACCCCCTGTATTTCACTTTCTGCCCATTGCCTCTTGCTCTATCACTGGGCACCACTGACTCAGCCTTGCTTACACCCTCCCATCAGATATTTATTCACATCTATAAGATCACTCAGACCCCTCTATTCTCTAGGCTAACTAGTTCCATTGCTCAGCCTTTCCTTGTATGACATGCTCCAATCCCTAAACTATCTTCATTGCCCTTCATTTCACCTGCTGCTCTATGTCCATGTCTTTCACGTGCTGGGGAACCATGAACTAAATTGGCACTCCAGATGTGGCCTCACCAGTGCTGAGTAGCAAAAGGTTCACATTTCTCAAGCTTTTGGCAATGCTTTTCCTAATGCTTACAAGGTCTTGGGCACAGCAAATGATTTTACATTATTTTTGTACTAAAGCAATAGAATTTACTGGAGGGAAATAAAGAAGAAACCATGAAAGTAATCTCTTTTTTTATAAGGCTACATGAAGAGACTCAGCTCTTATTGTCATAATTTCTAACCTTTAGTGGTTATTTTCAGATTTGCATACATTTGCTTTATAAAGATGAAATATCTGACACTGTCATCCAACCAACAACATGCAGAAATCCCAGTCCAGTTCAATACATTATATCCCAAAGTTGGAATCATACATGAGAGCCTTGAAGAAAATTTCATTGCCTGGTTAGTAAGAATTACCCCTGCTCAGTAGCATACAAAATCTTGTCACTGACAGGCATCCTATTAAATCCATTTCTCTGAAGTCCTATCTAAAGAAGACTGCTGTGAAATCTAGAAGTGGCATATCATTGATACAGCTATTGTAACATAACAGATCAATTGCTTTCCTAAACTTGAGTAGCCAATCATTATAATGGAAACCATGACCTTTTCTTCTCAGTTCATAACAAGTATTCATATATGTTTTATGCATGGCAGATGTACAGCTCTTTATTATTCTAGACCTTCCCTCCGTCTTAGGAAGCTTCCTTATTCCCAGTGCCTTCCTTTTGGACTGACCAAATGCCACATTCTAAATTCCTCAATTTCGCCAATACTACCTTTTCACTAGCTGTGAGAAGTCATGATTGTTTGTTTTCTTTCTGGAGGCAAACTGAAAGAAGAAACAAACAATTCAGAGGGCTTTGCCTATAGGCTCCTTGCCTAAAACGGTGATAGAAGACTGGAGAGAGTGAAAGCCAGGGAAGCCATGGGTTTGCCTTTGAGAGACAGCCATGAAGAATGAAATACCCTGTAGCATCAAGGGCTCAAAGTAATTTCTCACAATAGACTAGTAGAAGTGAGACAACGTGACTTCTCCCTCACATAAGAAGTTGAAGGATTTTAAAATTTTCAAAGACAGACCAAATTCTAAGTAAAACATCAACATATCATGATTTTCAAAAGCAGTTTTTGTTTTGGCATCTGACTCATGATTTTTCATTTCTTTAAGCTTGGTGGTACCACAGTATTTTAAGAGAGAAGTCGTCAGAGCTAGCTCTAGTATGAGAAGAAATGGAAACAGAAAACACAGGTAGACAGAAAACACTGACACAAAGGGATTTCACTTCATTTCAGGTAGGGATTTCAGGGCCTGTTCTGGACAAGATCTGTTATTATGCATATTTCTATGAGTGCCTACACCCTGCAGCAATTAACGTCTTAAAAATGCCCTCAGGCAGAAGTCTTGGTCTTCTTTAAAATATATTTTATTTTTAAAAAATCCAACTAAAACAAACAAGCAAAAAAAACCCTACCTCTAAACAACAAATGAGCAATTCCACCGACAGCAAACCTTACGGAGACTGCTTTTGAATGACAGCTTTGGATTCTCCTGTGTCAAATAATGCAGCTGAGTTCACGCTTCCACCTGTTCATTACCAGGCACACAAATTTGAGTCTTCTCTATCTGGATGCTGATTTTTATAAAACCCACAGGAGCTCAGTGTTTTCAAACTTCTCCATTTTTGTCAGGCTTATTTCAAATTGGTCAAGAGATTCAAATGTTATTGCTGGAGAATGGACAGAAAAGAAGTGCAGTTACATAGTTTGGCTTCCCTAAAAAGAAGTAGACTAGAAACCCTGTCCCACCCCCATAGGTCTCTAATTATTCCCTTTGCTCTTCTCAGTTCCCTCCTGTTTAGCTGTGTATTTCTGGCATGACAGTTTCCAGAAAATCACCCCATCCTTCAGGTGCAGCTTGCCAAAAATGCATAAACAGGAACTATCACCTTCCTCCTTCTCGACATGATGCTTCTGTATGTGCAGCTTCGAATGATACTCTTTTAGGTGCAACAGTGCGTTTGCAAACTCCTATCTGATTTGAATCTGTTAAGAGCTGATTCTTATTTCAGTCAGTCTACTTTCCAAAGGTGTTCATTAAATAATTGGTTTTTAAATCAGAAATGCTAACAAGGTTTTAAGTTCAATATAATTTTCAAAAATACTAAGATCAGTTTCCATTTCTTCCCCTTTAACTAGAAAAAAGTGCAAAAGTGATGTAACTGACACCACCCTCCATCCTCAAACATCATCATCTAATTTTTGTTTCTCTTCTGGACCTATTGTGTAAAGCTGATAGTGCAGGCAGACTCAATCCCATATAGTTCAGGGAAATCTGATAAGGCCATTGCGCAGAAAGACCCCAAGTTTGCAATACTTTTCTGACATCTGTCAGAAAGGCTGAGAAATGTTATGGCTCAAAGAGGAGAAAATGAAGCCCAATACCTTTAGTCAGCAATCTGGAAGTTGGAAAAGTTGGAAAATTATTCAGTTCAGGCATTGACGTAATACAACATTTTTTATAATTGTGGACCATATCTGTCTGGAATAAGAATTCTGTTGTTGCTCCAGTGGTTTAGCTGAACATCATGCATTATTATATATTGCTATATAAGTAAAGCAGCCTGCAATTATAATGAATATATATTTTACATTTTAATAAATAAAGTTGGGGGTTTGTGATTTCTTCAATTTGCTGCAAATTGAAGTATCTTCACATTATTTTTGCTTCAAAAGAAAATATTCAATAGAATCTTGAATACCTTAAGCCATGACTGCAGTAGATAGCACAGTAAGGGTAAGATCTAAGTGCTAAAGTACGCTAAGGGTTCTTGCGGTACATGTAGCCAGAACCCCTCTGAAAGCTGCCACCAGCCCAGAAATACTATTTTCAAGAGAATACAAGGAACTCCTGCAGTTTTATCAAGCCTAGTAGGCAGTAAACATCTGATTCCCTGGACAGGCTGTAAAGAAGTAGCAGGTAGGAGGATTTGCAGTGAGGAGAGGATGGTGTAATTTTGCAGAGCTGTTCATACAATGAAGGATGTGCTATGGCAAGTTTTGGTTTACGATATACTGCAGCCTCATCATAATCTCATTGCTTTCTGTTCATAAATTGCAAGTTACTTTAAAAGTCAATGCTATTATTAAAACAGGCACAAGAGTCTTGATGGAACAGTTTGCCTTAAGAACTAGTGGGGCAAAGTTTATAGAAGTAAGTATCTTTATCCAATGGATATAATCAAAAAGCACTATCTCAGTGCTCAGCAGCAGTCAAAAAAATCAAATCAACTATTAGGGAAGGAGTAAAGAACAAAACAGGAAACACATGTCTGGATTAATGCATTCTTCTTGTACTTTGAATACTATCCACAGTTTTGGTCACCTCATTTATGGAAGGACATATTAAAGCTTGAAAGCAATTCAGAGGACATGTTTGATAACCAAATAGTACAGAATGGCTTCTGTGTAATGAATGATTAGATGGGTCGGAATTCTGATTTTTGGGATTGTGGCAGACATCTACAAAACTGTAAGTAGCACAACTGAAATGGATAATGATCAGCTACCCACTGCCCCTTTCAGGAATATTAGGAGTCAACAAATAAAGTTTGTGATGGTAGTTCCTCACACTTCAGATCCCAGATCTGTGGAAATCCATGCAGAATATATAGTAATGGAAGTAGTTTATATAAGCTCGGGGAGAGAAGAACATGGAAGAATGATTCATAGACAGTTGCTAAATGAACTATAAAAGACTCAGGAAATCTTCTAAGATTAAACCCATAAGAAGTTGGAAGAGTATTAGAGGTAAAAACCACATATTCTTAGGTGGTTCTTATTCTTCCCTAAATGTGAACTTATAGTCACTTTTAGAGACAGAGGGATGTTTGTTTTGAATCAGTATGGCAGTTTTTATGTTTTTCCTAATTGGCTTGCTTTTTTTTATTAATAATCATCCTCATAATTAGCTCCACATTTCAGGGGTTACACAGTTGCCCAGCCTGTCTTGCTCTGTTCCAATAGCAGCTGAGATGGTTTAGTCAGTCCATTTTATTGTTTTCCAAAATGAAAAAATACATATTTTATTACAACAGAACAACTTTTACTCCAGCCACAGAATAAAACAAACCCAAGTGGTGTGTTTTCTAAGAACAGCCTGCTCCAGTATAGACTCAAAACAAAGAGATGTTCAATATCTCATTAAATGCAATGATTAATATACCTCCTGTGTTGAAAGGATGAAAACAAAACCTCTGTAAGATTGGACATAGAGGAGCTTTCCTTATTGTAAAAAGCCCAAGTTAGTCCTGTAAAGCATGTTTAATAAATTTTTTACAGTGACCTGACCCAAGCCAGATGCTCTGAAGAAAACCCCAGAGAAATCTGCCAGCTGCTGCTGGTAGAAGCTAACAAAATGGATGTCAGACTAAATAGCTCCTTATACTTTGCAATGGAACAGGGTTAAAAGACACATATAGATCTTTGTCTTTTCACTGATGGTACTATAGCACACAGGTAGGCTGATGAGAGACTTGTTTTAATGAAAAGCTTTGGTCAGCAAGGAGACAGCAAATACAAATTTCAGTTACTTGGAAAGGATTATTGCTGGCCTTCTCACATCGTGTTAGGGAATCTATATTTTTTCCACTTTGATTTAAAACCCCACATTGTTTTCAATCTAGTGGCTGTACCACAAAGGAAAAATCAAGAAACCAGAAGTCAAAGCTATTAAACTTCAAAATAAAATAACTTCTTTCTGAGGGACAGAGATAGTTGTCAAAGGAAAGGTAAATCCATTTGTGTTGTGAGAGTTGACAGGATCAGCTGTCATCAGAGAATTTTTCTAAGTCTCAGAGGCATCACAAACCAAAAAAGTGTCAGTGATAATGAAGAGGCCCAAGGAAATCATAGAGACTATACTAAAAGCTGTTTCAGTATTAGTAACTACCCACCACCATAGCTTAATTTATGTAGCTGTTCTGGAGCAAACCTGTAGAAGAGATGTAACATATGGATGTGGTGCATTCTAACTTATGGTCTTATATACAATATAATGGTTTAAGGTATAATTCACATTATTACTAGGTATTTGCCATTCAGGGAAGGACAAGGCATTGCATATGCTGCAACTCAATTTAACTATAAGGGTTTATTTGAAATAGTTTTTTTTCATTCTATAATAGCGCACCCTAGCAAGGGGAGATCTCTGCTTAGCTGTTTCTGTAGAGGCAGCAGCTCCTACAGGGGTGCTGCTGCTGAAGGGAGCATCCCCAGAGATGCAGCACACTAACTGAATTCCTTCAGGCATAGTAGTGACTTAGCTCACATGTTTCTTGCACAGCCTTGTGTCCTCAGAGCACCCTGCTAAGTCTACTGACTTCCTGAAGTATGATTATGGCTTAATCATGGAAGCACACCTGAAGTTCTGTGAGAGTTCTTACCCCAGAAGCTTCAAGTGGCAATTTTCAGATCAGCAGCTTGGTGGATATCTGGCAGCACCCAGAGTTTCCTCAGAGATCTGATGCTGGAATTGCAGGGGTAAACCCCCTTCCTGCCACCCTCAGGAGCATGCTGGCAGGCAGTCATGGTAGTAAGCTGTGTTCTGGGTACTCAGTCTCTAGCTGGTGCACTGCCTTTGCAGCTGGTGGGCCTGGATAGGTTTGCTTTGTTAGGGATAGTGGCACAGATCATGGAGAGTTCAGTGTTAATGGCAGTCCCCGCCTGCAACAGAGGCACTACAAGCTGAAGAAAGGATGAATACTGTATTGCTCATCTAACATATAGTAAGATCTCTGTCTAGACTTCCTAGTGGTTTTTTCCTCACAAGTCAGAAGCATGCTTCATTCTGACTCTTCTCTCTGTTGGCACTCTTTGAAATTAAATACCCCTGGCATGCATCCCATCAGGCACAGAGACCCTATTATTTTGTTTAGACCCTCACCTCATCTTGACTTAAAAAGATTCCATCTCTTCAGACCTCAGGAGAGTAGTTTACCTGGCTTAAGACTGACTTACAGCATTGAGCATTGCCATCAAACCAAGGCTAGGGCCACATCTCCCATGAACCATTCAGAAGTTAATTCCTTCCCTGAAGAGTGTGACATTCAAGTATGCAACCAGAGTGTACCAGGAGAGGGAGCATATTAAGAAACTATCTATTGGCACGAGAGGTGATAGTCTCAGCCAAGCACTGCTGACAGTGTGGCAAAGGAGAGTGTAAGGAGATACTTAAAAGGAGTTAATGAGGTAACTTTGTGGCTATTTACAGCATTTTCCCTTGGTGTGAAGGGCAGGAGGGATGAGAAACCAAAGGTGATGTTTAGGGTTTTTTCTGTGGTTTGTTCTTTTGTGGTTTGTTTTTTGGGTTTGGTTTTGTTTTAATTTAATAGATGGAAAGTGGAAACTGGCAAATTGATTGAATCGGAAAAAAAAATAAAGGCTGAGTCCTAGCACTGCTATTTGAAAGACATAGTCTGGTACCATTTGTTGGAAGTTGCCAAGCAAAATGTAACATTATTGTTTTGCCCTAAAACTTTAAAAGGAACAATTTACATCATTTTGTTTCCCTGGAAATCTTCCTGTATCTAAAAGTTTCACATAAGGTAACAAGGCAGTATACCTTTGGCTGCCAGCTACTCTTGTAGCCAGCAGCTAAGAGGCCTGAGTACTTTCTTTTAGCTCTTGTTCTTTCAGAGGGCGTTCACAGACTCTTTGGCCACTGGATTGAATGACCTAATGTAAAGATTTCCTCCTTTCCAAATATTAGTAATAAGATATAAGTAGGGCTTGTTTGAGTAAATGTCTATGAATCCATTCATTGAATGTTCTTAAACATACATGTCTTCTAAATTGTGTAGACAGATTGAAAATTAATCTGTCTGAATATTTTAAACTAGTTGAATAATCAGCCTCTGTATTTTCAAAACACAGCTCCTATCATAAAAAATGTTCAAAATGCAGAAGTGTTGCTATTTGGTTTTGCAGTCTTACATTCACCTGGAGATTGGGTAGAATAAGAGTGGAGAAGAGAGAAAATCACTGGATTTGGGATGCATGCAAAAAATCAGAATTGTGCTAATGTACATCTGTCAGTCATTCTGAGATCTCACAGGAGGTGCAAGTCAAATATGATAGCGAGGAGAAGCAGAGATTCCTTTGCCAAGTCTCTTGTCTTCCACTAAAGTATTGGAGAATTGCAAGAACATGAAAAGACTAGAAAAGATGGTTAACTCAGTATAAGGGATAAAGTGTCTAATGTGACTAATTTGTGAAGTGTCTAATGTGAACAGAAGAATGGGAAAGAGGTAGGGTTAGAACAAAATACCTAGAGAGCAATTAACATATCACCATTTCTTAAAGGCTTTCTGTTTTGCCTATTTTAAGTGGTTCTGACAAGTGTTAAATGTGGCAAACTTCAGTCCATTTGGTGCTTAAGTATATAGAACCATTAAAAAAAAAATAGTGAGGAGAGGCTTCAGGAAGTCACCTGGTCCATCCTCCCACTCAAAGTAGGATCAATTATTCATTTATGATCAATCATCATTGCTGGTAAATATTTGCCTACACTGTTCCTCAGGGCAGCTAAACTATTCTAGACTGGCTATCTTTAGTCTTAGAAAGCTATGCCTGAAGTCAAATCTGAGTCTGCTGCAATTTTAGCCCATTGTTTTCTGATTTGTGCACAGGGGACATTCTCATTCTCTTCACAGAGCCTTAAACACATCTGAAGATTTCTATCACATCTTTTGTCAGTATTCTCTCCTAAAATGTGCAAATTTTATTCTTAATGCTATCACAAGGGAAGAGGCTACATGATTCTTTTGGATCACATGAGAGAAAGGTAAAGGGA
This sequence comes from Campylorhamphus procurvoides, assembly GCA_013396655.1. Lineage (NCBI taxonomy): Eukaryota > Metazoa > Chordata > Aves > Passeriformes > Dendrocolaptidae > Campylorhamphus > Campylorhamphus procurvoides. The sequence goes on along the minus strand of WBMV01001560.1, from coordinate 750,943 downwards.
AGTCATGGGCAAACAAAACAGCCTACAACAGCCATACCTGTTCAGTTTCTCGTTTCACATTTCCTAGAACACAAATTCAGGATGCTAACATCATGATGGCATTTAACCATACTTTGACTTTGAGAAATGTGTTCAGATTATGATTTTAGATCCTTTGTATCACAGTCTGATCTGTGTTGATGGAACTAAGATGACTCTAATAAGACCTCACCTCACAGAGAAGCAATGATTTATCTGAATGGACCATTTCAGAGTCTTTAGGTGTACTGATTTACAACTGAAGTAGCTCCACTTTATTCAGTATAATTTAAGTATATAATTTAAGTATAATGTTACAAGAACTACTATGATAAAAAATTCTTAGAACTGTTACCTATAAAAATAATGCATAAATAATGTCCTTTGCATAAACAAAAGAATTCTTTAAAAATACAGGTGTTAGAATAATGCCTTAGAGTAACTCATAAGCAAAAACTAGATAGTTATGAATTTCACTTGAAACTAGGAAAGACTAGCAGACTGATGAGATATTCGTTTCTCATTATGATTACAAACACAGCTTATTAGACCAGGAGCCTGTCTTGCTGCTGAAGGTTATCATTTTGCTGTAGTACTATAAATGCAAAGGTCAGCAATTGCTAGGGCCCATTCAATCTCTCTCCCTCTTTTATACCCTTCAAAAAGAAAAAGAAAAAAGGTAGAAAGATATTCTGTTTCTATTCTTGTTAAAGTTAACACAACAGGATCCTACAGGCTGTAGGTGTTGCTGCACAAGCTGATCTGCCTCTCTTTTACTGTACTAGCTCTCTGCCTTCTACCAGCTGAGAATGCCATGGAAACAGAGGTTGGGAAGCAAAAGCTGGTCAGATTGGGTATCAGGGACTTAATTTTTTTTAGTACCTATATCAAAGGAGACTTTCTTTAGAACGGCAGTGTGAAACATTCTGCCCCATTTTTAGTGATCTCTATGGCAGTGACAAGATACTCACTGGAAAAAGACAAAATAGTATGAAAAGGTAAGTGCATAAGCTTTTTGACTTGGTGTCTCCTAAGCAGTACTTAAAAAATCTGAGAGTAATTAGAAAAGTGAAGCATGTAGATACAAAATTATCCTTTAATGCAAGCAAATAAACTCAGTTTACCTTACTCAATACTGGTGGACCTAGTGGAAGTCAATGAATAGCATAAATTAGCAAAGGTGAACACCAACAATGAAAAAAATGGGGAAAAATATGGGTTTAATAGTGTTAGTTATATTTTAATGAATGATTTTTCTAATATATTAGCAAATATCTTGCAAAATACCATTGTCTTTCTAGTTGTCATGCTGTTATGACTTCTTGTCTATGTCAGTAAAAGCCTGATCTTAATGGTTACAAATAAAAGAACGTGCCACAGCAGTATCTCAGTACAGTTCAAAGGCCTGGATTTGATAGGTCTGCAGCTCACAGTGCACTTGCCATGATTCAACCATTTCTCCTTATCGGTACTACCAATATGCACAGTTTTAACCTTCAACAAATGTGGGGCAACATATTTTTAGTGTTTTAGTTTGGAGGGAAGAATAATCAGACTAAATGGAAATTCTTTTAAAATCTCTGTCCTGGACCCCAATGAGCTTAGTGAGTGATTTCAGTGGAATTAACCTCCCATCAGTCTATGAATCCAGATCTTCAAACATGTACACAGTTGCTGCAGAATTGCTAGAGGTCAGCTGACATCTGCTAACCCATTAAAGGCTAGAATCTGCATGTGTGAGCTTACATTATACGTCAAACAGCTCTTTAACTTGCTACTGTGGAGTTCTCCAAGTATTAACCAGTTCCTAACCATCTTATTTGGAACTTAAACAGAACAAAAACCCCAGGAAGATCTAATGGCATGATAAAACTAAACTCCTGCATTCTGACAGGCTGCTGTCAGGGGAGAGTATATGCCTGATTTTGTACCAATTTAAACTTGCACAGATTGTCAAGGTTTAGTTGTGCCTGACACTGTCTTGAGCTAACAAAACTACTGTCATTCATGCTTCAGTATTAAATGAAAGTGTAAAGATCGCCATTACCACTGAAACTGTTTAATACTATTTATATGTAAACATGCCATTAGTGACCAAGCAGAATACATTTAATTACAACAGCTGTGACCAAAAAAAGATATCCAAAACTACTTAACTGGTCTTGTATTTTAAGGTTTATCAATTTCCAGCCAAGTAATAGTTTGTATTAAGCATCTATCAGTGCCCTAAAATAGGCTGTTGCTAAACAAGAAGTCTTACACCATGTAATGCTTGGAGTTGCTTGCAGAGATCCAAGAACATAGATATGAGAGGTGTGAACAGTCACATTTTTATAATAAGAATTATTTTAGATAATCAACAGTGCTAATCCAATTAGAACAGGTTAGTTACAGATACAGAGGTACCTAGCACCATTTCCAAACCTGTAGGTGCTTCAGATGGTTGAGTGGGCTTGACAGCCCTAAAGGGCTTTCAGGGCCCCAAGCAGAATATCTCATGACATCTGATTGGCATTAAATAACTTGGTTTATAAATCTGAATTCTCCCTTAACTGTTATGACAAGGTAACCCACCTAGATGATTAAAGGAAGACAATTGATGTCATCGTTTTGGATTTCAGGAAAGCTTTTAATACTGTCTCTCACAGGACCCTTCTGGACAAAATATCCAGCTGGATAAACACATCACATGGTGATGTGGAACAATTGGCTCACAGGTTGAGCACAGAGTGAATGGGGTAATCTCAGACTGGTTACCTGTCACTAGTGAGGTTCCACGGGCCTCCATCTTAGGCCCTTTGCTCTTCAACGTCTTCATAAATTACTTGGACACAGGACTGGAAGGGATACTAAGCAAGTTTACAGATGACACAAAACTGGGAGGAGCTGTTGACTCCCTCAAAAGGCAGGGAGGCCCTGAAGAGAGACTTCAGCAAACTAGAGGGCTGGGCAATCAGCAACCATATGAAGTTCAACAAGGGGAAGTGCCAAATTCTGCACCTGGGATGGGGCAACCCCAGATGTATGTACAGACTGGGGAATGAGATGCTGGAAAACAGTGCCATGGAAAGGGACCTGGAATCCTGGCCAATGGCAAGTTGAGTATGAGTCAGCAGTGCCCTGGCAGCCAGATGGGCCAACCCTGTCCTGGGGGGTATCAGGCAAAGCATCATCAGCTGGTCAAGGGAGGGGATTGTCCCACTCTGCTCTGCGCTGGAGCTGCCTCACCTTGAATATTGTGGACAATATAAGATACTAAGCTCTTAGAGACTGTCCAAAGGAGAGCAACAAAGATGGTGAAGGGCCTTGAGAGGAAGCTGCATGAGGAGCGGCTGAGGGCACTTGGTCTGTTAAGCCTAGAGAAGAGGAGATTGAGGGGAGACCTCATTGCAATTACAACTTCCTCATGAGGGGAAGAGGAAGGGAAGGCACTGATCTCTTCTTTGTAGTGACCAGCAACAGGACCAAGGGGAAGGGCATGAAGCTGTCTCAGGGGAGGTTTAGGTTGGATATCAGGAGAAGGTTCTTCCCCCAGAGGGTGTTTGGGCATTGGAAGAGGCTTCCCAGGGCAGTGGTCACAGCCCCAAGCCTGACAGAGTTCAAGAAGAATTTGGATGATACTCTCAGGCACATGTTGTGATCTTGGGGATGGTCCTGCACAGGGTTAAGAGTTGGGCTTCAATGATCCTTGTGGGTCCCTTCCAACTCAGCATATTCTGTGATTCTGTGATTATATTGTAACCTGTCCACTGTTTGTGAAAGATGGAAGATGGAAGTTCACATTGCTAGTCTCAGTGCAAGCTTATGATTGGCACCTCTGTTTGGTATTGTAAGATGATACCCAGAAGAGAATGTCAGTTTATTTTGCCAGATATGTTTTTACTTGTTTTGACCCATTAAGCCAGAAGATCCAAAGAGTATAAGTCTGAAATGTATCTGACCAAGATCATAAGCTGTGCCTGTATTGACAAGTTAGAGTACCACAGAATGGACACAGACCTTGGAGGTCAGTTGTCTCTCCTTTTAGTTTGTAGTGAGGTTTTCTCCTACGCCAGCTGTCACCTCTGCCGAACAATTTTTTTTCTTGGTTCATTGCAGCACAAGACAGTCAGTTCCTACAAAGTACTTAAATAATCTCATGTTGGTTTGAAGGCTAAAAGTGTGGACTGAGCCAAACTGCTCCAGCTTGCCTAAGGGTCCCTAAGAACCTCTCTCTGTCAGGCTATTGGTATGGAGAAGGTATAGCTAAAGAAACCCTTATGACTTCTTGTCTTTACAAGTAACAGCTCCTAACTGCAGAAGCCAGTCTGATCTGACAAGGACCAAGAGGCTTCTTCCAGTCTTGAAATGGCAGGATTTCTTTCTGTGCTGGAGTATATGTCCTAGCTCAGGAAGACCTTTCATGTTTCGAGGTTTCATGTTTTTCACTGTGAAAGTAAGAACTAAGAGCAAAATTATGGCTCTGATACCTTTTCCACCTAGTCTTAATTTAGCCTTCAGCACCCAGAGATACAGCTATTGGGCCTGCTCTTTAATTTGGACAATACATTAGATGTTCACCAAAGGGGATGTGAAAAAGGAGCACAACCTGCTTTGTGCAGTACCTTGCTTTGGCATTTCAGATGGTAAAAAATTGGCTTAGCCTGGATAAGATTTGACAGAAGACTACTGGTATCTCTTTTCCCAATATGAATGCTGAATCATTTTGAAGTATGTTGTATACTGAATAATTGAGCCTCAGCCACTCAAAGGTTGGATTAAGACATTTTGGTGGTTTAGATCTCTAATCCAGAAAGCAAATGGGTTAAAGCTTCTTACACTGCACCCTCCCCTGAAAAGCATAAAAGTTAAAGAAGTCAGTAGCCAACTACAACACACATTTATACAGCCAAAGCCTAAAAGTTCAGCGATTGACTGCCTTGAAAACTGGGGTCACATTGTGAGTGGTCTAAAAATTGTGCTTCCTAGGCCTCTGCTTTAGTTAGTAAACTATATGGTATGGCAAGGAGCAACAAGAAAGGAGCCACTTTGTGACAGAAGATGAAGAGCTGACCACACTGCAGGTAGGTAGAAACAATGACCACACTGAAAAGGGCGCAGTCCCAAACTATCCAAGCAAGACAAACAGAGCAAGGTAGATGACAGCAACAGGCTCAGCCAACAGTCCAGTGATTAGACATATTCAAAGAGACATGATACGTTTGAGACAATCCAGGAAGCCAAATCAGCAAGTCAGGATCATCAAGGAACCGAGCTGGGTACACATCTACCTACAGTGTAGTTCAGGCAAGGACTAGGGCCTGAGCCTGAGTTTAAATGGAGCTGGTGGGCCAGAGGTGAAGGATGTAGAGATGGAAGTCCCAGATATTCTCAGGGCAGTCAAAGCTAATTGGTGCACTCAGGGCATGAAGTGTATTTCCTGTTCCTAATATCTATAACAAGGAATCTTAAGAATTGCTATTGTAATTTTTTTTGAAGTGGCAGAGTTTTTCAATAAGTATATGTACAGCTCTCTTTTTATAATGTTTCAAGATCTTCCTTAATATGTTTCTGTAATTATTCACAATTTTAATTCATGTGATGCTATAGTTATAACATCCTTCTTACAATGTAAGTAGCACTAAAACAAATCTTTTGACCGGATCACCTTGCAAAACAAGGCACAAGCAGTTTCAAAAACATAGTATCTATTGGAAAAAAACATTAGAGGAAAACAATGAATGCTGGTGGCTCCTGAAAGACATCTTACCTCAAAACAAAATTGTCTAATCGTGGTGTTGGACACACCTGTGAATAGTGCCTGACCATGGCAATGAGGTTTCTAGAAAAACAAGAGATGTAAGTTATCTTGTTTGTGATTGTCACTAGTGCTGGATCTGAATAAGCACATTTGAATAACCAAACACCAGGAGCTGCTAAGAGTCAGAAAAAGAAAAGCTAATCTGATAGGACCTGTCAGAGAGTAAGAATCAGAGACATCATTGCACTTTTCTCCTCATGTGATACCATTTCATGAGGACTGTTCTTCCTTTGGTCCTCTGATGTGCCAGCTGAAAGAGGTGAGGTAGTGACCTCTTCATTTTACTAGCAGAGCTGACTGACAGCAAAGGGCACACCAACACCTACAAAGATCCACTCTGTACTGCCCTCTGACATTCAGAACCTTTTGTTACATTTCCAAATCTATTATATGACATTCCTCTTTTTCTTAGAGCTTAGTTTGTAAAGCACATTTGTGTATAGAACATTTTATTTTTTAAAGCAGAGATGGATGGAGAGTGTAGATATGATGGCACACTTGCATTAATGTGTTTACTTCAAAAATTGCACTCAGTCCAGGAAATCTCATTGATTTCTCTATTTGGCAGGGGAGCCAAATCTTTAGCTGAACTTTGTCATCAAGTAGAATTTTGTCTGCTTCTGACACTTAAAGATCAAACCTGCCTGAAGAGTTCCTAAAAATAGAAATTTATGGAGAAGTAATGAAAATTACTATGTGAGAGAACACTTCTTTGTAAGTGAAAATAAATGAAAGTTTTTGCAGTAGAGACAACTGCAATAGCAAGTATTGGGTTAAGAAGTACTAGCACTTGCCTTTAAAGACTCCCCCACCTGCATTTTCAAAAGTGACTGGTGATGTAGGTGTTTCACTACAAAGTATTCAAACTAAGATGCCTCAAACATTTTTCAATTTCACACCTATTCAATACTTGGGTTTTGAAAATCAGCCAAGTTATTTTGAATTAAGTACACAAACCAAATGACTTCTCAAAATTTTAGGCCAGGTTTTAAATGTATATTGCATTACATGCAATGAAGTTATGGATGGATCCATCAAGAGATGGTGAATAGAGTTCAATCCTGTTGGCAACCAGTCACTAGTGGGGATCCCCAAGGCTCAGTATTGGAGGCAGTTTTCTTTATTATCTGTATCGATGAATTGGATGAGGGGATCAAGGGTACCCTCAGTAAGTTCGCAGGTGACACTAAATTAGGTGGGCAGGAAGGCTGTATGGAGAGATTTGGACTGACTGAATTGTTGGGCTGAGGCAAACAATATGAGGGTCAACAAGGCCAAGTGCCAGCTCCTGCTCTTAGGTCACAACAATCCCATGAAGTGCTACAGGCAGAGTGGCTGCAAAGCTGCCCAACAGAAAAGGCTGCGGGGCTCAACAGCCACTGAACATGACCCAGCAGTGTGTCTAGGTGGCCAAGAAAGCCAATGACATCCTGGCCTGTATCAGAAATAGTATAGCCAGCAGGACCAGGGCAATGATTGTCCCTCTGTGATGCGTACCAGCCGGGTTGACAGGAAGGACCACTCCACACGAGGGATGAACAGGAATGGCCACTTTATTGAGGGAGCATGGGACTTATAAAATCTCAGGGTGGAAGGGTCTTGAAAAAGGGAGGAGGTGAGGGCGGAGTTGGGGCAGGACACGTCAAGAAAGGAAAATGAGGGTGGTGACCATACTAAACAGGGAAGAACTGGGGAGTGGTCAGCCATATAAGGAAATGGTGCACTGCACCAAAGACTGACCAATAGGGAAATCGGGGAATGACAACCAATCATAGGGCTGTAACTGGGGATGAACTAACCAATGATAACAAACCAACAATAGAAATTAAATAATACTACTCTAATACATATGAATGCTAACTAGTCTATTTGAAGTTTAAATTCAAAAACTCATCAGTCTATGGTGCTTCTTCTCCCGGTTTGGAGCGGGTTCCTTTGCGCTCTTTCCTGGTCTTTTTCTTTTTATCTTCTCTCCACTTCTGGTAATCACCTAACTGTTCCCCGACACCTCTGTACTTGGCACTGGTGAGGCTACACCTCAAATTCTCTGTCCAGTTTTTGGGCCACTCACTATAAGAAAGACGTTGAGGTGATGGAGCATGTTCAGCAAAGGGTACTAAAGCTGGCAAAAGGTCTGGAGCACAAGTTTTATGAAGAACACTGAGGCAGCTGGGGATGTTTAGCCTGGAGAAAAGGAGATTCAGAGGCACCCTTATCTCTCCCTACAAGAAAGGAGGTTGTAGTGAGCTAGGGATCAGTATCTTTTCCCACCTAACAAGTGAGAGGTCAAGAGGAAATGGCCTCAAGTTGCAACAGGGAAGTTTAGTCTGAATATTAGGAAAAATTTTTTTGCAGAAATGGTGGTCAGATTTTAGAACAGGCTTCCCAGGGAAGTGGTGGAATCACCATCCCTGTAAATGTTTGAAGGGTGGGTGGATGTGGTTTCTGGGGATACGGTTTAGTGGTGAACATGGTGATGCTGGGTTAACAGTTGGACTCTATGGTCTTAGAGGTCTTTTCCAACCTTAAGGATTCTACGATTCTCTGAAAAAAAGTATCATTATTCCTAAGGTGTTTTAGAGAACCACTGGAACTCAGAGCTCTATGAATGTATGAATTTCTAAATGTAAGATAGCAAATAAGTTTTGGTAAGGAAAATATTCCTTGCCATATTATCACACTTTTATTGGTATTGCAGCTAAATTCTATGCTTTTCTATTAAATTTCTGAGAAAAAATATCAGAATCTCCATATTGTTTGCTTTGTTAGTCACCCATTTTTGATTTTTTTTCCAGAAAAATATTTCCAATACTCAAATTAATAGTAAGATATAATCTCCTTAGAAAGTTTTGTCTTAATTTAGGTAAACCATTCCTCCTCATATTTTCTGCTGACAGCTAAAAGGTATTCTTTCAGCCCATTAAGAATGCAATTAAATATAGATGGAATAATAAGATGCTGATATTGATTAAGAAGAGCTAGGTAATGTTAGAGTTTAGTCTTTGGTTTTAGTATTACCAGAAACCAAATCATTCTTTGGTAGAGCAGAACATATGGCATATAATATCACCCACTGTTCTGAGGCGCCCTGTTAGACAACCATATGTGCTGAAAAAAGTCTCTGGTTGTTGAGGAGCTTATTCAAGATTGACTGGCTGCTTTTTCTCAAAATGTCCTTGATTTACTGTTTCACATCTAAATTAGAACTTTTAAACTGGAAATATTCATGCTCCATTTTAAAATGCTGTAGCATGTATACTTTTGGCCTGAAATACAAAGCTTCAATTCTACCAGATAAAACCAAGCAACTCCTTGACATTCAGGAGCTGTGAAGAAAGGGCTATATTCTAATATTGCAGTTTAAGCATTATTAATTTTCTTGCTGAAATCTTTTTCCTGCTTTACTCCCTACCAGTACAGACCTCTAGATGTGACATTCTTCATGGCTGTAGCACTGCAGTCCTTATTTCACCTCTTATCTTTTAGCTTGGTTTAGTTTGCACATACAGTCTCTAAGTTCTCTGTGGTTTGAAGAGAGAAACATCCCATAGGAAATGTATGTAAATAGCAGCAGTTATGGGACAACAAATAATGAATCTTTTGTGAGTCAGCTTTGGCTGCTCTGAATAATACCGTGTGGAAGATAGCCCATCACAATAAAAAGGGTATTGTAGGATATTTGCTTAAAGAAAATGTTAAAGTATGGGAATATATAATGAAAATAAGAGTGGAAGAATATTTTACAATTTGGCATGAGAACAGTGCAGAATAAAATGTCACAATATATGCAATGAAATCTTTGATAAACTGTTTTCAATGGGAATTAAAAAGTAGGAAGATACAAATTTCAGTTAACACAAAAGTAGGTCATTTTACTTCTTTGACATAAGAATTCCTTCGCTAAAAGAACTGAAATGATTTAATGTAGGCTTTAGTAAAGAGTATGACTTAGCACCTCATGATATTCTGTTACACAATTAGGACCACAAAACACCTGCAACATACATAATAAGGGGATTCAGAAATTATAATCTGCAACATTGCCTGTCAATATGGAATCATCCTAGGGTAGTGTGTCTCTGATGGATTTCCTTAGCACTAAATTTCACAGTATTCACCATTCTCCTTAGTGACTTAAAAGTAAATATAAAATCAGCATTAATAAAAGCTGCAGATAACAAGAGGGTTGCCAGAGTGGTAACTAACAGTGAATATAGATAAGTCAGTGTGATTTGGGTCAGCTGGTAGACTTGTCTATTCAAACAAACTGTAATTTAATTCAGCAAGATACAGCTATCCCTGCAGAATACTGAATTCTCAGATGAAGAATAGGGAGTTTAAAATAAATTGTGAAGTTACAGTGGACATGAATCTGAGTTCTCATTGTGATACTGTGGCACAAAGAGGTAGTACAAACTATGATTGTACAAACAAATAGTGAATAGAAACAGGGAAATGTTTTGTACTCTGCATGGGGTATTGGTGACACCAGTATGCCACCTCCAGGTGCAGTACTAATGTCTTAAAACTGGTGCTGAAAAATTAGAGGCAAAGGCAGAAAAGAACTGCAGATATATCATGAAAGACTTACAGAGCTCAGTGCTTATTTTTAGAAAGAAGAATATTATGAAGTGACTTGGATATGTTTTCTTTATAAAGAAGATACCAAGTTATCTTCCCTAGTAGGGGAGGGAAAGGGGATTTTTTTTTTTTAATGCAGGCCTATGTTCCTTTCACAAGGCAGTTTAAACCACAAAAAATGTCTGAGTTCGAGGCAAGGGTAAGTGGGTAAAATGTGAGGATTTATGAAAGGCAGAGTGTCAGGCTGAGTAATCTAGCACCCTTTCTGATGCTAAACACCATGAATCTATGATACATAGATGAATTTGTTTTCATCCAGCTTCATTTGGTTGTTCCAAAAATAGATTTAATTGTGGTATTAATCCCGTTTCTTTCCAAAAAGCACTGGCACTTTCAAATGGAAAAATATTAGTTAATATAGAAAATCTGCAAATACTAAGTGTAAATGTTTATATTTGCATCACTCTGAGCTGAGTGGGTGGATGACGATATCTGTGTGTAATGGCGTTAATATGGATTGCTAAATACAAATAGTGAAAAAAAAATTATTCATAGATGATAATATAAGAATTCTTGCACCACTTCACTTAAGTATACGATACTTTTTAAAATTTATACGTAAAGTGTTATTTTTTTCAGTTAATAGTTCCTCCTACTAGAAGGTACTTCTAACAGGACCTTCAGTGGAGCCCGTGCAGCACCATGGCCAGCACCCGACTCCCGCACGGCTCCCCAGGCTCCTCACTTCTAACAGACTCAACTTGGGGAATTCCGTTTAAAACATTTAATTATTGATTTGGATATTGGGAAACAAATATGACAAACATCTAGACACGCAGGGAAGACACCTTTGCTCTTCCACTCCCAGGTTCAACTTCACTCCAGACACACCTTCTCCCTTTCTTCCCAATCTCTGCTCCCCTTCCTATCACTGCAGGTTAAACTCATTTGTGATAGTGAGGCAGCAGATGAAGCAGCCTGTTGGGGTCAGTGTGCAGCTATTCCTTTCTGCTGCCCTGTTCCTTTTACTCCACTGCCCCTTTCTTATTAGCTTCTTCTGCTCCAGTGTAGACTCCTCTATGGGCCACAGTCCCTTCAGAGGAGTACTTGCTGCAGTACAAGTTTATCCAGGAGCTGCACTTCCTTCATGGAAGTACCTGCTCTAGTGTGGGTCCTCCACTGACTTCAGTCCTGTCCGGAAGTACTTGCTTTGGCATTAGGGCCTGTGAGCTTGCTCACAGGCCACAGTCTCTTCAGGGAAGTACCTGCTCCAGTGCAAGTCCTCCAGAGACCACAGTTCCTTCAGAGGTGTAAGCAGCTGCCTCTGTTTAAAGACAAATATTGGGGCAGGAACTTCAATAAAATGGACACACTCCCCTTTTATTTCCTACCAATACAGAAGGACAAAATGAGAGGAGGTATAAGCAAAAAAAATAACTACTAACAAGGAAATAGAAGTAACTACAAAGATACACAGGAAGCAGTTTACCCATGAAGAGGGGGATTCACCACCCACATGGGGCCCTGGGAACAAAGCCGGAAAAATGGCAGAGGGTTTTCCCTGCCAACCACCTCTCTCCACTCAACCAAGCAAAAGAAACAATGGGGAAACAGAGGCAAAGCAAAAACCAAGAAAAACCTCTGTGTTGTTCACAAAAAGTTACGCTATTAAACTGCCCACTCAATGTCATCCAGTCAGGCTCAGGTCTTGACTGCAGCAGTGGTGTTAGTCCAGAGGCTTTGCTCCCTGCCATGTGCTGCCCCCTCTCTGCGTGTGTTGGGAGAGCAGGTAGGGCAGGCAGAGGGCAGGGGGCTCCTGGTGCGGCCACACTGCATGCACTGAGCCAGTTTCATTCTTGTTTTCTCCTCACCTAGAGCAGTGAGTGATCAGGATGGCAGAGGCAGGGGGTCTGGTAGAGCATGGTGCTGTTCAGACTCCTTAGGCACCAGCACACCTGGTCTAGGGAAGAGAAGAGTTCTGCTTCCCCCGTGGCTCTTTTTTCTTCTCCTCCCTGTTTGACCCTGTTCATCATTAAGGAGATAGTCCCTCCAAAACAATGTTGGGAAAAAAGGAATAAAATACAAAAACTCCATTAACCATGACACTGTCTTCACTGTGGAGTACTTTCTACTGCTTTAGGTTTATTGTACCCTCTGTTGTTCACTTTTTCCATTGCACTTGGTATTTTCTGCCTTTTCTTAAATATGTTCTCACAGAGCGACCACCAATTCCTTTGATTTAACTTTAGGTCTGGCAGTGGATCCGTTGCTGATCTGGCTTGAACTGTCAATGTCTGACACGGACCAATCTCTCCAACAGAGGCCACCACTGCAGGACCCTCACCACCAAAACTTTGCCATTTATACCCTACATATAATGTCATAGCTGAGCTAAAGAAGATAGGTTGGGAAGAGGTTAATGTGTTGGGCAGGGCTCACTAGACTATTTTATAGGAAAGGAAGTGCCCCTTAAGGACTAGGGAAAAAAGTATTTGGCTCACTGTATCTGAGACCAAAACCAATCCTTTATTTTCATTTCCCTTGATTCCACAAAGTCTCATTCCATATTTAAAGCACTCAAAGTTGACATATAATGGGGATAAAATTCATTTGTTGTCCTCTTTGAATGAATTGCCCCTGCATTGTACTTTGGATAATTACTTGCAGATGTGCAAACAAAATAGGATGCTACTTCACTGATTTCCAAACATGCAAAAATTTATAAAGACTCAAAGAATTTGGAAATTAGGTCTCTTTCACCACTGATAAGATAGACCTCTTAAATAGTAATGTGAGTACAGCACATGGCAGCAAATCTCTGTTAGATCAATCTAACTGTTGCAAGGAACATGCAGTGGCACAAACTTTCAAACATGCACCTGAGATACTGAGGGAGTCTGTGTATTGTAGGTACTAGACTGCATGGAAGACCATGCCATTGTAACTTCATAGTTATTACTTGTGCTAGCTAGGGTAAGCTGGCTCTGGCATAATTGCAAATGCAAGATCCATAATTCTGCTTTGTTTTTACACTCTTTTCGTCTATCAGAGACTGGCTTGGTGCAGTTTACCTTTTGGGATTCCTTTGACCTAATTTGACTGGGATTGATATCAGTGCAGCTCCATTAATTTCAGATGCATAAATCCAGACTTACACAAACATAAATGTCAGACCCATATTTATAATGACATCCATATATTCTTCATTATATTCATGGACAATAGTCTACTAACAAGTGAATCAGCTTCCTTCCAAACAAGTAAACTAATGAAAATAACGTGTCAATATCCAGCTATTATTTTTTCACATACAAAATGAAATCACATCAAGCAAACTAAAAAGACTCAATTTTTTTTGTCTTTAACACAAGAAAAAAAAAAGGGCAAGTATTTTCTCTCATGCATCCAAAATTCTGCTTCTGGTGAATTGTGTGATTTTAACACGGTTTTTTAGTTTGTAGTGGGTGAATTAAACTGTAATTAACTGCCATTTAAATATCATGAATAGAATTTGTGTCATAAACAGACCAAACTAATGTGTCATTACAACAGGGGAGTCCATCATTGTCAACTAGCACTATTCTACAAAAGGATATTACGTGTTATATATAGATAGTTGTAGCTTCTGTTATAAGATTGAGATTGCACTGAAATTGGCTACTACATAGAGGATGCAGGAGTCAAATCATATCACCTCTTCAGGGGGCACTATCATCAGACTTCCATCACTGTTACCATTAGCAGACATTTTTAAACATCTTTGTGTGAGTCTGTTGCACCCAAACCAGAAAAACTGAATTGCATGAGGACCAAATGTCTTTATATAACAGCAATTTCTGTCACTTTTGCATTCAGAGTACAATGATTAAGCATATAACAAGTCATCTGTGCCTAAACACTCATATGTCAGGCATTTCTACAGAGTATTTCATAGAGTGCAATTGGTTTTTTCTTGTTTTCATCATAGCAATTTGTTTTAGTGAAAAGAATGTTGGAGAGTGAACATGTTGTGAAAAAAACCCATTAGAACATTGAGTACCTCCATTAACACAAGTAGTTCTAAAGCTCTGGTGCAGCTTTTCAAAAATATGCAGGGTTCAGTGTTTCTTAGTGTTCCCTCTAAGAGACAGGATATGAATAGGCTGTGAGAAGGTAAACTTAGCCCAGGTTCTGGAAGCGTTCAAGTAAAAAAATACACTGGTACCATTCTTGAAAATTATGAAGTTACATTTCTAGTTTCATCTTTTCCCTGAGCTCCACTTTAATTCTCAAAAAACCAAACCAAACCAAAAAAACAAAACTAACAAAAAAATCCCCCAAAACAACAAAACCAAAAAAAACCCCCAAACCCTCCAAAACAAACAGACAAACAGAAAAAACACCCACCTGATTTTTAAATGGATCTTTCTGTCATGACTTGAATTGGTAAATAGGTAAATTGTCAATAGTTAGAGACACAGGTACAGCAGGAAAATTTGGATTATTAGCATTGCTCTTGTGGAAATATACCTGTATGCAAGAGTCAAAGAGTTTTGTTCAAAGGGAGTCCATTGTTTCTTTAGAAAGTGAAGACTGACAAAACAACATTATATTATGTTATGTTAACAATATTATATTAAATTATTATTCTTGTAGTTTTAGTAACTTGTTTTACTGAAATTATAGATGACGAGTAGACTTTCTAGCTGAGATGTTCAAATCTCCATTAACTGTTTTCAGTAATATAGGCAGTTAAGCAGAGTTCATGTTCTCTTTCACTCAAAGTGCCTACATTTTTCATGAGTCTGTGCTTAAATGAGGTACCTAATAAAGAGAGCAACTGGATTCTATAAAAGAATATTTCTTTATTTCTTGTTGTTTTGACACTTGTCAAAAGTTTTGTTGCTTTGCACTTGTCAGCCTTTGAATTTACTCAATTTCAGTCAATAAACTGAATTTTGTAATAAACAAGTCTGCTTTCTTACACTGGTGGGGCTTCTCAGCTATCATAGGTCTTTAGACAGCATATTCATAAGAATATGGGCTTCCTTCCCCAGCATGAGGTTCACCTTTCATTGTAAAGCCTTCTTTTTTTTTTTCTTTCCTTTTATTTTTGCTGTCATGCAGAAATGCAAGACCTCTGTTCTCAATATAGGCTTCACATGGAGTAAACAGGAGTGGTTTCACAACACCTCCTGTTGATGTTGACATGAAGCAGCTTCAACCACAGCACCAAACTGAAGGGACACAATGATAATAAAAGGTGAGAAACTGGCAGCTAGAAGCTAATCAAATAAAACTTTGCAGTACTTGACTTGCTCCATATAAAAAGTCTCTTTACAGTCTCAATAGATTTTTTGGGGGGTATCTGAACCTCAATCCATGGCTAAAATTAAGGTAGCAGATTTACATCTATCCTGTTGGTCACCTGCACCGTTTCTCTAAATATTTCATTATTATGTTGGAAGAAAATGGAAAAAATGCAAATGGCAGGAGTCAAGAAGTGGTTTCTGAAAAGAGCACTTGTCCTTAACAAACCCTTGTCAGGTGGGCAGGTATCTTGGTGTATGCACAATGCAAGGTGCTGTGAGTAGCGGAACAGACAAAATGACTGCAGAGAGGTTATTATTTTCACTCACCTGAAAAAAAAAGGAAAATTACAAATTCCAAGACGTTCAAAAATTTCTGGTGTCATGTCTAGCATTTTAGAAAATTTTCAAGCCTGAAACTGGAAAAATATACTCCTCTGACATTTTTCTATGAATTATCATAACCAAGTTAAGTCCTATAAAAAAGCAAGCGTTACTCAGCTGTCACTACCAATGCTCTCCCAGCTGACCCGTGAGCACATGAGGCATGGAGGTCTGACCTAAACCTGGGTATTCTGAGCACTTTCCTGTTCATTCAGTTTTGTCTCACCATTTCCCCTAAAATGTTATCAATTATTAGAATTTACAGGATTGTCTCTACTGGTATATAAAGCATATGTTCTTGTTGCTCTTTTATCTTTCCCATTAGTCATTCCTCTTTTGCCCGTGCTAGTTTGTTGCAGGGATTTTAAGTTTTTTTTCTAATGGTTTGTTCCAACTTCTCTATCTTGTTTCACTGCTTCCATCCTCCTCCATTGCATCATTTCTTGAAATTTTCTATTTTTTCTATCTCATTCAAACTGTTTGAGTCTGTTACTCACACATTTATTTCTTCACTCATGGGATATTTTCTGTTGGCAGAAGAAAAATTTCTCCTCTTTACTCTTGTTTGAGCTAGCAGGAAGGGAATGTACTTCTCTGTTGCTGCTCGGGAAGGATCAGAGTTCCACCTGAAATGGAAAGACATTCTGATGCTGATTTCTACCTAAATACAAAAAGTCTCTTCCCTAGAACCAGGCTCTTTACTTCTCATTATCTAATTTTAGCTGTTAGCTGATTTTGACCTTTCTATTGTAATTATTGTCCCTTAGATCTCATAAGGGAAAAATTTAGTGCTGTTTCTAGTACTGCATGCTAAAATCTGCATTTCTTTGACTGTTTTCCAGCTGAACAGCACACTGCATGACTCCTATGGATTCCTGTCACCTCTGGAATAAGTAAGGTGGAGAAGGGAAGATAATGCAAAGTATAATTCTACAAATCCTCCTTTACCTGTTAGATTGTCTATGGAGAAATTCAGTAATAGCTAGGCAATCCATGACCCCTGACAAATCATGTCATTGTTTTCTTGGGCTTTTCTATTTTCTTTTCTGAAACTCTGCCAGTAACCTCTTGAATGCAGCTACTGCATTTCAATATTTTTGTGCCAGACTTAGCAAACTTGAAAGGTTCATTGTTTCTTGATTTTCAGTTTGTAAAAATGTTTTTTTAAAAAATACCTGAAAAGATGAGGGCCAAAGTCTATAGAGTTTTAATAACTTCAGTGAGCATGATTTTATTATATATATATATAATCCAGTCCATTATTGAAGTTTGATATTTCTTTCAGTGCTTTGAATTTTGAGGGTGGAAGAGTACTGTAGTTATTCTGCTAGCCTTAGTGGAACTACTTGCTGTTTTGTGGCTGTTTTTTGGGCTTTCTCAATAACAAGAGTGATGCCTTAAAATCCAGAATTATATGGATTTTAGTATAACTCTTTTAGCACTTTGAGTAGCACTTTAGCTAAGTTCCTTTGTATTAGATTCCTGAAATACTGTTTAATGTCCCTCATCAACAATTTCAATGGATGAAGATTTTAGCAAGAACATCTAGTTTGTGTAGAATATACCCAGAAAAATATAATAGGCACATTGGTTGATATAACTCTATTAAAACTATTCAGAAGGCCCAGAAACGACTCCAAGCAGAACACAAGATGCTGATGAATACAAAGGTGGGAGGAAGGAGAGGTCTTTTTGAGATCCTTGACTCAATTCAGGAGATGTGCCTGAGGGAGGTCCCATGGGGTGGACAATCTTCGGGCTGTGTGTAACAATGATGTAATAATTAGATATTATAATTAGCTAGTATTATAAAATTGTAGAACTGGCATGGGGGGGCAATATGCAGTGTTTATATTGTGCCCATTAAAGCTCTTTCATTACAGAACTGTTCTCTATATGTCTATATTAAAATTGTTCAGAGAATTGTTTGTTTTCAGGCTACAAGAGAAACCAGATGCCTGAAAATTTTAGATTTGGCCCTGTGTTTTGCACTGCTGGGAGGATGGAGCAGTTTGTATCTTCAAAGTGTTTAAAGTAGGAATCAGTAGGTAGGTTTCGTCCATGTATTTGGGTACCATGGGAACTGCTACCAGGACTGTGTACTTTTTGTTCATAGCTTGATTTGTCCAAAGACAGAAAGAGATATTCCAGTACTCAGGATATTATTTACTGTATCTTTATAATCACTGTAACATTTATAATAAAATATAGGCTAGATCCACCTAAAAATCACCAAATCCATCTAAAAGTTGCCAGTGCTGGGATTTATCTACTTAAACCCCATATAAATTATTGTCTGTCTTCATTTTGCTGCTGATGTACCTAGAGAAGTCCTATGTTTTGTCCTTCATATTCACTGCTGGTCCCAGCTACAGGTGAGCTTCAGCTTTCTCAGCTTTATCTCTGCATGCTTCAAGCACCATCTCTATCTTCCTTCTGGGAAGTTTGTTCCTCCTTTCTTATTTTATGTGCTTCGTTTTGGTGTTTGAGCTCATTCAGGAGTTCCCTGTAAATCCATGCTGACTTTCTGCCACGTTTGCTTACCTTCCTGCACATATGAATTGACTGATTTTATTCTCTGAGGAAGTTGAACCAGCTCTCCTGTACCCTGGTGTCCTCAGTGGCTGCTTCCTACATGATACTGCCAAGAAGAACCCCAAAATAAGCTAAAATCTGTTCTCCAAATGTTTATAGTTATAATTCTAATATTTGTCTTCCTCATTTCTCTCAGGATTTTAAAGTGTACAATCTCATGATCACTGTAACCAATATGATCCCCAGCCTGTAACAGTATTAGAGTAGTCCCCAACTTGATGGGATATTTTAGGTTTAGGTTCTCTCAATCCCTTCAGCCCTTCAGTCTTGTAGGGATTGCATCCATCTCATTGGCTGATACTATATTTTCTTCCAGTTTTAATAAAGACATTGAACAAAATTAGGCAAAGAACAGATGTCTGCAGGACCTGCTAAAAATACCGCAATGGATGATTTGCAATTTACATATATAATTACATTTTGCAATATACTAATTAGCTAGTTTTTAATTTGCTTGAACTCAGTTGTATTGATTTTGTATACTCTTAGTTTTTATCAGAATGTCATAAATCTAAAGCTATTACACCAATTACTTGTATTAACCATGATTTTAATCCAACTATAAGCAATATCAGATTTCTTTAGTAAGACACAGTCAACAGAGCCATGATGATTGCCATTAATTGAACACCTTAATTTAATCACTTGCTGATTGCATTCTGTATCAGCCTTTTTGTGATTCTACCCAAAATTACTGTACAGTTGGTGGGCCTATTGTTTCAAGGTGATGGCACTTAGAAGGAAAAAACATGGAAAGGAGAGAAACAAGTATTTTACATCTGAATGTCTGTTTTCCTGCTCCCTTGGGCACTGGCCATGTTGAAAGAGACATATTTAGCATAAAACCTGTCACAGTCAGGAAGACTCAGCAGACTGAGAAGAAAACCAGTATTTTTTACATTATTTTGCTGCAACAAAAAATTACTTCAATTTTTCAGTGTTAAAGGATTTTTTTTCACAAAATGCATAGCCCAGACTAGTAGAACAGAAGTGGCAGGGGTGATGTTCTATCCCCTGCTACTCTAAGGGGTTATCTCAGCAGGACAAGTGTGTATGTTGAGCAGAACTGGCTGCTTCAGAAAGCATCTTCCTCTGATAAAGCTGAATGAGACAGAACTCAAACAGAAGCTCACAATTGCTTTGAATATAGTGCAAGCAGTCATATTTCTTATTCATTAGGTTTTGTGTTTTTAAGTATACATTATTCAATTATGCAATTGTTTAAATCAGGAAATCAGGCCCAGCTGACACTTCCTTGATTTCAGGTGTTCCTCACCACACCTCTCTGTCTACTTACCTTAGCAGTTTAGATTGAGCTAGACAATACTGTGTACAAACACAGCTACTGCAGCCTGGTTTACTCATGCACTGCCACATCAACTTTTGTCCATTAATAAAGAAATTGAATGCAATACATCTCTGGATAAGGTAACCTTTTTGTTTATTAGAAAATTGAGCCTGACAGATCCTGGAAAGTGGACAGGTCTTCAACAATAATTTTCATTGTAAAGGGACAAATGTGGCAAACCCCCTGCTAGCTAGACATATAAATGGGTAAAAAGTGTCTTTTTAAAGACACTTAACATTCAAATCTCTGGAAAGTGTTTGGCTGGGACTTTGTGGAAACTGTATTTCAAAGTCGGGATAAACTAGGATTTTAGGGAAATGTTTTTGTTTTCTTTTTCCAGGTCAGTTTCATTGCTGATTCCAGACACCCCTAGAGTGATTCTTATCATCCTTAAAATTTATCAGGAGAATTTCATAGGGTCCTTTCCAAGAAATAAAAGTCCCTCACAAAACTGCTTGCTTGTTAACTGAGACTGCACTGTTGTGTGGCTCCACTTCCTCATGTGCTTGCGGCCTGCACATAAAACACGGGCTGGTAGTAATAGTCTTGCCTGTACTGCATACTAAATACTAAAGCTACATTCCCTAGAGTTTACCTTCTCACCCTTCTCTTTCCTCAGTTAATCAGTGCCCACAATCACATCTATCATATAACTGGAGAAATCCTAATAGAAAACTCATGGGGATGTTAAACTGTTCTCTCAGGAGCCAGTATGCCAGTCAAAAATCTCTCCATTTGGTGGGTTTCTACATTCTTGGGACCTCTGAAGTTATGAAGGATGTTCTACAGATCTCAAAAGAAACATTCACTGTCCAAAATAATCATAAATATTCACATTACTTCTGGGAGGTATTTCATCTGGTTAGCCAGCAGAGAAAATGGCATGAAAAGAACTGTTTTGGTTGACAAAATGGTAGGGGTGTTTTTCCCTCTGTTCATCAGTAGACTTTGCCTTTGGTGCACTTCACAAGCAAGTCCTGCAGTCCACACATCAAAGGTTTAAGACTTCCTTTGCCCAACAGTGGTGCTATCAAAATCTTCAGTTTCCTTGCAAACAGCCTTCCCTCTGCCCACTTTTAAGAACCCCCATTTTTGCTCTGTCTCTTATTTCTTCTTCTAGAAAAACTAAATTATAAAAATCCATCTGAGATTGCCAAAATATGTTAAAGGTAAAAAGTCTTGTAGAAACAAGATATGCAGGTGTTCTGCTGTTGACCAGGACCCTTTTTGACCTGCAGAGAATGGGGACAAGACTTCATCCTGTATTATTTGCTTAATTGAACTGAAAACAATACCTCGTTCCCCTGGCATCTCATGATGTGAAAATAACATAAGTGATTGCAGCTCTTCATGCCTTCAAGCTCAAACTTAAAAAGAAAATAAGTTGTTTATTTGGCTCTCACTGGTAGCTATTTTCAGATCATCTTGCTTTTTTTTTACAGACTGAAGTCACCCTTGATGACTTGGCATCCACAATTTCCAATTCTAAATTCTTGGAGCATTGCAAGAAAGTTTGTGTGTAAATAGAGAAGCTTAACTTTCAAAATGCTGTCTATGTAAAGCATAGCAACTCTGCATGGGTATGTATTTTAATTGTCTTGTTTGTTTCTTAGTAGTAATAGCATTACTAGTTCTTTTATCTCTTGCTGTCTACTCTATTACTTCAAGCAGGTTGAGAAATAATCTAAATAAAAAGGAATTCTAAACCCCTCAGTTAACATAGTTTCCAATTTATGGTGCTTGAAACACTGCCATTTGAAAATAAAGGCCACAGAAATAGAGGGTGTACTGCTCCTTGGTGCTTTTTTTATCTCTTATATATAATAAATACTTATTTCCTCCCTACTGCTGAAGAGGGAACTCAAGAGTGATTAGCTCAGTGGTAAGTGGCTCTATTGTAGACACCTAAAGTTAGATGAGATGAGACCCATCTTTCTTCACAATGGAATGCTTCAACTCTGCTAGCTGAAATCTCTTGCACTGGCTGGGACTCCTTCAGCAAGCCCAAATGAGATTGTCTTTTGATGACCTAACATCTTCACAGCTGTAAACTCAGTAAGTATCTGCAGCAAAGCAGCAACTATTTTTCAAAGCAAGATGTTACATATCACTCAGCATGGACCCAGTGTTCGGAAACATCTGAATTTGTTTCCTTGTTTGGTTAAGAGTGCTCCTGTATGTAGTGGTCAAATAGCAAATCATATGCATGTCTGTAATAAGTCTCACTATTGCTGTCCAACAGGCCATGAACTGAATTTTTTGCCTCAGAGAAGAACAAGATTCTTATAAAAATTCCTCACTCTCAATGGTTTTGTTCATGTTACAGTCACCAGCTGTTATGGGTACTTCTTTCCCACACTTCAACTCTGTTAATAGAGAGGACCAAAAAACATAGCAGAAGAATAGGAAGTGAAACTGAGGAGAACTTCTTGGGTAACAAATCCAACTGCAACTGCCGCAAGCAATCATATATCACAACCTCTTTCATAATTCAGTTAAGCACCAAACTATCATATTTTCACTGTTACTGTTAGAAGATTGTTCCAGAACCTGAATGTTTTCTGTACTAAAATCCTCCTTTGACTTTCAAGTCTGAAATTAATTCATGCTAAATTCTCTTCATCCCTGCTGTACTGCTGCCCCTTAGTTTAAACAGCTCTACTCCTACATTGATTTTTATATTTATAGGCAGTGATCATTTCTCTTTCCAGCTCTTAATTTAGCGTACTGAGAGCCAATCTCCCATAGGCTCTCCATCACCCTAATTGTCCTGCTAACCATCTCAAAAATGCATTCTGGCTTCTCTTTACGCACATGGATAAACAGAACTGAATAAAGCATCCTGCATGAAAACTGACCAAACTACTCTAAACTTGCAATAATATTTACAGCTCAGAGAAAGCAAGACTCATGGAGATCTTTCCAGAGATGTAGGCAAGAAGGATATATTCTTTTTATCTAGGATATATAAAATGCCCACATCTCCTTTCAAAACTAAATTAAATTGTTATAGATGATGTCCAGTACACAGTGGCCTGATCAGGACTTAGAAATGCAGCCAATTACACACACTTTGCATCCCAAGTGATTGCTGCTGGTGCCCTCCTCAGGGGTTTTGGGTATTGCACTGTGTGTACTAAGTGCAAAAAATAAAGAATAGTAATGGCAATTGAAGAGAACTTATTTTCCTGTGTATAGAATAAAGATTTGATTAACCATCAGAGCAGAGCTCCCCTCCACAGAAACCTCTGTGCTGAAGTGGACAGCACAAAATGCTGAGTCTAAAGCAAGCCAACTTCATGGCCATGATACACGTCAGAAGACTCTACAAATAAGTACTTATGTACAGGATGTAGCACAAAACAGAAATTCAATTTCCCTTGTTCTACTGAAATGCTTTGAACTGAAATCCCAGCGTCACATCTGCCCATTCATAGATGTTGATGGTATTTTTGCCAGACACTGCAAAGGCTGCTGTAAAGGAATGGTGTCTTCAGGGTACAGGATCTATCTCTACAAATCAGCGTATGTGTAGAAGGAGATCTGTGGTGTTCAGTGTTCACAAGGTGTGGGAAAGGATAGTGGGACATCTAGATGAAACATTTTCATGTCTGTCGATACTGAAAAAGGCAAAGGTCCAGTTGCTGCTTTCCACTGTATCATCATAGTAGCTCTAGTTACATGCTGCTGATTCAAGATACACCGTCTATATCACAGCTGACATTTCTACTTGAACCAGATCCAATCCATTTGATGCTTTTTCCATCCTTTCTAGTACATGTCTCTGTAAGAAGTTAGCCTTTTGAGGCAGAGTAGGCAGCAATACAAAAATCAAGGCATAAATAATACAGAAATACCTAAGTATATGTACCTCATTTATGCCATGTAAAATGCATTTTAATCAATTTTTCAAAAAGGCAAGGATGAATTAGATGAGCAGAAATAAATATTATACACCAAATGACATAAAATATAGCCTATTTTACAGTCTTCCGTTTAAAATGGGTGATGGCCTTACATCTTAAAAAGCTAAGATATAAATATTCCCCTCTCATCTTTGGAGAATTTTGATTCAACTGCAAAAAAATGCAAAGATAAAAACACCTTCCTAGGTCAGAATAGTGGTTTAACAAGTCACTAGTAACAGGCAAAGCTTCAGAGCCTGACAAAAATTCCTTGGATGACCAAAACCTGTGATTATGTGAAACAGTTAGGAACACTGAAATATAAAGAAAAAAAAACCCAGCCTGTTCCCTTGGGATTTCTTCTACGTAGGAGTCAGAAGGTTCTCTCAATGCAATGTGAAAATTTTTAGACTTTACAGTACAATTATTTCTGCTCAGTTATCAGGAATTTTTGAATTTTGGTCACATCTTGAAGCCATTGTTTTGAAGCAGTAACTTCAGTGGACTAATTATGCATATGTGGAAGTGTATTAATGGGTTTCCCTTCTAGTCATCCCTTGCAAATATGAAATTGTAGCAAATTATAATTTCATAGACTTTGGTAAGATATTTTGCTGAAGCAATCAGGAAATTTTTTTGATAGAATAAGGGAAGAATGAAAAGTATGAAACAAGAAAAAACAAAACTAAAAAGAAGAAAAAGAGTCTTAAAATAATTTATAAAGAAGTTATAATTTCAGTATCTTTGGTCTTCAGGTAACCAAACATCTATTTCTATGGAAATTTGATATTAGGTTCTAAGAAAATATTTTTTTCAAAATTATTACTTAAGAAATTAGATGGGATGAAAGCAATAACATTATGTATATATAAAAAAAAAAAGCTTGAAGACAGACCCTCTATTAAGGAAAAAATTCCTTTACGGGTCAAGAAAGGGCTAATTAGAGAATGATAATACAGAAAGTGAAGACAAATATCAAAAGACTGTTTTAAGAAACAAGTCATATTTTGTTTATGTAACTCAGGCAAGAAGAGAGGGGAATCTTCAAGGTATATGGTAGTCAGGCAATGAAGCACGAAAGGAGTTGAAATGGAAAAAAATATTGTGGCTAAAGACAGGGAAAATATGTAGTGTTAAGATTAGGAAAACAGAGGAGGATTAGATTAAATACTATAGAAATAAAAGAGGACATTCCTACATAGAGGATGTTGAAAATTAGGTAAAAGAGAAAGAAAATATGGACGTTTAGACTGCAGAACTTCTTTGAAATAAACGTCTTGAACACTGTCTTCTCATATCTCTGAAGAAAAAAGCAGACTAACAGACAAATGAAATGTTTCTTGTTTAGTCACATCTCTTAGGTAAAAAGATCCACAGCTTTCATAAGTTACACATATCGTCATGGAAACAAAACTGGAAGTCTTGCCTTGGTGGAGGGTATTTCGAGCCCAGCAAAAGCAAATATGCACATTTGCTTGTTTCAGTTATGCTAAACAGAGGAGGTCTGTTGTCAAGTTATCTTTGGGCAACTTTGTTACAAAGATAACTACCTGGTGCTTTTACCTCATCAGCAAATACGGAAATAAGAAAGAATAAATAATAAAACTATTTTAAACAAATACTACTTCATTTCAATTACTTCCTATTATTTTCTTGTTGGATGTATTCAAACAAGTTTACTTTGTGGATTATTAGATTTCTGTTACTATTTTACATAGAAAGAAGCATTTAGATGTTTAAAACTGACTATGTTGTCTTTTAGGTAAATCACATATAAAGGGCAAATGCAGCTTTGGTTTCTCCTTGGCACTATCCAAGTCACTGGTGGAAAATATTATAGATGGCATCTGAAGTTTCTGGCTATTCTGTTAATTGCTTGAAAACCAAATGTTGCCACATAATAACAGTGTTACCTAAGAACATTATTTTGTCTAAACCAGACCCTCACTGGAAAAGAAAGAGAACCAGGAAGAGGACGGAAAAATAAGCTAGAAGTGACTGAGAAAACTATTGTATGACATAAATCTTCAGGATTTATCTAGGCTGGAGTAAGGTGTGCTAAGAACTGTGTCCTCTTTCTGAAATGCTGAATAATGAGATACTTTCAAAGCAGAACAACAATGACGTTGAAAGCATGGAGATGTCCAAATATTTAAAACTTGCAGTCCAAACTGTTTACAAAGTTGTTTTTTCAGTGAATACTGTTCAGAAGACAATCTTATCTCATTAAACAGTCAAACAGACATTCACTTCATCTCTCACGGACTCTTCAGTTTGTTTTCCAAGACAAAAATAGAACTTTAAATGAAGACAATAAGAACCTGATTCAAAACAAACCATGGAGTGTTTATTTTGGTGCAAGAAAGCCCCAGGTAAGGATTGCTTTGCCAAAGGGGTCTGAATGTTTCCATTAATTCAAAGGGCCACTATAAATCAATGGAAAAGAATTCCTCTGAAGGTTACAGTGGGTAGGAATAATATGGAGCACAGGAAGTTCCCAAGATGAAGATGGCTAGAGGCTGATAAAGCATCATGTGTAAGTACTTGCCCTTCTCTTACGTTTTTCTCTGTCTGCTTATGGCTGCTATTGGACACATGAAATGTAGTCAGGGTGAGCTTTGGCCAGTCATACTATGCCTGTTTTTATGTTCTTCTAGTCTAAGAACTGCCTCCTCACTTGCCCCTCACTGCCATGCTACCATACGTTCTTGTCATTTAAACCTTCTAAACATAGGTCTTGAAAAACATAAGCCCATTCATACAGTTCTTTCTGATACCATTTTTTTTCTTCATCAGATTAATATATTTTCCAAATTAGCCATTCAGCACTTTTGGTGTTGATTCAGTACTTTTTGTGTGTTTGGTTTACTTGTTCAGTAACACTGCAGTTTCTAACACAGTTGTGCCACAGCAGTTGTGCCATGTTGCCCATCTGCGTATTTTGAAGATGCTAGGGAATAGGTTCATACTTCATTAACTGTAATGCAAAAGCAAAGGTTTTTATTACCTTTGCTGTACAATCTCTACCTTCTGGAAGTCACATCTCTCTGAAATCTCCATTGCAGTTGGTGAGCATTGAGAGCATGGCAGTGTGCCTGCAGCTCTGTCCTCTTCTGGGAGGCACAGGGGTATGGCTAAGGCCAAGATCTAACTCATATCTACAAGTATACCACTCTTCCCAAACTTGCATATGCACTAGTGCTCCTCTAACCTCTTGGTCCACACATTTCAGACATCTCCGATGTCTCTCCAGTGAAGAACTGTTTCAAATAGCCTAGGAAATAGAGAGAATGTCCTAGCCTGGACTTGTGAGGACTCTTTTGCCATTTCAGGTGGAAATACTCCATCTGTGTATTGTCCTGGAAGAGACCAGCCCTTGCTTGTACAAACAGCCTATATGTATCGATGTCAAGCAGTGACTGGCAATGTTTCAGACTCAGAGGACACTGAAAGAGACAATGTGCTGAGGAGCAGCAAGAAGCTGACTGCTCCCCGAGGGAAGGAGCTGAGGGATGGTAACCCCAGTATAGGCTAAGCCCTCACCAGTAAGTGCCACCCTGCAGGGGCTGAGCACGTCAGGCAGAGACGAGGCAGGTTCCTGAGCAGCCCCAGGCACAGCAAGCAGTAGACCTGGACAAGGCTCCTGAGAGAACCAGTTAGCAGCTATGGTAAACATGGCTGGAGATGGGATTGGTGACATACACTGGTGGTCCCCAGTCGGGCTGAAATGGGGGTGCTGGTACCCAGGAAAGGGATGGGTGAGGCCCCGGGGAGGCTGTATGTTCGTGTCTCTGGCACTACAGATCAGGCACTGAGTTAACCTCATGCCCAGTGAATATTGCAGTACTATACATGAGAGATGGAGACGTCATAGGGGAAGAATAATACAGTATCATGCTAGGAAATACAAGTCAATTTTTTTAAATTAATTAGTATGTTCTTGCTAAAAATTTGGTTTTATCCTGGTAAAAATACAATGATAAGACTTTTTCCTCTTCCGGTCAGTCTAAATGCATAGTGGTCAGATTCTTCATAACTAGAATATCACGTATATATTTCAGCTTTCAGTACTCCCTCAAACAAATAGCTAATTGGTTTATAGAAAACATCTGGGAGTGAATTAAATCCAAGCAGCTGATTTAAAAAATCAATATAGTAAACATGGAAAATTAATTATAGAACATTCTGTTGGCAGTGGTTTAATTTACCAGATCCTGAGACTTCCTTGAAGATCTATGATTGGTCCATTGTAAGCATTGACATCTAACCTAGTTACACTAGACTTCCTTTTAAATCTGGAGAGAAAAGTATATTCATTTTAGGTGTGTTCATCCTAAAGCTTGTACCTAAAATGAGCCCTAGAAATATGCAATTCTGTCCATGGACCATAAAGAGTGTTGGATACTCTCCAGTGTAAGTACTGTGCAGTAGACAATCCACTATCAGATGAGGGAAAATCCCATATTGTAAGTGTGAACAAAGTCTAAGATATCATTCAGATTTTCCTAAAAATGTTGGTTGCATCTTTCTAGTGTGTAAATCATCCTATCAGCAAGTTATTTACTGAAATGCGTTCAGTTCTGTCTAGCTCCATTTAATATCTGTCCCTCAGCATCACTGGAACATGCCTTGCAGAAGGAAGCAAGTTAGCTAGAAGTCATTTGTCAACTTTGATGTGTTCCTCCCAGACACTCTGTTCTGTGAAACTTTCCCTTACTCAGTTCAGACTGTCACAGCTCATTATTGTCATACTGTAGCTCAAAGTATTAGCTTTGCAGTCTCAGTCA
Organism: Campylorhamphus procurvoides; assembly: GCA_013396655.1. Classification (NCBI taxonomy): domain Eukaryota; kingdom Metazoa; phylum Chordata; class Aves; order Passeriformes; family Dendrocolaptidae; genus Campylorhamphus; species Campylorhamphus procurvoides. Next base: position 722,237 of record WBMV01001560.1, on the reverse strand, counting down.
GCTTGACAGCCATCAATCATTTATAATACAAAACTCAAATCCCCAGTTAATTTTTTTATGGGGGGACCAAAACAAAATCTCCTTATTACGGCATCGTTCTTCTTCTTTTCTTTGTTTGCACTTGGCCACATGAAAGTAGGGACTTTATGATACTTCAGTCTGTTGTCTATTCAAGAAAATTGTGACAACAGATCAGCCCAAAGTAATCTGATATGCCTAATTGTTTTATTTTTGTTAGAAACTTGCCTTTATAAGACATTTCTCAGGACTATGACACAGTTAGCTTTCTTAAGTGACAAATACTTGTTATGCTAAGGACATTTACAATAACTTTGTTAACTGAAAGCAGAATGTTTTCTTAAAGAGAATCTCGAGATTGAAAATAGTTATTTGTACACAGTTCTGTCCACTCACACCTCAATTCTATAGTTGTTTGAAAAAACTGCTGTCACATTTTTCTATAAAAATGCCATTCTATGGAAACCAAAACTTTCTGTAGGAATGGACCAATTTTGGTGACCTTTCATGAGAAAAAGCAATCCACATTGAAGGATACAAGTGAGTTCAAAATATTACATTTTGATATCATCAAGTTTCAGTTTTTCATATTCAAAACTCTCTTCATTTCCAAATGCAATTTTTCCACCATGAATTATGAAACATAAAAGAAGAATATATAAGAAAATAACCCCTTTGTTTTACTGAGCAAGAAAGAATTTTTAATATGTAATTTTCTTGAATATTTCTTGAAAGCTTTTTTCTTTATTCTAGTATTGAAGAAAACAAGTTCTTTAAACCCATTTCCCACAGAATATGAAAACCGTTTCCTGTACAACTCTAATAATTTCTGAGGCATGTATTTCAGAAAGCAATCCTCCACTTACCATTTCTTCTAAGACAGACAGATGAATCATGCCCTGGAGGTGCCTGTTTCTTTCAGCTGGCTATAAAGGGAATCTAGGTTGATGAGTCTAGACATCGACAACCAACTTGCAGATATCTACCCTTAGGTAAGATGACTCCTTTCTATTGAAAAGGTGGAAATACTACACAATTACTTTTCAGTAAGCATGATTTTTGAATCATGCTTAAGGGAATGTTTATCAACAGTTTGTCTTCTAACTACAAGCCTTAAAACAGATTAGCTGGGGAGGTGGTGGAATCCCTGCCAGTGTAAGACTGTGTTAAGCACATACATAACATACCCCTCAGCGTCAGTGCCCTTTGTCCAAATCTTTGGCTTGGATTATAGTCTGGAGTAGCTGTGTAGATCACAAACAGAACCATAAAATTCCTCTTCCCACAGTCACAGGAGAGCAGTGCCCATGTAAGCATGTCAGCAGACTGCAAGGATGCATGCGTGGGCATACAGATGTGGCCAGAATCCTCCTGGTGACTCCAGGCCTTCACATGTGGCCAGGAATGGCTGTTTTTCTTGATCACCCTTGCACACAAGGTGACAGCAGTAGGTGCTGGGCTGAATGGGATCACTGAGCCGTACTGAGCCTTTTTGCTGATGCAATGGACCATGGGGGCCTGCATAAATTTAGTCTTGCCTCTTAACAGAAAGAGGAACTGCATGATGTCTGGAGGTGTCTCCTGCCCCTTACGTTTCAGGGCCCCAAATTCACTTCCACTGAAACTTCACACTGTGGAAAAGCCAGACCTCTATCACCTCATATCACTAAAGGTGTTGTGAAGCCAGACTTTCTAGAGTTTAAGATGAAAAACCATCAATCACTGGAGCTATGCAAATGAGATCTCTTGATAAACAGTGCAAAAAAATAAAACTGAGGTTTTATTCCTTCTTTTGCCAATGAGTCATCGTTGTGATGACAAGTAATTTAATGTGTTTACTTAACAGTTTACGGAGAATAACTAAGGATACCTGACACCAAATTTATATCGTTTCAAATTCAGCAAACCTCAAGCTCCTGAGAAAGCTAAATAAATACAGATAAATTGAGTTCTGAATTCTGCCTCTTCTTGGAAGTCTGGGAAAAATCCCAATGTCTTTCTCTCAACAGCAGTAACTGCAACATGTGACAAGAGCAGGGTGAGCTGTGGGTCTGAGAGGAGGCATCAGGGTATACTCTGTGTAAGAACGGGTAAACAAAAAAAATTGAGTAAACATGCTGATTTTATAGTACTTAATAGAGCTATACTTTGCACTTGAAAAGCTTCTCTGGGTCATTCATCCAAATGCTGTTAAATAAGTGCAGGTACTCCTTGAGCAGAAGTAATCTGAAAAAAAACAACTCTTGCCACATTCCCCAGTGTGGGTGGTGGAGGTCACAGATAGCTCCTTACCAGGACCTTCTGTGGGCAAAAGGTGAAATTCTTAGCACTAACTAGGAGATATCCTTCATTCTCACACGATGGAAAAAAATGGGTAACTGGGGAAGACCACACACTTAGTGTCCCTGTCCCTCTTGCTGCTTCATCCTTTCATTCCTCTCCGACATGAACTTTACCATGCTACCTTTCCTTTACCAGGATGATATCTTTCATTCCTGCTCTTGCTTCACCCTTTACTTCACTCTCGTAACACTTACCTTTCCTCTGTAAAACACAGAGACTGAAATGTGAGTGGCCTTGTATCTTGGATTCTGTTAAATGTATCTGAGATGTCTCCATGGGCTTCTACAGGTTGCTGCTTTAGATCAAAATCTGTTAGAAATTTTAATCTCAGAACCCTCTTTTTCACTTTGCGAAGATGTGCTTAGACATCTGTTTTTGTTGCTTGGTAGTGTTTTCATCTCAGAGGAAAATTAACAGCAGGTGAAAGCTTATCTGGATTATATGGTGAATATATTCAATTTAAGATATGCATATTTTTCTCTAACTTTCATTTATGCATAACATCTATGAAAAATTAATTTGACATGTATGTACCCTGAAATACTTGTTTCTTTGAAAAAAAAATCTTTATATAAAATTAACACTCTCTCTATATACCAAATTATATTCTATTAAAATTCTAATAATAACTAGATTCCCTCATTATATGATGCAAACAGATGAGACTTCTGGGAATCTTTTATCACACCATATCAATTATAATTAAATGAAAATAGTCCTATTTATTTGGTTAATTTTGTCTTGTTGCTGTTTCTAAGTTGCCTGCAACTAGCCCAAGCCTTTCAGGAACTCACTCTTGCTTTACATTGTAAAAACAGTTTGAAAACCTGGCATTCTGAATTCACAGCTGAGGAGATGTAAGCCACAGGGATTTAGATTTAGCTACTCATGGGTACCAGGAGGCTCTCCCAGCAATGGGATTTGCCACATTTTTTTCCTCAACACTCCCAGATCAAAAGGTGAAGAGGGGCGGGATGTAGTCTCTGAGCCACCTGGCTGTTGCTTCCTGTTTCCCCAGGTGGTAACCCTCTAATATTTATACATTGGGTTATTTTTAATAATAAATTAGAATAGGAAAGAAATTGAGGGAAGAAAGTTTGGGGGAGGAGGTAAATCCAGTTTGACATCAATTCTTTTGAGGAGAAGTTCCTGCAACTCCTTACCAGTTCTACACAAAATAGCAAATAATCTTTAGGGAAGTCCAAGCCTTTTTGTAATATAAACTACCTGACAGTTACAAAAACTCAAAACAACACTTGTCAAAGAAAAGAACAAATGAAAAAGTCCCTAGTTTTGGCTAACATAGCCTATGGAATGTAAAATCTTTCTGTTAGGTTGGAAAGTGTCTTAGAAGGTATTCCTTTTCCCTGCTTCTTGCAGCACAATAGTGGGAAGGGACCACACTTCAGTCCATGTGTGGAAAGCCACCATCAGCAGTGGTTTCTACAGATAAGGTGCAACAAACTTTCTGTAAGGAATGGCTTAGGTGTAGCTGACTCTGTCTCCTGTGCAGGGTGGTGGACTAGGCTGGAATTCTTCAACACAAGATCCGTAAACACTAGCTGCTTGTTAGAGAGTGCACACTTTCTGTGAAATCACTTTCTTGCAGTGCACAAACACATTTCAAAGCAAGCAAGCAAACAAAGTGAGGTAAACAGTTTTTCCAATTTAATATTAATTTTTATTTGGTTTTTAATTAAAACTGGTCACACTTACAGAAGCTTGTGTGTGGGTATGTTCATAATGACTCTTGCACTGAAAACACTGGAGACACACCAGAGCAGACATTTTCCAAGTGGACCTCTGTGATTCGAAGTTATGAGAACAGCGGAGCCCAGACCTCACTCTATTTACTCCTTCCCTTGTATTTTTAAGACACGACCTGTCTGCAGGGTGCTTCACTTTGGTGACGTTCCTTAGTGCACTGCAGTCAGCCAAAGATCAGCCCTGCCCAGGAGCGAGTGTTGTTTGCTTCGCTTATCTCCATTGAGGGCCCAGTGCCGGCTGATCTATCCACCATCAGCAACCTTCAGGAGTTCTGGCACTGCTGTTAGATGATGCTGCATTAGTGAAATCTCATCACTGTGAGAGCACTTTATTTTATTAAAAGTGCAATTAAAACAAAATCAAATACTTTCATTAACTGCAACAACTAAAAATTATACTCCCACTTGCTTTCTTCTCATTAAGAAAATTTGCATTTGAATAACTTTTCAACTGTGTGTATTTGTAATTAATGCAATTACAAGCCAGAGATCTATTCCCAAAAGTAAAGAAAACTTCTTTATCAGTTTTACCATTTTAATTGGAATAAGACTTCGTATAGTGAATTACTTAATGTCTGTTATCTGAAAAGTACATATAGAGATAAAAAGTCAGCCTTGGTATTTGGGACTGTGCTCATTTATTTTAGAGCTGGTGTAAGTCCTGGGAGCCACAGAGAATGAATTGTTGGGTTCAACCCTGGAATACTGAGCATTATGACTTTGGTGGTTTCAAACTAGGGTCTATTGTTTATTTAATTCTGTGAAATGATCTTTTTATTTTCCAAATTAATATATGACAGATAGGGAGATAAATATTTATTAAAGGGAAAACAAACTTTAGCTAGGCTGAGGGAAGATAAACATGTTTATGGCAAGAAAGAGAAAAATTATATAGTTTATAGATAAAATAATGCAACCTGGGATTGTCACATACTCAAGGGTTTTGGGCATAATCAAGGCCGTACTACACTAGATGATGCACAAACACATGGTGTTTTGAGCCTTTATTTCAAATAATTCGTTATCTCTGTTTTCAGTCCCAAAACCCTGTTTTTTACCAATTCCTTCTGGGACTTCAGAGGGCTTCTCAGTCAGGGCTTAGTCTATATGTAAGCATTACTGCAGGGCTCTGCATCTTTACACAGGTAAAATTCCATGATGAAGCCTAGTTTGAAAGAGGAGCCACAGTTGTGTGCTATCAGTAAACTGACATGGGACAAAAATGGTTAAAAAGATGTATGTCCATAATTTGGACAGTTCACAAACAGTTTAAAAGGTTTTTAAAAAGGTGCATCTCTTGTTAAACAACTCAGCTATTATTGCTTGGGAAATTTTTCACAAGTACTACAGCAGTGTTCTTCAAAGGCTTCTTTAAAGGAGGGAAAGATGCAGGCTGGATTCAAGAAAATGTATATACCACAAATACAGTGGAATTGAGCACCAAGATCTAGGCAAATGCAGCTCAATATCAGATCTACTGAGACCAAACCAAATTACAATTAGAATGGAGAGAATACATTTGGTAAGAAAACATATGAATCTGTTCAAGATTTTATATTTAAAAATTTTAAGTTCTGTATTACAGAGGATTTGCTCTGCTTTTGCTTCTCAGTTAGCTGTTGCCACAGCCAGGTCTGTGTGCTAGGGCCATCAGAGACAGTAGGGGAACACTTTTAACTATTAATGAATCCCTTGTCCATTCCAAGCACTGGTCTAACAATCCTACAGAAGGGACGGTCCTACAACCTGTATTTGCCAGACTGTAAGATTCATGTAATGTTTAAATGTGTACCAGAAACTGACTGACCAGAAGGAGGCAGTTTATCATTCAGTGCTCCATCCTCCCCATTGACTCACTATCATTGACTGGGTACCCAAGGATGACATGGCCAGAAAACTCATTGCACTTTCTAGGTAATTCTACCAGGGAATTCATCTGGTTGACTTATTGGGTTAAGCATTTATCAGCAGGGAATTCTCATTAAATTCCTCTTTGTCTTCAAGTATATGGAAATTAGAAATCTTCCCTTAATTTTCATTCTTAGTTCTGAAAATGTATTCAAGATGTATGGAGTTCCTTTAAGTGCTTTCTCTACAGTAGCAAGAGAATACCCACCTTTTACAAGTCCTAAAACATAAATACATAAAGATTTTTTATATGCTCTGTTCAGCAGCACAACATACCATACAGAGAGAGCAAACAAGCAGAAAGAAGAAACACATAGTTTCCAAATTCTTCTGCTCCCTCTCCCTTTCCTCCCTCACACGTACAGGGCTCACATCCATGCTCTCAAACTGTCTATCTTTTAGCATTCACTCCCTGCTGAAAGAATATTCCAGGTGAAGAATGAAAAAAAAATTGCATAATGACCTGGACTCCAAGGGTGCAACCATATGTAACAGACAAGAAGGAAATCTAACCCAATCAGGAATTGCTTCAAGGATGTCCTGTCCACTACAGAGTAGGTCAAAAACTATGAACACATTATCTCCCTCAGGGTTATGTATTGTTAAACTAGGAATTTTCCATAATTTACATATTAGAATCATAGAAATATGGAATTGTTGACCTTGGAAAAGGCCACTAAGATCATCAAGTCCAAGCACCAACTTAGCACCGCCACCATATACCTGTATAGGATTATTCCTTAACAGCCATTTACTGATGTTTTCCCATAAAAGGAGGCTTTCTCCTTTTCTCTTGAGGGGATTGATGCAAGGAGGAAATTTAACATCACAGGAACAAAGTTCTAGGACTAATCAATTTAATTTTTCTTAATTTCACCCTTGATTGTATACCCTGTTCATCGAACTGTGTAATTGTCTTTTTCTGTACACTATTGAAGTATATATAGGTTGCTATTGTGACTTTGTAGAGTTTTGGCTATCATATAGCCAAGTGATACAAGTTCAGTCATCCCCTTTCTCTCTTCCACTTTGAAGATGTTTTTATTGTACTTATGGTGTACTCTCCAACTTGTCAAGCTCTTCAAGACAATGACTCACCCAGACCAAAACACACTACATCATGTCCAGGTATAGCACCAACCCTACAGAACTCTTCAGCTGCCCTGTGCTCTTTCCTCATATACATCAGGTAGTTTCCAGGTTCCTGCAACAGCTTTAACTGAATTTGGCTGTATGTCATAAGGGCTCCCATCTTGGATCAATACTGCTATCCTTATAAACCAAGAGTAAAAATACTTACATTAAATTTTGTGGCTGCAGGCCATGGATAAGGAACTACTAAAATTTGGCATTGAAAAGTCTACTGCAGGTGAACACATTTAGAAAATCTTACAGATTTTTTTCTTATACATTAAATGAATTAATGTCAACATTGCAATATCTTTTCCAATATTCACCAGATTAATTTAAAATTTGAGAGAATTTTAGGAACCCAAATTCCACCAATGCAAATTTTAACTATGACTCAGCACTTCTCATTTCCATTAAATTTCCACCCCTGTGAGCCACTGATGAAATTATCCCTATTTATTTCTACTGTCCTTTTAGTGCACTAGTTCAATATAATACATAAATTTTTAGAGAACGTACAAGTTGCATCACAATCTTTGTTAGAGACTTTTCCACAGTTTCATATTATTTTACAGTATTTTACAGTGTTCTCACTTGTATATTATTTGGAGTTTTGACTTTCAAACACCTGAATAATTCCACTGAAATAAATGACCATGCCAAGAAATTTTCTGGAATCTATTAAGTCTAGTACCCTATAGATACGCCTCTCAGGTTTGAATGGTAATACAGCTTCTTTGATGGCTTTTCAATAAAGAATGCTCTTATACACAACCCTTCCTTCAAAACTGCTCAAGGCACCTCTCCTCTTTGAACATCTTCAATGATGAAACTTGTACAAAATTATCTCAAAGTTTTGTCCCTTCTCAAATTTGGTTGAAATTGGATTCAAAAGTTTTTGGAGTAGGCATGAGGCAGAGAACCAGAAAAGAAAGTTGAGAGGACACAGAGAAAATATAAATCTCATTTTCCTTTGGAAAACATATTGAATAGAGGTTTATAAAGCTATGCACAATCAAAGCCTAATTTTTTCACAGTTTACAAATCACAGATTATAATTAGATCCTCTATAGCTTCCTTTACTTGGTCTCTCAAGTATTAAAAAGCATTCTGTACAAAGTAAGTTGCTTTAAACTAGATACTAGTGAGATTGCACAATATTTCTTCAGCAACAGTTAATCACACTAAGCTTTCCAGGTAATTTTAAAACCTGAATTTAGGTAATGTACTGTAATAGGTATTTGACACAAAGTCTTTGTGTTCTTTCAAACATAGTCATTGATGGTCCATAAAATAAAAAGGAATAACTTCCAGAGATCTGATTTAGAAATTTATTTACATATGTTTTGTTATATTTTCAGATATCACAAAACAGTTACTTAAAAAGAGTGATATTATTATTATTACTACTATTATTATTAAATTAAAAGACAGATGTAATTGAGAGTAAGAAGAAGAATGGAAAGATGTTTCTTGATAGATTAGGTAAGGAATAGGCAAATACATTCAATCAGAGTGTAATTATTTCAAGGAATCTACTGTTCAATGGAAGAGAAATTGTATTTTAGAAGAATTCTATTTATAAAAAAGGTAAGAACTTCAAGTGAGGAAATTAATGATTAACAGATGAGCCTGCTGTCACCTACACATAATGGGAAAAATATTTCAGATTTTGTCTCACAGGAAATTGAAAAAAGCAATTAAATTTCTCAAATTTGAAAACTTTTTACTAAAGACAGGTTTCCGATATTGTTTTGCAGACATTACTGACTGCATATACTTCACGTGCTTCAGCCTTTAATTTAAATATGTATTCCTTGTACAAAAGTGTTACTCAGGATACTGCTGTGCAACCAGAAACAATCTCCGCACTGCTTAAAATAGACTGGGGTCACTTAAGCAGCATCAGTTTGTTAAGTCAAAGTCACCTCTTAATAAAGGCAGCAAATTCAATTTCAACCCTCTTAATAGCCTATACAACATCTAAATGGTAAAATAATCTTAAAAATATAAATAGTAGATGTTAGGAAATGTAGTTTATTTATAATGACAAAATCCCCAAACAAACAAAAAGCAAGCCTCAAAACCTGTTCCTCAGACTGTATTATATTACTTACCTAAAACATCCATTCTGCAGTCATTTTCTGGTTTTCACTGCTCTCAAAAGTTCTTTGCTTGCACTGAATAGCTGTGCAAAATTCTGAGTCATTTCAGTCTGGAAAGATCTTTACCCAGTGGTTTAAGGCAGTATTATTGGTGTGAGGTATCTGAAGATATTACATCTGAGAGATATCATATGAGATGAATTCTCTGCCTTTTTGTTTGGAGACACTTTCTACACTGCAACTCCTCTATATTTATGTAGGTGTATATCATGAAAGAGACATTTCTCTGTATCTTTCATTTTAGCAAATGGCATTATCATCAGATAAGTACAGGTTGGAGTCAGACAAACTCTAACACTTTGAGGTGGAAATTTAGACTTTTGTGCTTGTATCATACCCATCAAAACGCAGCCTATCCTGACTGAAGATATCACAATATGAAATAAAACACATTTAATCTTCCTTAAACAGCCCTTCTTTACATTGTCTCTCAGGTTCTTTTTCATCTAGAATGTGGATTGGTAAAAGTGTTTTCGATCAGTGAACTAGTGTAAAAGTATATATTTCATGCCTATTCTCTCATTTTACAGTCTAATCTTAGGCATTGTTGGGGCCATAAATGAAAGAATGCAGCTGCCTTATGAAACTTCCTGGTAAGTGCATAGCAGGGGCAACCACACTTCACAAGGTCCCACGTGAAGAAAACACTTCATGTGTTCAGACAGACCTAATCATACCAGCATATGGTGTTCTGTCAAGCAAGTTCTTCCACAAAACCTGTCTGCTACGTTTTCTGATAGCAATCAAGTGTAAGAGCAGTGTTAGCAATGACCTTCTGGATGCTTCTTTTCTACTGCCTTTGATATTCTATACACAGTGGCAGAATGAAAAAAGAGAGGAAAAAAGGGTTGATTACAAATACCAAGAGCAAACCCACTAAACATTAGAAACTGCAGAGATTTAAGTTTGGAAGTGCCCCAAAATGGGGGTGGATCTATTGAGAAGAAAATTCAGCGTATCAAGACCAGCCCTGAAAGGTATTTGGGTAAACTGTTTATAAAATTTTCCCACAGAAATATTACAGAAACAGCAACATAATAGAGCTTGTCTTGCTTTAGATAGAAGGCCTTCTGGAATAGAGGTTTTTGGTAAAAAAAGAAATTGCTATCTTCTTGCTTGAGTGACAGCTCTTGTCTTTGTAACAGCTTTTTGCAGACTGGGAGAGTTAATGAGTTTCCCTTAAGAGATTCTTTATATACGTAGATATATACATATACATCTCATTAAACACTAAATACTTCTCACCAAATACGTATAGCTAAAGCATGAGTCAGACACCTAAATGAGAAGAAGTGTTCTCCACTCCTCATTTCTACACTGCATTCAGCTCTCTCTTCCACGTTGTATTTTCTAAGGCTTTGTATTTTTATTTGTTCTCTGGACTCTCTCTAATGGCATGTGGCCCTGTAGTAGTCCAGCTGATGCAGTATAGAGTAGATCACCTACCTCCAGTGCTTTACATATGATATTTATTTAATGCGCCACAGAATAAGCTTTCTTTTCAACAGCAGCATCATATTGTCAACTTGAACTGAATTTGCTGTCCATGGTGGTCTCTGCTTCCTTTTCTGTATAGTCCCAACCTCCCGAGGAGGAAGGTGGCAAAGGTATTACTCTGATACAGGGTTCTGTGGGTTGGATGAGATATTGTGAAGGAGTGACAGTGAGATGACAATATAAAAGTAAAGCTAAATTAGAAGCTTGGCTATTTACTTAACCGAAACAGAAGTAGTTATTATATTAGAGGAGAACTGTGTATCTCGTGCAGTGCTTAGTGTCAAAGGCTTTATACTCCCTTTGAATTGTATCTTTATGCATATTTGCATGAAACTACTTATGAAGTTTTATTACCGTATTGAATAATAGAGTTCAGAGCTGGTAGGAACCAAATGATGTATCTAGTCCCAAGGCAGTATCTATTATCTCTGACAGATATTTGTCTATAAAGAAGCAGGCAGAGAAGCCTCCACACTCCCTGTGCCTTCAATATACCTAGCGAAAATAATGTAACAATAATAGCTAGCCTGAATTTTCCTATGATTTAAGCCCATTTTGTATTTTCCTCCTCCCATTAGCCCACAGCACAGCTTATTTTCTTTCTATTTTGAAGTCTTTTAAATATTTGATATTTGTCATGTCTACTCAGCACGTTTATTTTTTTATAGTAACACAACACTGTTGACTCATGCTCAACCTAAGTACCATTGTCCATTCCTCATACTACATTATAGATAAGAAATACCATCTAAGTAGAGCAGTACTTTGAATTTGTCTCTAAACTGCATCCTGATTTTTTCAAACCATTTTTCCATATCAGTAGTAAGCCTCTCTTGGGTGTATTTCATTCCTCCCAGCTTTGAATTTTCTGTAAACAGAAAATAACTGCAATCAAGACTTAGAGCTCGTGGATACTGTATATCTGCAAGACATTGCACACAGGATATTTTCTGTGGTTTCAGATCAGTGTGAGACAAGAGTAGCAAGCACATTTACTCATAAATTAAAAACTGGAGAAGCTACTCATGTAAGCAACAGTATCCCTAAGCAATTCCAATTTATGTATCTTGCATTTACAGAATGTGACAGAAATCCACAGTTCCCCAACTTTAATGGTATGCACATCCATATGCAAGCCTAACCTTAACTATGCTTTTAAACCTCTTTTCTATAGGTGTTTAGGAATATCAAATATTTTGTACTTGAGTAATTTTTAAATTTAATAATTAATCCACTGTTTCCAAATACAATCCAGCTAATAATAATTTCTTATTGTTTTAATCAAATTCATAGGTATACAGTCAAAAGACACACTAATAAATCTGTAAGGCCTCTTCTGCATCTTCCCCAAACGAAGTTTCATTCCATGCTGCATGCTTAAGGCTTTTATTCATCTCTCCAACCATACACGTACACAGACTCAGTCATCTGAAAATGCGCTGTTTAGTCCTTAAACACTGTTTTTCAGTTTGCACTTACCCTTTACAAGTTTTTATATAATCATCCCAGAATGCTTTTACTTTTCATTCTGTGAGATAACCATGGAGATCTGAAGGGGTTGACGTTTCTCAGCAAGGAGGAGTAAGGCACTGCTGCAGAGTCTTTGTAGAGAAAGTAATCCAAAACTAATCCTGTTTATTGCAGCAATAGTTGTTATACAGCTCTTACCAGTCAACATTGTTCAGAATTTTTAGCAGATTTTTTTTCTTAATCTGCATGCAGTTCCAAGAAAAAAAAAATCACAGGAAAAAAGAAAAAGAGCATTTAATTGTTGTGAACAGTGAGCAACGTGATCAGCTATGTCAGAAAAACTGCAACAGCAGCTTCATGTGTTGTTCCCAGGCATGTTAAAGCAAGCTAATTTTAGCAATCCTTATGTATTCTCAGAACATGTGTTTATTCTTTATGAAATTGTGGGATATCTTAGTAGAGGATTTAATGTAAATTATTTATGATTAATCCTGTAGCTTCATTTGACATGTCCACTCTCAGTGAAAGAACTTTAAACTTCTTCAGTGGAAGAATGATGTGAAATATTAAAGATAAATATTTATATATATATATATATATTCTCTTTCTATCTATGGATTTCAGACATGAGATAAAAGGTTTCTATTGTTGATTATTTGAGCTCTCTTGGTACTACTGCAAAGCACTCACTGCCGAGCTTGAAGCTACAGTCTGGGGATTTCAAACTGACAGAGAAATGCTCCAAACTAGCAGTCTCCTTTTGATTTGCCAAAAAGTCTTCTGAGCCAGCAACAGCAGTATTCTGGTATGAAAAAGATCAAATATAACGAATCACATTCATCACCCTCTAGAGAAACAATTACATTTCTCTATTAAATAATACCAGTTTGTGTGAGGTAATGATTCCAAGAGTCCACAACAGAGGACTCTGTATTATGCATCATTTAAATTTTTGCCCCAGGTAAGGGAGATATTAGCTGACAGCACAGCCAGGTTTATATTCAAAACCAGCAAACTTCTTATGGTCCTTTTTTAATGGATGCACTCAGATACAAAACTTGCCATGCTGTCCAGCCAGTTATCTTTAGAATATGTTTAAAATGAAAATTAATTCAGTAGCTGCTCAAGTCATTTCCATTACCCTGTTTAATGCTCCCTATTATAGACAAATCTTCTTTATGGAACCTTACAGTGACAGATTGGCTTTCCTTGTTATCAGGTATCTAGCAAGTGAGCCTCATCAAACAAATCTGGCGACTATAAATGATGTTCTTGTTCCCCTGGATACACCCTTGTGTCCTGTGCAATTTTACTTTCCTTAGTCTTTTAAAGAAGAGTTACCAAAGAGTAGAATTTGAACTTATCCACCAGATTCAAGGTTGTTTATTGTCTTTGCTGAACACATTCAGCAATTGTTATGGTTATCATATTAAAGTAATTTTGCCATCTAAACTCCTTCACTGTGAGCCAATGCCCAGGGTACAGCACTTACAGTTGTTGCTTGTCTTTTGTAACATGCCTCCTTTTCTTCCTGAAAGTCTGGAAACCCCTCTCCCCCAGGCAGTACTGTATTATCCACATTGTGCTGGGTTTTCCCTGTGTGTAATGAAGATTGAGCAAAGTTGAACTGTGTTTATGACTCCTCTTCACCCTTTGCTGATTTTGTGCTTTATCCATAAACTTGGACTTCCATATTAACGGAAAGGAAAACCCAAGGGTCTCAACTTACCATGGCATTATGTTCCTAAACTCTGTAGATTATTTTTTCAAACCACAGCAAAACAATTAATACCCTGAATTTTGAAGCTATCTACAATCTGCATAAAGTGACATATAACCAGTTATTATAATTTCAAAGCTTCAGTAGGAGTGTAATGCTTTAGGTAAAACAGCTGTTGACCAACCAAAGAATACAAAAATTAATCATGTTGTTGATGCCAAAAAACCTTCGCTAATAAAAGAACCACTCAGAGATATGTTTTCATCTTTGAGTAGAAGGTATTTGTTATATTACAGTACTGGGAGACGAGGCGAATAGCTTCGCTAAAACTCGCTCACTTTTCAGAACAAAACTTACATATTTATATACATTAATAAACAGGATACTATAAAGAGACAGCCCCTTTTCTTCACGTCATTTTACACTTTTGATTACATCAGTCTCTCTGTTGGAGAATGTGCAGTAAGATGCTCTGGTGGTCTTTTCCGTCTCTTCCTCACTTCGGGGGTCTCACAAAGTAGTCTTCATCACTGTAAACTTTCGACCTTATGTCTCGACGCATGCTCTTTGCTGATTTAGACAGTTCCATGGGCAGACATTCTGTTAGTTACTTTTGCTACATTCTGATTGGTTACAAAGATTCTATAGTGAATAGAGTTAGTAATATATAGATAACCTTTTTCCTCTAGGTTACGTGACTACAGGCACTCTCAATTGATTACAAAGATTCTGTAGTGAATAGAGTTAGAAATAGATATCCTTTTTCCTTTAGTTTGCGTGACTGTGACCAAAAGCACCTTCACATACATCCTGTCAAATGTTAGACAATTCATAAATTCTAATATAGGAATGGATTTCTTATATCAAGTATATAAGTGAACTTAATAATTCATATATTCTAATACATAAATGGCTTTCCTATATCACTGTTTGAACCAAAGCACCCTCTGAATGCAATGGCAAATGAAGAGGGCTTTATGGTGTCTGTGCCAGGCAGCAGCTTGGTACTCAAGGCCTTGCACACAGGAGAGATTAGAATTGTTTAATTCAACCAGAGAGCATCCAAAATGAAGGCAAACTTTTTGAGAAAACCAGATGGATTTTGCTTACTATCTGGCACATCCAGGGGGTGCTCAGTTAATTAAGTTACAAGAGAAAAAGTTTAAAAGTGAGCATACTACAAACACTACACACCTACCTACTGCTACTACCTTACATTGCATACTACTGCGTTAACACTGCTGAGCATACTACATACATTAACCACGCAGCAGACACTTCTAACACAAGCTAAGCCTGACATTCAGAAATATATTCTAAACATATTCAGAAAAATATTCCACTCTGAAGTGAGTATTACTGACCTGAGAATTATGACAGGAAACAATAAATACTCATGTTGTCCACTTTAAGAGCCTTCAAATCCTTGCTGGGCTTCCTTCATAGTAAGTACAGAGGGGTAAGCATCTCAGAGATTATTTCACAGGATTCAAGCTAGGCAGGAGCAGAAGCCCTCTGGAGGACAACCAGAGCTCTACCTTCCCACTTATGTTATCTGCTCTGACTTACTCCCTGGAGGTGCCGACTCTACTCAGCTGATTACAGAAGATGCCTAGACTCCTTGTTTAGAAACTTAATTTGATATCTAAAATCAGATGTAGTGCATAATTCCTGAATATTTACTAAGACCTCATAATTTTCAAATTGGCCAAGGGATCGGTTTTAATGAAATATTAATTTGTTTAAATCTTAATTTTTCTAAGTTCTGAGAAAAAGTGCACCCAAAGCAGTAACCAATGGACAGTGAAGATAATGCCATGTACATTCCCCTGGAGACTGCAGATCTTCATGCTATATTTAAACAGATACATGCTAACAACCTTTTAGTATATAAATACCAAGCATAATGGATTTTACATCCAATATCACTGGTATAAATACAAAGCAATTTCAATAATGGAAACTGATGCAGAATAAATATCATGCTCATTGCATCATATATTTATGTAATGTAGATAATACTTATCCCTTTCCAGTGGGCTTTTTAACGTGAGAAACATCTTCTTTTCCTCACCTTGATACAGATGAATTTAGCAAAATATAAAATCATATTTATGAAAGATACAGGAGGACAGCAATGCAGGTCTATCTCTTTTTCAGCATTCACTGCATGATCAATGGTTCTACAGACTTTTCCAAAATGACTGCACACTTGAGCCTCTTTTCATTAAAAGACATTGGTACTGAGTTCTCTCTCATATTAACTACCAGTCCAGAATTCAGCTATCTAGGGTAAGTTAGTCACCTAGGTCTCCCTCTGTCGTCAGTAGAGTGGCAGGTACTTCTAGAGGATGAGTCATCTCATCTATTTTAGACACATATCTTAGAACAGTATGAATCACTCCGAAAATCCCTCTCCCCACAGTTACAGAGGAAGCCTAGGCAACTAGCTTAGCCAGGACACCTAACTTTTTGCCAGCTAAGGCAAGTGACTGCTACTTAGTGTTCTTGCAAAAAGGACGCCAGTTAGAAAAGGGTGTTTATTTGAATGTAGATACGTGTCAACTGATGGCAATATAGAGACATGTTCATGCTGAACTACCAGACCATAAGAGAATTAAATCAGTATCAGCCTGCATTGTTTCTGACCTTGAGGTGAAAAATTCCTAATTCCCCTGCCAACTTTTTGTACTA
This sequence comes from Campylorhamphus procurvoides, assembly GCA_013396655.1. Classification (NCBI taxonomy): domain Eukaryota; kingdom Metazoa; phylum Chordata; class Aves; order Passeriformes; family Dendrocolaptidae; genus Campylorhamphus; species Campylorhamphus procurvoides. The sequence goes on along the minus strand of WBMV01001560.1, from coordinate 705,525 downwards.
ACTAATTCACAGTTGAGCACATTGATAAGGCAGATACAGCTGGGTAAATACCCCAGCAAGCATCAAGCCTAAAAATTAATGACTAGGCAGTAACTTTTTTCTAGCCAGTTCAGGTAGTCTTTAATCCCCATTGGTTAATACCACTTATTGGTTTTATATCCTTCTGATTTAAATTCATACAAGAATGCTTTCATAAAAATTCCATTCAAAATATGAAAATAGATTCAGAAAAGAATCATAGTGTGACATATATATATATTTCCTTTTTTTTTTTCCCACTTCAAAATGGGCTGGAGAGGGAAAAAGGAATCTGCTAATTAAATCTCAAAATTTTGAAGAGGTCAAAATAATGTAACACACACCAAGCTCTAATTCAAAGAACACAGGAAGCAGTGCAATTCGGATTTGTCATCCTTTGACACAGACTGTAACAATATAGTCAGGAGTTTCAGAGAAACACACATCTTTTTTATTCTTTCTCTCCCTCTGGGGTCACTGCACTGTGATCTATTTTTACATAGGAAGAAAAGGAGTTTCCATTGTTAAAACAAGTTGGATGCTCCATATCTCATATTCAATCAGAAGCATTTCAGAAAGCCTAGCGCCCTCCTTTCAACCTGGTTTGAAGCATTTCTACTGGTTATAGACATCATTCATCCACAATATTGTAATCATAAAAACTTCCAATTTTTAAAAAGTGGGAAAAAAATTGGACTTCAAATGACTTATGAATAAATGGTATTGAAATACTTTCTTTAAAAAATGCAAAAGCTACAAAACGAACAAAAGCCACAGAAAGATAATAGATCTAACTACATCTCTCAAAATTTTAGAGACACTGATGTCCAGATGTTAACTGCTTTTTCTTCAAAATTCCTCTTTAGAAACACCTCACCAAATACGGTGAACCTAGTATCATCTGCGGTTCTTGAATTTTCCATCAACTTGAAATACCAATTCTGCATTGCCAGTTTCTTCACAAAGCCCATTGTAAAAAGAAAGGAAACTCAAAGTGGATGGGAAGGGAGGAGAAAGATGAAAAAGTTAGAAGACAGAAAAGGACAGGAATGGCAGTTGTTTTGGAATTGACAATGTCTTACTGATTACAGCAGGAGACAACTTTGCCTTACCAAACACAAAGTTCAGCTAAAAGAACACAGATCCCATTTTACCCATAACATCCTAAGAAGGAACACAAGCTCCATTGCCAATACCTAACCGCCCATGCACTGTCAAGGCTCACCAGTGTGCTACCTTGGGTCCATACCACAAACCTCATCATTTCCAAATAGTGGTCAGAGTTCAGCTTCCCTGTATGAAACATCCAGTAGTTGTAGAAGACCACAATTCCTGAGAGTCTTCTTTCTGTAACACTAGAAGACTCTGACATTCAAAACCAGAGCTGTTTGTTTGGCCTTATCTCAGCATATTGGTCATAAATCCTATTCCATTTCTCTGGACAAATGCAACACTCAGAACTGAATTTTTAGTTTCAGATTGAAATTTTTCCCTTGAAATAATATCATCCATTGTCATGCCAGGTAAATTGCTTGTTAGATGTGCATACATTTGGATGAAGAAATAAATCTTTCTTGCATAGACAAGCAAAATCCTCAATATAACTTCTGTGTGTGAACGCCCTTAAAGGAATGTGCTTCATATGGTTCCAATTCATACACAGCTGAAGGAGGCTACAGAATGTAATGATATGCATGACTATTTGTTTCAAAATTCTCTTAATAACGTTTTAAATTGAGACTATATTATGAAAGAAAATGAAAATAGGGACTTAACAGATAACATCAGAGGCTGTTCATAAGTGCATGAAGTAAAGAAAAACGAGAACTTGTTGTTCATAAAAGAATTGATTTCCAGTTTACAACGCCACCCAAAGCCAGACAATAAAGCTTTAATACAAGGTATCATGTTTCTATTCACCTCATTTCTCAACATATATTTCAGTGCTGAAAATAGTAGAATGGTACCAATATTTTGATCCCTAGAAATGCTCATTTCTACACTTGATACTCTTCTTAAATCAGTCCTAATTACATTTGTTCATTTGCTTGTGTGTTGTCAGTACTGCAATAGTTTTAGTCTATTCAGTAAAGTACAGTGTGAATCCACTCCCATTCATTTATCTCTGTTTGTAGATGAGATGACAAATTGCCTCCTTTTGTAACCTCAGACACCTAATCCTGAGTTTTCTTTCATATGAGCTTGTTTAGAAATTTGCTGGCACCAGCAACATGATCAAAACTTTGGGAAGATATCTAGTTTTGCAGGCATCTAGCAATCCAGTGTGCATGTGTAAGCTGCATTTTTGCTTACTAGAAGGCAAATGAAGTTTGCTGGTCTCAGCAGCTTCCCAAATAATGGTAGCAAAATAAACAATATTCCCCCCTGTGATCAGCACAAGTAACACTATGGAATTCTGTACATCCCGTCTTGAATTCTTCTCCAAGCTCTCATGAAACTATCGCTTTCTGTACTGCAGTTGGGGGCAAATATAACTGCTTTCATTCCCATGAATGAGGAGATAGACAACATACTGCCTTCACTTTCAGCCAACTCCACTGATTCCCCATTCATATCACAGTCAATTTAAAATTGCTTTTTGTTTCCAGGATCCTTGCATGGCTTACCCCAAGACCTCACACAGACTTCATCACCTGTTACACTGCATTTACAGAGATCTGACATCAGTTCTCTCTGTAATAGATGCAGGTCTATGCCTGGCAGACATCAATTGACTATCTCATTTAGTATTCTCATTTTAACATACACCTTTTTTCTTTTCCCCACTTGACTTGTTTTCCCTGCCACCAGCCTTATGACTGACTTCTTTGATTTATATTGGAGAATTTTCTTTAGCATACTATTCATAACCTAGTCCCTGTAAAAGAGACTAGTAATCTCTACTGTATTCTTACAGTATGTAGTATTCTTGTATTTTATAAATAATTTGATCAAGGTATTAAAAAGTATATCCTTAAAACTGACTTTTAAATTGATATGCAACAACATGGGGTTTAGTTACTTCCCTGGAACTGAGGTTCTGACTTAGGGATAGAAGTAAAACAGAAGGTCAAGTTTTCAAAATAAAACTCCTTAGTTCCTGATATTTACCGTTAAGTTATTTTCACATTAGAAACTACAACCACGGTGATGTCTTAACTCTAAGCTTTTCCAGCTTCATTTTTTATCAATTATTATTACAATATTATGGATACTGCATTAGTTTATACTTAGGGGGAAATTAAGGGAAAGAAATCCAATTCCTTATTAAAAACACAAACAAGCTGCTTGCTCAAAAACAGTCTGGCAGAAGATGAGATCTATGGGAAAAAAATTAACATTTTTTTAAGAAGTAAATTAAGGAGGAACTCTGGAGAGTAACTTTTCTAAACATGTTTCTTGAATCTTGTTTTATGTAAATTGCAGACATTTTCTAAACATTTCTTAAAGTTAATTACATTATGATAAATTTTTATTGGGTACATAAGCTATTTGTATTAAACTAACCACTTAAATTTTCATGGTTCTTCTACGGTTACATCTCAGCTTTTTACTTAACTAAACCCAAACATAATTTCAATAAACACACCAAACATTTGCAGTAAGCAAAAGCATCATGCCTTTATTTTTCTTTCTAATGGCCACATGGTCATTACAATCCTCCTGGTAACAGGGTAACTGCTATATATAAGCATATCTGCAATAGAACATACTCAGTCCCAGCAAACTTCCAAAACTTAATCTTTCCCTGTCCACCTTTCTGTAAGAGTAAACACCTCCACAGAGCTGCTGCAGGTAATGATTATGACCCTCTGGAGTTGTATTTACCAAGTTTTTATTATCTGAACCCCATTTCAAACCATGAGAGGGACTATTATATCTTATACAGGAACCTCGTGATTCTCTACAATGCCTGGTAACTTGGTTGTCTTTAAAAAGTTACTCAAAAGTAATTACTTTAATTCCATGACTGTGTCCCAACTTAGTTTCATTTTACTCCTATTTCATCTCTGAAGTATGAAGAGCATCACAAGTTTCATACACACACTTGATACGTACCTGTCACGGTGATGTGATATATTGCATTTAGGGTCACTAAAAGTCCATACATTTGAGTGACAAGAAGTTGTAGAGAAAGAAGAAACTTTGACAAATTTTCATTTCTCATTTTATTAATTTTCATTCTGCTCCAATGAGGTGACAGGAAAACTCTCTATGAATTATAAACTACTTTGTGCTACCTTTTCTCCCAAAGGTGTTCTATATATTGACAAGGCCACCTAAAATCTTAACTGTGGATACTTCTATCACCCTCAGTAAGCCTGCACATGTCAAAATTCTTTGAAGCATGACTTCATTATTGGTAAGGCATTTTATAATTTTCTCTGAAAATTTCTAGAGTGTTTGGAAGCTTGAGGCCTCATCTCGAGTAATATTTAAGCAAACATGTTCTAATGTATCTTAAAAAGTAATGATATTTTGCTTAAAACATGGGCTAAGCAAAAATATTTGTTTTAATTATAGCCTTTAGCAAGTTAATTGTGTATAATCCAAGAACTAATAGAAATGCATTTTTCCTAATGTAATGAAAATAAGACAAAATAAATTTGAGAGGCACATAAGAGAAATACTTCCTAAATCCTGTGGTTCTAACTGCCTGCAATTGTGCTATCTCTGGAGTTTTCCAGGGGTTTTTTTGGATAGGGGTGTGGGGTTGAATCAAAGCAATTTTAACCCCTGCCAGGCTGAAGGTGCCATTTTCTCTGAATGGATCAATGCAGAAGCCCCCTGCACTTGCTGGGAAGCTGTAAGCTTTGGTCAGACGTAAACACAAGTTCTGCAACATGCTGTACATATGATCTGCCTATGCAGATCAGCCAAAACAAGAATGTCTGAAAGAGTTTTACAGAGGGGACGTAAAGCTTGGGATAAACAGAGAATTGAAAATAATCTCAAAAAACTGAACTTGATCTGCCTTTTTTGAAGTTAAAGTGATTAGACTGGAGCAGGCTGGGATTTATAGACTTCACAGGCTGTGGGAGGGGCTTCAAAAGTGCAGAGGTGATAGATGAACATGTTTTTTCAGCTGTGCAGTGACAAAAATGCAACATGGTTTCAGGGCTCTTATAACAACAGGAAAAATACAAAACTAAAAAGTTCTAATTTTAGTTTCTGACAGTCATCCACATATCCATCTGATTGCCTCCTACTTAGGACGCTCACCTCGAATGCACCTTCAGCAGAGCACAAGGCTGATAAATACTGATAAATTCTCAGTAAATACACAAGACGAAGAAACAGGAACCACCAGGAGCATTTTTAAACTTCACCCTTGAAAATTGGTCAGACACGCTCCTAGGATCTGAATTGGGTTTTCCCATGACCTGCATCCTATGCTGCCCTGCCTTCTTCCTCAGCACAAGGTTTCTGAGAGAGTCGCCTACTTCTATCTCTCTGTATATGAAATACTTAAATACTGAGGGCAGTAAGATGATGTTAACTTCTTGTTTGGGACAATCTGCCCTGTTAAGGATGTCTGAGTTCTAGGGTTAAAATCTCCCCAGTGCAGGAAAAGGAACACATCTCCAACATAATTGTGTTTCTGGGCAGAAGGGGAGAAAATATCATGGACTCTGGCAAGTTTACCTCCTCCTTCCAAGAAAATATTTCCAGCTAAACTATTCAACATCCAACTCATAAATCAATTAAGAGTTGATCACAACTATATTTTAGTGAATAACTCATCTACCATTTACTGTCCAACTACTGCACATTTCACTGCTGATCTTACCTGAACATAAGAAATACTGCACTTTGCATAAAAAAATTAAACTGACTGTCAGAGGAACTGTTTTTGCCACCTCCCCTAAATGGTGGCACATTCTTTGCAATAAGAATATAGTAAGAAGTGGTTTACAGACTTAATCAAATTATGCATATGTATGAAGTTATTCAACGTGTATAAGTTTTGGCATAGCATGACCTGAGCATTCTAATGCTGCAGTGATATAAAAAGATCCCTGATTGCAGACTTTGTGAACTAGCATTCTGTTTCTGCATGCTTATGGCACTTGCTCAATCAGCCTTAGCCTTGATCAAATCTGCATGCTCCTCCAATCGAAATAATAAAATACAGAGCACTGCTTTCTCTTCTACAACATATTATGAAGATTAAAATAGTTACGGATAAACAGACAAGTTGCTACATAAACAATTATTTTAAAAATAGATTTATTAATGAATATGTGTTGAAACAGCTACTTTTACAAAATATTTTGCTTTCTTTGCTGGTTCTTGAAATTACATTTTCACCGAGATCCTAGGGGAAGTCCTTCTCTAGAAACAGGAGGGCATGTCCTTAATTTATCGGTTCCGCAGGAAAATAGAAGGCACAAATACAGTTGTATTTTTGCCACCAGAAATGCAGAGTAGACCCTACGGTATCAGACACATTCCCTACCCACATGTGTCCAGATCACTTCCTTCCCTGCTTCAGCCTCCTTGCCCTCACTCACCTGTGGTAACACATTCCCCCCTCTTTCAGGGAAGGCACGTTCAGCTTAAAAGCAAGAAAGCTGATCTCCACAAGGCAGGACGTGCAAAACCCCTAATTTATTCTGTATATTTTAAATTTTATTTCTCTGGCAATTCTATTACACATAGGTTTCTTCTGAAAATTAGCGAGAACAAAACCAATAGATTTCTACAGTAATTATTTAAAATGTATTCTAACAGTTTACATAGCTTTAGGATGGGTTCCTGATGTGCAATTCAATGTGATGATTTTAAAAGATTAAATAATAGTTATAAAACTAAAACTAATACTTTCTGGTCTACTCTGAGAAGCTTTACAGCATTTTAAAAGGCACATAAATGATTTGACCACAATGGAAAGGCAGTGGCTAAGGTGATTTCTTGTCTTGGCCGTCCGGCCGGGCCCAGCACGGCCCCACAAGGCTTACCGGGACACAGCCTGCCACAGGCCGGGACGCTCCGGACCTTTGGGAGCGGGAACAACCCGGCCCGGCCCGCGGGAAGGGGCAGGGCGGGCACGCGGGACGTGCTGCCAGGCAGCGCCTTTGGGAAGGGGACCATTCTCCTCATTTAACTCGAGGACAAATCGGGCGGCGGCAGGCGGTGAACTGGTGTGGCACCGCAGCTCTGGCCCTGCGCAGCACGGCGGCAGCACCAGCACCGGGGTCGACGGCCGAGGGGGAACCAGGACGCGGGCCGAGCCCCGCTCCGCCACCTCAGGGCCCGCCGCCATCTTAGCTGAGGGCACTCGCCGCGCGCGCGCGCGGGGCGCCATGTCTGCCGAGGGCGCTGCGGCCACCCGCACGGGAGCGCGCCCGGGGGGCACGGGCACTGCAGGTGCGGGCACGGGAGCGAGACAGAGGGACAGCGGGATAGCGGGACAGAAGGACAGCGGTGCCCGGCAGGGCTGCGTCTGCGGCCGAGGGGAGCCCGGCACGGCCAGGGACGAGGGTGGCTGCGGCTGCAGTAAGAGCCCGCCCGGCCGCGCTCACGGGGCGCTGTGCCCCGGTCTCCGCTGCCGTCCTGTCCCCTCCCACCCCATCCCGGCGGGATAACAGGGCTGGGCTGCGGGGGTGGCTGCGGGAAGGGTCCGCCTGCGGGATGAGGGGGCAGTTGGGTTTTGTGCTTATCCAAAAATAGCCGTCCCCGAGAAACTTTTCACGTGGGGAAACTTTTCAGTGGGAAACGAGGCTGCTGCTTCTTTGCCTTTTTCTAGAAGCAAAGGTGTGACCGCACGGCCGGGATGTGTAGCAACACCCTCTCCTGGGTCGCGGAAGGCCGTGGGGAGCGGCAACGAGCTGTGGCCTGCCGGATGTGATCGCCGTGTTTCCCTGCGCCAAGTCCACAGGAGTGCCCGAGGTCGGCGATCCATCGGCTGGGTGAGCTCTGGACTCGGGTCGGGTCAGCTGCCTTCCTTTACTGCTGCTTAAATTACTGCGCTCACACAGAGGGGCGGCCCATCTCAAATAAACAGCAGCTAGCAGGGCCAAGGGTCTCTCAAATGCTTATTTCCGTGCAGTGTGTGATCACCAGGCAGGGCTCATACCAAACCAAGACTATAGCGTACCTTAGCCTGGAAGGGGCCCTTCTGTGCCACCTGGCCCAGTCCCTTGCTCAAAGTAGGACTGGCCTCAAAGTTGCACCAGCTTTCCTGGGGCCTCATCCGGACCTGAATTTGGAGCTCCTTTGTGTGAGTACTTTGCTTCCTGGAAGGTAAACTGGTTGCAGTCGAACTGCCTGTACCTGCTAACTAACCTGCAGTCTCTCTCCGCGTAGAAAGGAGCATATGCTAAAGAATACTCTTTCCAAACAACTGACAGCCTTAGGAGGAACTTGGCAGGATGAATCCCGTCATCGTGGTGCATGGTGGAGCTGGCCGGATCTTCAAAGAACGAGAAGAGGGATGTCGGGCTGGTGTTGTCAGAGCTGCACTGCGAGGTTATGGTGTCCTGAAACAGGGAGGCACTGCCATAGATGCAGTTGAGGAGGCAGTACAGTCAATGGAAGATGATCCTCATTTTAATGCAGGTAATTTTTCAAGAATTAAGTGGGCTTAAAATCATCTTGGTTTTCAAGTGTTTTGTCTTGATGCTTCTAAAAATCCTGGTTTGCATTATTGTTGCATTATTACTGAATTATATACATTGCTGTGGAATAAATACCAGTGGTGCTAAATAGTTGATTTCTCAGTATAGTAAAATAGCGTGGTGTGTATTGCAGTTAATCTTGAGTACATTGAGAAAAGTGTAACTCATCTTTCCTCAGTGTTATATATCTGCCATTTAATTCATGTGGTGCCATTTGTTAGTGTGCTGTGTGTATCAGTTTTAAGACATGGACTTTATTATGGAGTATGTGTTTAATTAACATTGATTTTTAAGACACTTGGATATAGCTTGCAGTGTTTTTTTAAGCCTTAACATTTGACTTTTATCCATTGCTAGAGGAATACTGTTCTTTGAGATTTTAGGTGTTTTTCCCTTCATTAATGCTTGCAATTAGTTATTTTGTAAATAATATTACAGAAGTAATGCAGTAATGGTGTATGAGTCATGAAGCTGTACAGTAAAGGTTCGTAACTGGATTCCCCAATGAGTAATGTAAATTAACGTTAATGGAAGTAGTCATGTGTTTTCTCCTCTTCTTATGACTCAAATTTATTATTTTGATGAGTTTCATCAAAAATATTTCCCCACTCCCACCAGGGTATGTCAGAAATAAATATGGAAGGAAAGACCTGTCAGTGATCAGTGTTTTAGGTAGCATAGCTATTAGTTATGTGCGTAGTTAGTTTGCAAAGTTTCATTTGTTTCTTCTTACCTTGCAATTGAGAGCAAGAGAGAGCTTTCATTTCACTTGAAACTTGTACTGTTTGGTTGCTGACTTGGACTGAACGTTTTGATTTTTAGAGCATGGAAGCTGAAATCTTGAAGCAGAGATGTGGTGTGTACATAGTTAGCATCAGGGTGGCATTCTCTCATTTAGTTTTTACCTAACTGGACCTGAGCCTTAAGCACTTGTTCAGGTTTGAGTATGCTGATCTAAGTGTGGCAGATAGTCTGGTAATCACTTACAGATACATCTAATTGTCTTAACATTCATTAGATACAGTCGCTCTCAGTAGCTGGCAAAAATGAGCTGAAAGCTATGTGAAAACAGCTCTGATTGGAGTGGCTGTTTAAAACTCACTGTGTGGTATTTATCTCTCTAGAAGAAAAAAAATAGTGTTGCTGTAATATTTTCTAGGAAAACAGACATCACCAAGAGACAACAATAAAGATGGAGAAGAATGGGCATAACGATCAAGTTGTGTCCTTGTTTGAATGATAGGGTGTAGCCATGCTGTGTAGGTTCATCTTGATATAGGCTTGGTGGAAGGGCTCAGAAGCTATACTGTTGTCTAAAATTACAATTTTAGTGACTTGTGCAGCATAATTAAGTCATCAAGTTCTGCTTGTGATGAGGAAGTGGCCTTGGTTGCATTTCCTTCATATGATCTCTTTGGCTAGCTGTGTTAAAGCCAGCTTGGTGTGAATATTCCAGATTTAAGAACTGACACTACAGTGATCCCTGCACACTCTTTCTTCAACAGCTTTTGCAGGACATGGGACAGGTCTGTCTATCTGTAGTAAGGGCGAGTTGGAGTACTCCTCTCAGTACCCCACTTGTGATTTGGCTAATCTCAGCTGTTTGTTATTTATGTCCCCTTAGATTTTCTGTCTTCTGTTGTCTCTCTGTTTTCCCAGCCTCTTCCTTAACAAGTAAGCCAAACTTTTTTTTTTCAGCACTGCCATCAATAGATACCATGGCCTTGGTAGGCCTTGGAGGCTGTTAGTCCCTACCCATTGCATTGGAAAGCAGGTGAAAAGGCAGTCCATAACCACAGAAGGAAAAATTCTTTCTACCTGAAATAACCTGAAGTTCAGTATCTAGTTTTGTTGTAGTGTCCAGACTTTCAGTGCTGGTCAGTGGAATGAAAAAAGTGCCTATACAGCTAAAATGTAGGAGTTTTGGAAGTTATGGATGCCCCATCCCTAGAAGCATTCAAGGCGAGGTTGGGTGGGGCCCTGAGCAACCTGATGTAACAGGTGACATCCTTGCCCATGGCAGGGAGTCCCTTCCTAGGCCTTTGTATGATCCTGTGGCAAGTGGTATGAATTGTTCTTAGAGGACACCTGTCTCTCTTCACCAGCTGTAAGAGGAGGCTTTTGTAGAATGCTGCCTTGGATTAAAGAAACTGTCTGCATCTGTTTTCTACTTAGGAAATTTTAGGAAATTCTAAAGTGTGTCCCATGAAAGATGTCCATTAGACATAGGATACCATTAATGCAGTGATGAAGAGGCTTGGTAGAGTTTCCCTTGGAATGGTGGTTCTGGTCACTGATATTTAACAATCTTCTAGTTCTAGTGGGAATTTCTAGGTCATGGACTAGAAAGCCTACCTTGTCAAAGGAAATTGAAAAACTATGGTATGGTTTAGCTAAGTAAACAAAGACTATTTATTCCTTACCAGCATAAAGGAAGAGCTGGAAGAATTATGTTAACATGGATGGCACAAGGCAATTAACCTGTAAGTTCTTTACAGATCAGTGGAGTCTAGAAATTAACACACTATGAATGATGCAGAACTGAACTTTGAAATAGCTTATGCAGTCGCAGACAGACAAAAAATAGCTTTTGGGGAGTGTGTCTGTATGTGGCAGAGGGGGTTTTGGAGATTACAGGAAGAGGATTACAGGATTTTGTTGCCTCTTGTTACAGGGGATTTAACTTCATATACTCAGGTCTGAAGTACACTGGTATAGAAGTCTTATGTCAGTTATTAACAGTGGTTTCTGACCTGCTTTAATACTGGTTTAACAGAAAGAAAAAAATTACTTTAGCTATCTGCAATGTTCAGGTCTTTCTACCTGAGCTACTGTGTAAATCTGCCGTGTTTTGATTTGGCTTTTTACTTCTTTTTAGGTTTAGTCTTCTTCATCCTTACTAGCATGGCTTGGGCACTTGATGACTTAAAACCTTTTATTCCATTGTGATACAATTATTGGTATTATTTAGAAAACCCACCCTATTTGCATTGTCTCATCTTTTATCCCATTAATTTTCAATTAGGTTAGTGATAGCACCAATAATTATAGAAGAAAATAACTACCCATTGTATTACTTAAAGTAATTAAAAAATATCTACTGTTTTTATTTGATAATGAAGAACTTAGTTCAGGCTTTTGTTGCATTAGTGAGTGGACACTTTTATTCTGCTACATTAATTTTGGTAGTTTCCTGGGGTGCTGTGACATTAATCTGTTGGTAGGATCAAATGCTATAGTATGTCTTTGGGTTATGTTGTATTCTCCTTTGGAAGAATTGTAAGGTAAGATAGTTTTGTGCACTCAAGATGATCTGAGGAATAAAGAATTTTGCTCATGATTGTTTGTTGTTTTAACTTTTATACCAAATATATAATTTGGGGCAGGATTGGAAGTGTGTTTTTCATCTTACAAAAAATAAAACTTGATTTTAAAGTAGATGTTGAACTCTGTGAGACTTCTGTTAATGGCTGGACTTTGTGGTTATACTCAGCAGTGTTTCTGCTGGTGCGTTTGTGTTTGGGAGATACTTTCAATAAGTCAGCAAACTGGGAAAGAGAAAGGTTGCCTGATGAGAGCTCATAATTGAATCACCTGGTGGTTAGCTCTTAATGACTTTCTTCTTTTTGTCTTCCTCCCGAATTTTTTTTTTCCTTTAGGTTGTGGATCTGTTCTAAATGAAAAAGGTGAAGTGGAAATGGATGCCATTATCATGGATGGAAAAAATTTGGACTCTGGAGCAGTATCTGCAGTTAAATGCATAGCAAACCCAATAAAACTTGCTCGATTTGTTATGGAAAAGGTATGCTGATTATGAAGCATGGTTTTCCTTAGAACTTCATCCAGTATATTGATACACCCAAATGGTGATGTTTGTGGTAGTGCTTTAAAGCAGGAAAGAAGGGAGAAATGGATGGAACTATTTGGAAGCTATGGTCATGACCATGAAGAGCTTTTATTTTAAGCGGTTTTCAGCGATATGTATAAAAAAGGTAGCATTCTAAGAAAACATAAATTTTGCTGTGCAGCTGGAGAAATTGACCTGTGCATGTTGGCCTCCTGTAGTTCCACAGCTGATACTCAAGGTATATCTTTTTTTGTTCACTTCTTTTTTGAAGAGCTTTTATGCTGTCACTGAGTCTTCTGCTTGATCTCACAAGATTGAAGTTAGATAATACACTGTTCACTTTGCAATTATATGGAACTGAATTAAATGACACAGTTGCATATTTGGCTATGTAATGCACTCTTACATTGTTCTAGGTAGTCTCTCCATTGTGACTTGTCAGGTGGTAGCTCTAGTGCAAAGTCATAGTCTTCCAGCAATAGAAGATAACATTATTTCTGTATGACAGATTTTTCAAGAGAATCAAATTTATCAGGGCACCAAAATGATTATTAATTGACCTACATAAGATAATCCCACTTTACTCCACTAAGAAGTCCATCTAATATTGGCCACAAGAGACTTCTCTTATTTTTCAGAAATAATGCAAGATAGTGTCAGGATGGAGTAGGTAATTTGTGTTATATTTGCATGTATTTTACTTGGCAGTAATCAAAAATTTTGTACTGTCTTTGGAGTTTACATTTTTCATCCTGCTAGTGCATCTGCACCATTGTTGAAAAGAATTCATATTTGCAAAACCACTTATTAACAAAGAAGACTTATGTTTCTTTCACCTTTCAGAGTGACTTTTGAGGAAACAAAACCTCTTTTGGTGATCTAAGATGATATCTGAAATTTGTTTTCAGTGGCTTCCAAGGCAGATAGGGTATTTTTGTGTCCTTAACTGGCGGATAGTTCTGCTTTTAAAATCAGCACATTTCACTACAGTATTTTATATAAATACTTTGTTTTCGAGAACACATACATTTCAATAATATTACAACTTGTGATTAGTAAGTTTTTTTCCCCTTACGTGGCTTTTATTTTGTCATTCAGCTAGACCATTAATTATAGGTGGTAGACAGCTTCATGAGACCAAATTTTTCAAAATTTGTGAGTGTAAGTGAAGGGTTGGGGGTTCCCTAACATGTTGGGGTGAATGTTGTGTTTCACTTTATTTTATTCTGTGGAAAACTTCTTTTAATGCCCGTTGTTCAATTCATATTCCAGTATCACTGATTCATTTTCTTGTCGTGTTCATGACAAAATCCGATTTCAATAAGAATAAAGTCAAAAAACACTGTTGGATTTTGAGAACATAACTTTCCAAACTTTGTTTTAAAAATCAAACACACAAACAAAAGAAAAAAAATCAGCAAACAAAACCCTGTCATTTGTCTGTCTTGTCTCTTACAAGGTCCTTTTGTTATTGTGTGTTGTTTCTGGAGTTCAAAAGTGTTCAGGATAAATTTGAAATGAAATCATAAATTCCACTGTACGTGGCCAAGTATAATGGTGTAGCATAAAAACCTTGATGTTTTCACTCAGATGCAAAAAAAATCTCTGTAGATGATAAAGTTCAAGTATAAATGGCCTAAATTTCTTCATAAATCTCAAGATTAGTTTCTGCTCCTTCTCCATCAGGTATTATGAATGGGAATACCAACTAATTTTTCTCTTCTGTTCATCTTGGACAGGAATTTTGGGACAACAATGCAGGCTATTTCACAGTACATTTCATACTCTGTTTTGTTTTACTGTGCATAATTAAAAATATTTTTAACTATGTGACCCATGGGTAATTAGACTTTAGTTTTCCTGGGGTCTTAAGCATGTATGAGTGTTTTTCAGTGATTTTGAGATGCCTCAATGCCATAAGGAATTTTGAAACTTGCAGCTCCCAAAAACAAACCAACCAAGGGAAAACACCCTCCTCATCTGCTTGTAGGTCATATTATGGAACAGTATGGGCTCCATCTGGTGGCCAGAGTAGGTCCTCGAAATTGTTCTTGCACACATTTATCCCTCTCTGCTGTCACTTTCCCGCTGGGCTCAGTCCAAATTTCCAAATTTATCAAGTAGAAAAAAGGAGGGCACCAGAATAATTTCTGTTCATGATTTACTGGGCTGTTGATCACAGGAGCTTCTAGAGGTGGAAGTCTTTTACTACGTTGACTAGTGTTACAAATTCTTGAGAAAGAAGTTACATTTTTGTTGAAATATTCTTCATATGATACATTGAAATAACTATTTTTTTTAAATGGGGAGTGTAACCCCTCTCAGCTCTAACACTTTATTAGATGCCCGTCTCATAAACATTAGAGAACTAATTTATTTGTTACACTTTAACTCTGTGTGTTTTCCCCTGCTATGTTGTACAGCCCTTTACATTAGACCTTTACATTAGACAAAGGAGACTTCAGCTTAGAACACAGATTTCTCAAGGCAAAGGGCCACATTTTTGCTGCACTCTGCACGGCCAGAACTGTTAAATAAAAACCTGTGATGGTCTGAATTTCAGGCCAGCTGTAGAAATTTGGGGGATTTTCCCCATTTCCTATGAATTTAACTAAACTTGCCAGTATTTCATCTTCTTAGTAAGATCTCTTGAACCCCCTTTTTTTCTGTTTGTTTGTTTTTTGGTTTTGATGTCCTTTTGAAATACTTTGCATAAATGTCTCCCAGAAAAATTAGGCACTTCAAGTTAGAAAGCATATTGATGAACCTGTGGAAGGATGAGACAGAAAAACATGTTTTTGCATTGTTTGGCAATGTTCTGCCAGCTCTTTTGATTGACAAGACTGAAGATAATGATAAATAGAATTCTCCCTAAGATAATTTCTTTCAGTAAGGACTGAAAAAAAAAATCACAAAATCCTATCATAGAAGCTTATTCCTCTTTATGCAAGTATTTCTTGTTTGTGCAGCTTAGGAAGGTGGGTATGTTATATGAATCTGCATATGGGAGAGAGCCATTTGAAAAAGCTTTTAGAAATAACTTCCATTTTTCACAATAAAACTTTATTTTTTAAAGTCTTATTTAAAGGATCATATTGCTTTAATTGCTCAAGAAATCAAGTGATGGATGACACACTCCTGATGCAGAGAATGACAAAAGGAAATTTTAGTGTATTTCCTAAAAAACTCACCAAACAGAAAAATGGCCAAACTTGTTTGAATATTGGACCATGCACTTCTGGTGTGTTAGTGGCAGTGGCAGAGGGGGGCAGTATTGCACAAAGAAGATGGCTTTCAAGTCAAAGATCACTACTCACTACCTGTGTTACAAATAGGTAGGTCTTATATTGTCCAGTAACATCACTCAGCAGGTGTGATGTCTACTCTTTCACATATAGAGGACTTACTCTTTGTAATTCTTATTCTTGTTCCCTAAAGCAATACATGAGGATTAATTAAAAGGCAGTTAAGTTTTAAAAAATGTTTGATGTAGGGCCACATCATCAGGAATGTTTCTGAAGTGTAGCCATGTTTCCTACCTCTGTAACTGTCCCAAGGGGTTAGTGCAGAGGGTGTGTTAGGCTTAAGTGGAGATCAGCATTTGTGATTTGGGAAGAGGTTCGTCTGGAATTGTTTAAAAAACAATGCAGTGCTATAGGTTAGTCATGGTAGTTATTACTTGTCATTGCTTTAGAAATCAGCAGAAGTTGATGGTCTGCAATATCTTAAAAATCCAAAGCTTTAAGACTCTAAATGTCCTGCAGAATGTAATATGACACAGAAATACCCAACCTCTGCTGTCCTTGCTGCTGGCTGAGGGCTGGGTATGTGCCACTTGGGTGCTCTGCAAGGCTCTGCAGGCCTGCTGCCTGCAACATCGTGTACTTTTTGGACCTCAGCTGGTACCTGTGTGCTGTGGTGCTGCATGGGTATAAGAGCTTGCTTGAAGTTAGGTGTTGTGCTCTGAAATGGTTCCATACTGTATAGTCAGACCACTTCTCCTCCAAAATCTTCCCAGCTTCTGATGAGTGATTAACAGCTGTGTAGTTGTGCAATAAGTTGATGCTTATTTTTTAATGCAGATTTAAAAAAAAAAATCAGATTTTAGAGCTACTACTAAAGTTCAAGGATTAATTCAACAAATTTATCTGGCAAGTTTCTCAAAAAAATTATTAATTAACCGAGCTGTACGGATTTTGAAGAATGGAATTAACTAAGGTTGTTGAATTAAAAGCTTGTCAAAGTGCTTTGTAAATAAAGGAATCCATATAGAACTTGCAAATGTTGTTAGAAGAGAGCAAACATATTTTGGTGGAACCTGTTAGAATACTATTCTGTTCTTAAAATTCTGAATCTGTAAGAATAGCAGCTAGTGAAGGAAATGTTTAAAATAAAGTTGTTCAGCTGATGTTAAGAAACACTTTAGTGCATGATATTTACATTTGTTGGTTATTTTAATATGTGTAATGCCTTTAAACAGGTGTTTATTTACCATTCTTCTAAATAAAATCCTTCTGGATCTCTTAGTTAACTGGAAAAAGCTCTTATGTCCTGATTTGGTGATTGACTGGAAACAATACAAAGAAGTTGCGTATGAATTAGCTAAAGAACGGATTTACCTATTTTTCTTCTCCCATTATAGTAAGTGTTCACTAGACAAATGCAGTTCTTTTCTGCTAATGATGAAAGTTTGTAGCTATGTTTTGGAAAACTGAATTTTTTTTCAACTGCAGTGAAAGGGGATATGGACACAGAAGTATAGAAAGTTTAAAATTTGGAATTTTCTTTTTGTGGATACATCTAAAATTAAAAAATGATTGTACAAAACTGCTTAGTACAAGACAAAACAGAAATTGTGAATGAGCCCCTTGTCTGTCTTCTGCAGACGAAGCACATGCTGCTGACTGACCATGGTGCACACCTGTTTGCTCGGGCCATGGGTATTCCTGAGATTCCAGGAGAGAAACTAATAACCGAGAGATCCCGTGAGAGATGGAAGAAGAACCTTGAGCCAGATTCCAACCCTGAAGAGTTTCAGAAGTAGGTAACATTCTTCTTAAATTCAGGTAATTTAATTGGTGCTACATGGTTACAATTAAAAAAAAAAGACAAAAACCCACAAACAAACCAACCAACAAAACATACAAAAAATCAACCAACCAGACAAAATCCCCTGAAGGCCTGTATTCCATGTGTTACAGGGTTTGATACAGTGATTACAGTGTATCTTCAGTGAAAATAGTGGAAAATCAAGCTTTTGATGAATTTGTTCAAGTTTAAATGACTGGAACAAACTTAAATAAACTTGTTGCTGCCTAAAAAGCTTGTTTGCCACTTTGACATAGCATAGGTGTTACAAAGTTAGAACTTGTTATTGCTCTTAAAATCGCCACTGCCAGATGTGCGTAGAGCAGCTTTAACAAACAGCAGGAATAATTTTGTATAGTTCTTTTCCATGGAGGAGCTGTGATTTTAAAAAGTCTTCAGTACACATTTCAAAACAAGCCCATAAGAAAAAAAAATTAAGAAAGCTGATCTTGTTTAAGTAGATGATGAGATTTTTCTTTAAACTGGATTAGGTAGTTAAATGACATCAGATTTTGGCTAGTAAGTCATTCTGAATGCTGATTGTGGCTATTGGTTACAAAAAGGAATGAAAAAAAAGGACAGAGAAGTTCAGCGGTGGGTATGAAGCGAGATGCTACTGGATGGTATTTCCCCACAGCAAAATGAACATTGCTTGAAAAACAAGCCAGTCTCATATATAGTAGAGAGGAAAGTGAGGTGGACAGTAAAGGAATAAAAACTGTGAGGTGTCCAAAAGGTTTCTTATGCTTGTGAGGTAGGGATACATACCAAATTGTTTTGAGCTTCTCTTTGTATGTCAATGGTTGTGGTGCAGGAAAACACTGTATTACATTACATAAATGCTGTATTACGTGCTGTTCATCTGTTTTGTGAAATAGCAGTAACGAGAGAAGCAGAGCTAAATTTGTAGATCAAAAGGAGGAAATTTCTGTGGGCATGTTAATTAAAGTCTGTGAAATGAGGCTATAAACTACAAGCTATATGTGACTTTCAGTAAATTGCTAGAAGCAAAAACAAATTGAGGCAAGTGTAAATATGGTCCTGTAAACAAAATGACGTTCTCCTTGACCATAAGGTCTCAATCATAGTTCATCTTGCATGCAGAAGTTTTCTTTTGATCCATGGTCTGTCCAAGGACTGTTTGGTACTGTCATTCATTCCAAAGAATTTTGAGGATGGTGTAGGCCCCACTACCACTTGGTCTCCTAAACATATCATTTGGAATGGTATGGCATCTGACTCTTCATTCTTCATAAATGCTTAATTTTTAAAGTTTTTTTCTGATAACAGTATTAGGCATCTTAAATTTCAGCATTGTTTTGTTCTGAAATATCTGATAATAGAAAACTTGTATATTTCTGAAGGGCTCAAAACTTTCTCTTGTCTTGGTGATGCTGTTTTTCTGAAAACTAGTGCCCAAAACATCAGCATAAATTCACAAAGTTGAAAACAGGTCTTTTTTTTATGCAAGCCCATTTCTTTCCGTATCACATGTGGAATGTTCTTTTCCTCTGTTATGTCCACAATGATTACACAGAAACTTGCCTGAGGCAAGCTGACAGAAGGTGAAGTAGTATTAGTCAGAGGCAATATAATACCAGATCATACTGGGAATTTGAAGGTTGGTGTAAACTTAACTTCCAGTGCTCTGGTCCTCACAGTGTTGGAAACTGTGGGGTTTCCTTGGTTTCCAGGCAAAGTCTGTTGTATCCCTGAGAGACACCTTTCTCTTCTGCAGGTTAGAAGCCTGCATTCATTTATGCTAAAAGTTTCTGATTCCATTGCACCTACAACATTCCATCTTGCACACCTTTTCTGAGAACAAGGTGTGGTTTGATTTATCTACAGTCTCTCACTCCAAAGATTCTGGCCTTACCTTTGTTAAGAACTACTGGAGGTTGCCTGAGAACCCCATAGAAAGGGAGTTGAGTCCAGCCATAAGGTAGCAAATGGCCTCCTAGCCCCATTGTGGATCACTCTGCGCAAGTAACTCAAGGGGGTGTTAATTAACAAGGATTCTGGCAGCATTCAACAGAAACCCCTACTACTGATGCAGGGCTAAGAAACAAAATAGCAGATACCTTATTAGTTTAATGGGGTTAGAATAAGTACATGTCACTTTATGGGTACTGGATAATGAAAGATGTAGACAAAATGCAATGAACAACTAATACATTCTGCATCACAGCATATGCAGTATATAAGAATAATTCTTGACTGAAAAAATCCCTGATAGCATCCTCTGGTATTCCACAGGTATGTGTTGAGGTTTTTGCTGCTGTCAATAACAATAGAGAGATGGTTATAGTATGATATCTCTACTTAGGCAAATTTGCCTGCCTTGGTAATATTTTGTAGTCAACTATCCATGCAAAGAAATGTTTATATCTTCTTTGCCTATGTTCTGAAAGTGAACAAAGAAAAGTTTACATTGAAGCAATAAAAAAGTTTAAAGGGACAGTAAGAAATACAGTATAGTTGTCTGTTTGCTCCACTGCAGGTAAGGTGTGTTGGACACACTCACTTTGGTATTCATCACCAGTTGTGCTCTTGTACCAAAACACATAGCTGCTGCCTGTGTGATTTGTGTGCTTTTATTCTCACAGTTGCTTAAGGTAAATCCTTACCTAGAAAAATACACATCTGGATGCACCTTTTTTAACCTCTCAGAAGGATCTAACTTGAGTTGGTTGAAGGGTGCCACATGAATGTGCAAGGGAGTACTGAATTTACTCATGTTCTTTTCAGCAAATCATTTGTAACAGATGGATGGGTGGGAAGCCCATCTGCACCATCATATCAGTTTGAGATGAGGTCCGTCTCGACATAAATGTCAGAGCAGTTTCTAAAGCCTGTGATTCATCAGTCAACTTTGTATTGCTGTGAATGAAGTGTAGGTACTGACAGTATGATATTTTACATAAGCAGGAGGGAACCGGAAGCTGGTTCTCTGAGAAAGTGACTGTGGGTTTCATGGTACACAAAGACTTTGTCTGACTTAATTAGCTTAGAATTTGTGGAGCTACAGAGAAACCCTCACCAGTGCTCAGGCAACTTCCAAAGGTATTCCTGTTCCAGTTGCCCATTGGGTAGTTCCTTGAAAGATTGTTACAAACTCTTTACCTGTGTGGAAGGATTTAGATTATGCCTTTTTTTTTTTTTTTTTTGGTGTACTTCTCCTAGCCAGATACTGGTTTATGTTTCTATGTAAATTGCTAAGTTTGGAATACATGGATATTTAAACTGTTGCTTCTTACTAATGTCTTGCTTCTCAGTGCAACAACTGCTATAGTATATTACAACAGGCTTTTTTTCTCCTAACATGATTACACATGTATATTTTGAGCAGTCTACTGTATATGTCTTTTCTGTGCTGAAGAAATAAAGCAGTAGTTGAGACCTGTTTTCTTCAGTGCATGAAGATTTTTAAACCAATGCACAGTTTCAGCTGATTCTGCTGGCCAAGTGATTTTAAACCTCAAGATTGCGTAGCTACAAAGACAAAAATATGTATTAATGATGCATTGTGTGCAGCGCTAGTTCAAAGGCACATAAATAACCTTTTTTATTTTTTAGTACCATTCAAACATTAGGGGGAGTAAGGAAAAGGAAAGAGGAGGAACAGGAAGGAAATGATTCAGTACATGCATAACATTACTGTCCTTTTCTGTATTCACTCATTTACGTGCATTGTCATTAATAATTCCGGTTAACCTCCTCTTGAGACAGTGGAGCCAATTGTTGCATCTTTGAGTTGCCATTTAGGGGAAAGTTGTATGTCAATTTGTGTGTCAGCCAAAATTCTCCAGAACTATGATGGCTAGAAGTATTTCTGCCCTGTGCGCTTTTGTTTTGTGCATTTTTTCCTCCCCAAGTCAGTTTCCATGCTATGAAGGTAAACAAGTCATGGGAGGAGATTAAAAAAAAGTGTTTTCTACTGTTAAATATAAAGCTGTGAGAATTGTTGCATATTGCTTATTTTTGTAATGAGAAGCACAGCAAAAATAGTTTTAGGATGAGCAGTAATTCTTTTGTAGTAATCTTTTTTTAAAGCTACCTGGGAAATAAATGCAGCATGCATTGGCAAGTATGTTTTAATTCTATCTAATTTTGTGAACTGTTTTTCTTGGCAGAGACCTTGGAACAGTTGGTGCTGTTGCCATAGACAGTGAAGGCAATGTAGCTTGTGCAACATCCACTGGAGGACTCTCTAATAAACTGATTGGCCGTGTTGGTGACACAGCATGCATAGGTATGGGGTGTGGGATCTTGCCTTTCATTTTTTAGAGGTATTTCATTTAAAGAAAAAAAGAGGTGTTGCACCCGCTCCTTCTCATTAGTGAAATGAAACATAAATATACTAGTACATCTGAAATGGAGGTCTAACATTCAAATGTATCAAAGCTCAGGTTTCTTACAGCACAGAGATTGCAATAAAGGACTGGGAGTAGAGGTGTAGTGCTGTCATTATCATCCAACACTTCTCTGTATGGAAAATGGGGTGGGAATTTCTTTTTTCTCTTCTTCCATAATTGTTAACATTTTTTTCCTGTGTTTCCTTTCTACTGATTCTGATAAACCTCTCCTTTTTTACACCCATGCTTTCAACTAAGTCAAAAAATGTAGCCTGCTCTCTACTAAGATGGTGTTTTCTTGATACTTAAGGAAGTAGGTGTAATTGCAATTATTATTCGTTATATCAGTAAGAGAGAATTATAAAGTGACTGGCAATTTTGAGTAAATTCCTGTTCTTAGAGAGCCCTGATAAGACTACCTCAGAGCCTAATGGATGTGGTGTGGAATAAAGGAAATATTTTAAGAGATCTCTTATCCAAGTATAAAGAGACACTTGAAATCCTTTCCACAGACTTCTTCCTCTCGTGGGACAGACTTGCCATTTGATTGCTTCAGGGTTCTACCATACAGCTGGGATTTGGAAAATAATTATTTTTAGTAAAACAGGTTCCAAACTCAAGTAGCACTGCTGTTGGCAGTGTATGATTATTATAAAACTAATACCATCTTTTGCACACGAAGTTGCTAACATTTTGGTACCCTCTGCATTTGACTGTGATTTTCAGCTTCATTTCTGGCTGCAGCTTTCTGACTGCAAATACCCTTCTGTGTAGGTTGTGTTCAGGGTTCCTATAGACTGGGACATGATTCTGTGAAGGACAAGTGAAACTGGACATTGTTGAGCATATTGCATGCGATTTTTGGTCTCAATAGACATCTGCAGGATTGGAAACAGAAATGCTAGCTGTGCTTTTAACATCAGAGGCTTTGGTAAGGGGGCTTTTGACAGATTGATTGTGGCAGCATTTTTCCACCTGTAAATTGGGGTCTATTGAAAGAGTCTGATCAATAAAATACAGAAGGGAAGAAACTTTCATTGTTCTTCTAAGGTCTCTTTCCCCTCCTCCAGTACCTTGTTTATAATGCTGTGGTATGTTTCTTCCTGGCTTCTGGGAAATATTTTTCTTAGGAGATGTGCTAGAAAAATGGGTATTGAGCAAGCAGAAGCTTAGTGGGGAGCAGGGTGTGGAATGTGCCAGCAAAACAAGGATGGGAGGAATAAAAAGGGGGAGGAGGGGGGAATTCAACAAAAGAAACCTGCTCCTTGTGGTGAGGACTTTGAAGATTCTTCAGGGGTACTTTGTGAGGTTTCACTTTAGAGCCCAGGCCCTTCAAATCTCTTAAAACCTGTTCTGGGTAAGTTCCCCTCTAACTTTGGTCAGTTTACCAGTGTCTTCACAAGATCCTCCTTTGTATCTTCTCAGTTGGTAATGTTGTGTGACCTGGCATTTTGCATCCCATCACTATATTGCTGGTCCTCAATATACCCTCCCTTGCTGTGTTGGCCTGGTTGTGATTCTTGTACCACCAGCAGATCACTAGTCTCTCTCAACTTGGCAACTAACTTGCTCCCACTGTTGTTGATCTCTTTCATTTATTTAACTTTTCAAGTAGGCAGAAATGAGAAAGTAGCATTATTGACACTTTGCTCCCAGAAATGCAGAGAATTAATGGACCTTTAGGAAGAAATGTTCAGTGCCTATTTTAAGCAATGAAGGGCTTGTAAACTACTGTCTTCTTTTTTTTTTCCCTCTGAAAAGGAAGTGGAGGTTATGCTGATAACCACTCTGGTGCCACGTCAACCACAGGACATGGGGAAAGCATTATGAAAGTGGTCTTAGCCCGATTGATCCTTTATCACATGGAGCAAGGTATGTTCCAAACTTTCTGTGAGCTGAAATAATGAAGATAGGAAACATTGATAATGACAGGTTTTGGTTTATCTACCATCATCCTAGAATGGTTGTCAGAAGAGTTGTTCCCAGGGGTATGTGGGTCAGTCACCTCTCTTTAAAAATGAAACAAAGTACGAAAGTATTAATAAAGCTAAAATAGCTGAAGTGGACAGAATTATTCCTGCTGCCTGTTTTTTATTCATGCTTTAGATCAGTGTACATTGAAAGACATTACTGTCTACTTTGTTTAACTAAAGTTCTCTTTAATAATTTTTTCCCAATTATAAACTAAAATTTCATGAACAAGGAATAGAAAATAGGTAAAAGTAATATACATTTAAGGAAACAATAAGAGAGGGCTAGAGACAGATATTTGGAGCTGAAATTAGAAAATACAGGATATTGCCTTTGTAATAAACAATAAAGGTATTACTTTACCAACTCTGATTATAGCTGCAGAAATTCTTTTAAGACTTTTTAAGCATGATTTCAATTTTCATTTTGTTTTGGAAAAGGTACTAAGCTGACTGGGTGGGTATGTGATAAACAGCTGACACAGTATGTCTTATGTGACTGTAATATAATCTGACTGTGGGATGACCCTTTGGAGCTTTACCTTCCTGAGTTAGTCTGTCATCTAAACCCTTGATTATGTTACAGCCTGTAAACATAGCCAGACAACATACTTGTATTGCATGCAGTTCAGGAATCATTAATATAGATATCACCATTATTTTTAGAAAGCCATAGCTTCGGGGCAGTACAGTGTAACTTGCTTTGAGATCAACCAAACTGGAAATATTTGGAAAACATTCAATTTACATTTTCATTGGAGAAGCAGTAGGCAGAGAGACAAGCAGCAGCTGAGAATATTTTTGTTATGCTTTACAAAGCTGTTTGCATATAATGGATGCATTTCTCTAAATTTCATGGCTGACATGACAGTTCCAGCATAAAATACAACCTACAGATTATTTACCAAAGCTCTAACAGGTTATGCTCTCCCTTACTCTCTGTGTTATGTCCGGAACTATTCAATTTGTGAATGGTCTTCTAAGCTCTATTTAATCTAAACTGTGTAAACCAGTTTCTTCTCTGGCTTGAACTTAACTGCATTGCAAAACCTTTGCACTGATAGCAGTTATCTGCTTTGTGGTTAATCAGTGTGAAAGGCAAATTAGTCTCAAACTGCAAAGTTTACTGAAAAAAGAGAAAAACAAAAGAGAAAATGAGCCCACATGTGTTCATGTCTAATTGGTTTGCACTTGTTCACCCTGCCTGTGCTTGCTTTGCCTTCATTCATCCTGCCCAGAAGTATAATGCAGCTGCCAGGAAAATACATCAGCAATAGATTTCCCCCAGCCCCCCCTCCCAAAAGGTTTCCATGAAGGCACTGAAAACAAACCCTCAAGTTACTGTAACTTTTTGAGTCCTTGAACAAAAAGTTCAAGAGCTGAAGTTTCATATTTAACAACTATAAAGCTCTCATAATTCTGTTAAGCTATTCAGTAGTTCACATACTAAATGTTGTCTTCTGGATGAATGCTGCAAAATTTACTTCCATATTTCAGGAGTGAATTGCTTTGCCACTCTTAACAGCTGCTGGAATCTCTGTCTTATGGTGGCAGCTGTTGTCTTGGTGAAAAATCAAACAGTGAAATACTGACCCTTTGAAGACAGTGCCACTGACTTGAATAGTCACAGTGTCGCCCGTACATCAGAGAAAAGAGCTTTATCCTGTCAGTCACCAGTGCTGTGAATAATTCTGACTCTGATGGTTTTATTAGGTTTTAACTCAAAATTTGCAGTGAAAGCTTGAAGGTCAGTTTTTGTTCTGCAGCCTAAGCTGCATAATGTAACTGAGGGTATATATCTCAGGGCAACTAGGCCAAGCCAGCTGCATTCCTGAATGTATATTTAAACTTGCAGTGACAAATATCTTGCAGCGATTACAGGTCTGCGTGTATGATGTTCATATTTAATTTTATTTTTTAGAATGTATTCCTGTTAATATTAATATGAAGGTAAAGTTGCCTTGCTGGTCCTTTGTTTAACGTCTAGTACATTGAGGTCTCATCTTGCCTGACTGTTTCAAAAGTTTCAGGAAGAGTAATGCTGATGTCTGGTTTTGATAAATTATGATAATGTGAAGTAATGTGCTTTGAGCTCTGTTGCAGCCAGTGGACTTGGAACAGAGATGACGACTAAAATGTTTGATTGTTTTGATGTGGGTTTTTTCAAATTGTAAATGTTTTAGACCTAGCTTGTGACAAACCTTTGATGAAAACCTTGCAGATCGGCATTCTTGTGTTCAAATGATGGCATAAGAAACGTTGTCTTGAACACAGAATTGGTGAGGTAGTTTATCAAACATTGAAACAGAATTAAAATCTGAAACTATTTAAATAAATATTTGCAACAGCAGCACACCATAGCACCTCTTAGCAACTGTCCAGAGCCTTCCTATAAACACTTCCTTTGTTACACTGGAAATTTCTTACTGTTTTAGTTGAAAGAGAAATTAGATTTAGCTGGCTCCTTGGGGAGGGGTGAAACTTGAAGGGAATTTCAAAACTAATGTCAGGACAGATACCATGAAGTGATCTTATTTTTCTTTTCAGGAATGTCACCAGAGGTGGCAGCGGACACTGCATTAGACTACATGAAGACACGAGTTGGGGGCTTGGGGGGTGTCATTGTTGTCAACAAGGCAGGAGAGTGGGCAGCAAGGTTCTCCACCAAGCAAATGTCCTGGGCTACTGTAAAGGATGAGGAGCTGCATTATGGGATTTATGCTGGGGAGAGGCATGTAAAATCTGTTGATGAAGCACTTGCATCTGAAAGTGATGGATTCTAAGAATGAAGAAATATTGACTGAGGAAAAATTAAAATCTCCAGTTTTTGTTGGAGGACAATGACAGTTGATTTTGTCTTTCTGAAAGATCTGTACTCCTTTGGTTCACAGGCATTGCCACATCTGCATTCAAAACAAAATCTGGATGTGGTTCTCTAGTGGACATGGATATATGTGTAGTCCTTTAATACCTTTGTGAAGTCAGGAGATCCTCCTTTTATAGATAAGAAAGAATGGTCAGTAGGTTTCTTGGTTAGCATGCCTTAATCCTACATTAAAGGGAGCCTGAGTTTCCATTCTGGAGGAACTTCTTTCCATGCCCATTTTCAGAGACTGCTGCTGGGATGATTTAAGAGAGGACCACCTATTAATTAAAAACTGATTTTTGAAAATCCAATGTCTTCTGATCAGCCATCCAATGATAACAGATTGCTGTCAATGAAATACCACCAAAAACAGTGAAGAGTTAAGACTAAGTCATTGTCACAGACTTGAGGTAACTGTCAGAAGAAATAATAAAGAAAATAACTTTTCACAGAAAAGGGAAATGTCTTAGGAGCTCTAATTTCATGCACTGACATCAGGCTGGAGACCACAACAAAGTAGGCTACAATATTTCAAAGTATAGTGGATAGTGAGCAGGAAAAATATTAATAAAGAAGGTCATGATTTCAGTAAAAAATACAGTGTCTTTACTACTGAAACACAAAGGTGATAGGCACCTTTTAAGTCTAAACATGAGATACAGAGATGCTGATTAATTGGAAAAATAATTAAGTGATGAAAGCAAGCTGTATTTAAACAAATAAATCTGCCTGTTAATAAGCTTTTTGTGTGAAGTCTGAAATGTCTGCAGAGATTTTCTTTTTAAAAAAGAATTGATGTTCTACATTACTTCTAATACAGTTTCTTCATTAAGATTTTGGGGGTTTAGAAGAGAAAAATTCTCTTTTTTTCTTTTTTTCTGACTCAGCCATATAATTTTTTTGTGTTAAAAACTGTAAAAATTTTATGGATTTCAGCTGCTGACTAGGTTTCCTCTCTGGACAGATTTGTATGTTATAATTGCATGCCATCATTCTGTGGATTGTTCCCTTTACAAGATAGCCTAAATAAATAAAACAAAATTTTAAATCAGGGTTTTAAACTACTCATACCTGTGTCCCAACTAGAATAAGCTGTGTTACTGAGTTGGCAGGTACAGAATGGTCAGATTGCCAAGACCATCTAACCTGCTCTCTACCTTGATCCATGGTTCCTTAGCTGTTGCATGTGACCGGATGTGGACAGTGGCAGTTCAAGAGAAGGTGGCACATGCAAAACATAACCATGGGCTTACTTTGTTCAACAGAAGATTAGATAGAAAATGGCTGCTATCTGATCATCAGAAGTTCATACAACAATAACAGGATTTCTGATGTGTCTATTGGTAGAAAGAAATAGCTTTTCTTTGAGTAAAAGTTAATTCATTTCCCTTTCTGTGCATGAGATACCAATTCCACAGGGCCAGGCTCTTTTCTGGTAGCAAAAAAAATATAAAAGAAGGCAGCATTGGCATAGCTTTATTTCCCAGATACATCAAAAATATTTCTGATACTTACTTCACCTGCCTATAGTGGAAGATCACATTCAGGACAGGCAATAGAAAAATATGCTCCCCATGAGTGCAGCCAAAATTCACTTCACAGCATTGTTTTCATTAAATTGTTCCTTTTTTTTTAATAAAAAATCAAACTTGAAGGATGCAGTGTAGAACTAAGTGGTGATGCATAGGCATGGATATAGTCTGTACAGAGAAATACAAATGTCTTGCTATATACCAGCTTTGTCAGATTAAATTCCCTGTAGAAGGCATGCTCCTATTAAAATTTGCATTGCTGGAAGTAGCTGTGGGGAGAAGCATTTACCCAGTACTGCTGTAACACCTGTGTACGATCTTTGTCAAGCTCTGTTTATTTGTTATGCTTTCTGAGTGGATTTAAGCCGGTTCTGGTCATACTCCAAGCTGACCAAAACCCAAGTGATGGTTAGTGTAGCAGCAAGAACAAGCTAATGCATCTGCTGGATGGTTTATTGGCAAGAGTTTACACGACACTAACCCTGACAGTTGACTTTTGGTTAGCTTTGAACAAGTTCGTGTCGGTTGAGAAGCTACCAGGAGCCACAGCTGCACTATGACAGAATCTCAGGGATGTCAGAAGGAATAGTAAATGGCAACTGCCATTAATTCACCTCAGCTGTTCTCAGGAATAAAATGTAATAAATTGCTGGCACTTGACAAAGAGCATTATCCTCTATAGGTTCTTCTGTTGCTCATCACCAGACTAGCTGGGCACCTTCCAACAGTGCATTAAACAGTGTGACTACCATCTGGTCTGTATTATTTGTTCTATCTAACCCACCCCTTGGTAGCATGCTCTATATTTCTTTCTCATGAAAAGTCTCTTTTTCAAAAATATGCATAGGCTGTTATGCTTTTCCAGTTCATATGGGGCTGGGAATGAGGAACTGTGCCTTGCATGTGGATTGATGATATTTGATAATCCTTAGGCTGCAGTTTGCTCCACAGTTCAAATGATGTTCAAAAGCACAGGCAAAGCAGTGGTACCAGCCTTCAGGTCTACATGCTTTTCTTCCAGCTAGCTGGCCAAAGCAACGCTCCTCAGTAAAGGTATGTGATTTCCTCACCCAGTCTGGACAGGAGGTAGACCTCTTCTAGGACACTGTTCCTCATAAGGGGGAACGATAGCCAAGGATCAGGGATCGGGTAGACCTTATTTTCAAGGAAGCTGGAGAGCTGAAAATGAAGGAGTCTTCCTCTCTTTACCCTTTCAGTCACATTCTTTAGCTAGAACAGGACAAGACTTTGTTGCTGATGTTGTAAGAAGTTGCTGGTGTTGCACAGGACTGCCTAATTTTTTAATATGCTTACATGTCCCCTGACCTTTGTGAATATTGAGAAATTACGCTTTATAAGGGTTTTAACATTTAACAGCTTTTATAAATGTAGTTGCAAGATGCTGAACTTAAGGGGGATACTGACAGCAGGATGGGAAATTGTGTGCCCCTGCTGTGCACTGCTGCTGGAAATGAGCCTCTAATCCAAATGGCTGTGACCTGGATATCAAAGAAGGAAAATTAGAGGTCTGTTGCCAAGAAACTGGGTGTCCTTGGCATCTAGCAAAGCAGCAACAGTTTTAATTATCTAATTAAAGTGTGGCATACCGTTATTTTATATCATTTAGAAAGCCAGTTGTGGATGTTTTCCTGTTTCTTTCTCAGTACTCTGTGGAAAGGGTCCCTGACCTGCACAGGTGGCCACGATGGGTGTACGTAACCAAAGCCAAGATGTTAACAAAACCAGCAGAGCTGTGATCACTTTGTTCATATACTGTTACTTCTGTGTAGGTTTTGCTTCTTAATCTTTGGAAGTTACAAGTAATTATAAACTATTCTGTAGGACACCACTGTTTGGAAATCTACTTTTTTCAACATTCTACTTTGTCCTACATTTTAGCTCTATGTCTCTGGGGTGGTTTTCATTGACTTTGAAATCTAACTTGGCAAAGTTTAATGGCACTCACTGTTTTGCTTGTTTCTCTTCTGGTCTGCTTTTCCTTTGATATGCTCTGATAAATATTTGCTGTGGGACAGATTTCAATCTCAGTTACGTCAGTATAAATGAAAAGCAAAAAGCACAGTCACTGAAGTCTGTGATTATGCTAGAGGAAGTGAAATCAGACATGAGCTCGCCTGTCCAAAGTTGGTAGCTCTGTATTGAAACAGCCTTTGCTAACAAGGGAGAGAATAGAGAGAGGTCAGAGAGCCTGCTGCAGAGGGCCACTGCGTGAGACAAGACCCTGATCTCTGGCAGTTTCAGGGTGAAGATGATGCCCAGGGATATAGTTAAATATGCACACTGGGAAATAAATACGTGTCAAATGATTCCCATGGAAGAATCTTAAGAGCACACAGGTGGGGCAAGCAAAGAGTCATTTTGGTTTAGACATGTAAACCGAAAAGGAGGGGAATCTCATTTTCCTTTTCACTGAACTGCTTATGCTTGGTTTATTGGGGGCACATAGATACCCTGCAACCTTTGTATAATTGAGTTTTGCCAGACCTGGTCACATGTGCTATAATTTCAATTAGTTTTTACATTCACATTTTTTACATTCTTGCCTTTTGGCCTTTAAAGTTCTCCTTCATTGGAAAAACGCTCATTTTCCTGTGGTTCCTCCCCAAGTCCTTTTCCACTGAGAACAGGATGGGTTACGATGGGGTCTGCATAAGCTTTAGCCCTCCAGCCCTGCACTTTTGACCCTTACTGCTAGGGCTTTACTTCATCTTAAGCTATGTAAATGCATGGTAGCATGCAGCTTATTAAATACTCAGCTGCTTCCAGACTTAATGGCTCTGCCTGGTCCTGCCTGCTTAGCAGCATAGCAGGCTGTGTGCTTAGCAACCCCGGCTGCTGCGAGTGCATCACCCCCATGCACCGCTTCCCCTGCTGCCTCCCCACCAAATATGGCAAATATTTACAGCTTTTTCTGATGGTACATAAAACCTTGCCTAGGTTCAGATGTAGCTACTACCTGCCAGTTATAGCCTGTGCTAACAACCATCATGAAGGCTGACTAGTATGGGAGACAAAACTCTGGACCATTAGAGGTACTGAGCTAATTTCTGCAAGGACTAATGACTGTAAAACAAATACACATACCAGTAAATGACCCTATTGTTTTAGCACTTGCCATTTTCTTAGCAATTTCAAAATGTCCATTCATACACAGTTTCAAGAACAATTCCCAAACCACTGCTCTTTTGGGCTGGAAAAGTGCACAATTCGCTAAGACATGGGTAGTCTTGTCCTCGGTAGGTGGAAATAATTTGCTGCATGGAAGAGAGATACAGCCAGTATTTCTCTCCTTTCCTATCTTATAGAAGGTAATAAGTGGTGGTGTTGGTTCGTTCATTTCTTTGTTTTGTTGGTTTGTTTTTTAAAAGCTGAAGAAGGTTATTTTGACTTGAATTTTGTCTCACCTCAGGTAACTCTTCTGAGATCCTTGGGAACGAGTGCAGCTCAGCTAAGCTTCTACTAAGATGATCATTCAGAAATTATGATATTGGGGAAAATAAGTGGAACATGAAACCCACCACCTTTTCAAGTATTTTAACCCAGAAGAATTCACAACTATTTTCTAATCTTACTTCCTAAATAAACAGATCATAAGTCCTTCTCTCTGTTATTTCTGCATTAAACAAATAACTTCTGTTGAGGCATGGTTTACTCCTGCCATGGACAGAATGAAAATGAGGATGCTTTCTGAAAGATAAACACCTTAATCATTTCTTAAGTAATTCTGTTTTAACAGATTGAAAAAAAACATCCAACCAAACAAAAAAAAAAACCACCAACAAACCCCACAAAAACAGAGTGGGGGGAAAAGATGATATCATGGAAGATACCCTTGTGGCTTCTGGGCTGCCACCAGGCTGTACTTCAAGCCTCTATGGAGTGAGGACAACTGCTAGAAAACAGACCTGAAATTTCGAATTTGAAGATACATGGAGACAAACCTCCAGACGTCCTGCATGTAATGGTAATATTTATATAACATTTCAGGTCTTCAAAGAAGTGTACAGAAGCTATGAACTGATCTGCAGAGCTCTTCAGTGGAGTTTATTATATTTGAACTGTTTTATCTCTGGCAAGCATGCAGAGAGATTAAACAACTACTCTGGAGCCACCAAATGCATCTGAAGCAGGGCCAAGATTAGAATATTGATTTCTAGCCTCCGTAGTCCCAGGCTCAGTTCACTACATTATGTTGTCTTTACAGATAACATTTAGACAAATAGATCTTGACATATCAAAAGCTCAGTAGCCTCTCAGTAAATTGAGCAGGGCTTTAGCTGTTCAATTCCTGTGATTTGTGCACACCTCACGCTTGGTCCCAGTAATGTCAGTAGCTATTGTATATTTACAATGAAGCCCACTTGTATCCTGAAACACACTAGACTTTTTTTTCCTCTGAGTAGAAATATGCCTAATTATGATGCGTTTTCCTCTTGTCAGATTGAGATTTGCACATATGTTACTTCAAAGAAATTTTGCTTCAATCCTCTTCAAAAAAAATCCCCACATTGGTAGAGATTCTCAGTCCTGACCAACAGTATCTTGTCGCTCTTTCTAATTTCTTGAGTAAGAAGTCAGTAAAATTCTCAAAGTCAGAAAAAGTCCTGCATGCCCAAAGTTCACATCCAAATACTTTTAATGAAATCACCACATACCGAGGATACTAAGTCTCTGATATCCAAGTGCCATAGAAAAGTATGCACTTGAAAGCTGAAATAAATTCCACACAGAGAATAACTTGGGTATATTTGTGTTAGAAAACTTGTCTCCCAGTCTCCATGGAGGTGCAAGAATATTGTCATTACTACAACCCAGAAAACCTCCAGACTACCTGAACTTGGTGAGACGGAGGCCAGAACTGTTTTTCCAGGTTTCTAAACCCCAGGTATCCCATCTGCAGCTAACAAAGGACCCTGCTTACTCTCACAAAGCCCACTTGAAGTTTGACAGTCCTACAAAAGCTGTAGGGGCGTTTCAAACACTCCGAGTTGTCTAACAGCCTTCTCCACCCGTCTTTGTTACTCGATGCAGTAGCACGATGTCATTTGTCAGCGCGCCAAAACTGAAGACATGCTGAATATGTGAATACCAAGGAAGTGGTTTCCTTAGCAATAACAGGCATGTGAAAGTCAAAACTTCCTTTCCTCCTCATGTGACCTTTTTCAAAGCAATTCAGCCCAGGGACAATAGGAGTGAATTCCAAACACCCGCAGTGTTCCTGCACTGCTTGGCAAGGATCTGCCAAATGGCCAATTTATCTTACCTATTTTTTAAGGCAAAACTGTATTTCTCTTTAGATGTTCTCCACTAGGCATTGGGTGTGTTTCTTTGTACATGAAAGTGTTTCTTGAAAGCAGAATTACCTAATGCCACAGAAACAAATACATGGAAGAGAAGCAATTTTCTTGCCATTGTGGACTAAAACTTTTGTTATGCATAAAATCCTAAGTCCTTTCTGCCATCAGGAAATAAAGGCATGAAAACTCTTACCAGCTTGTTTTAATGGCTGGACCTCCCTGACAACATTTGACCCATTTCACATAAGTTGAAAATCAACACTTCTTATGAAAACTCCTAAGGAATAAAAAAAAAAAAGAAAGGAAGATGATTTATGAAGACAAATAAGAGGAAAATGACATTCATCTCACCCATCATGCACAAGAACAGTATCAGTCCTCTGTTGCTATTCTTATCCTATTTGGTAGTCTTTCCTCATGCCTAAGGAGACAGCAATGATAGCCAGGAGTACTTGCACAAAGCTGCCTGTTCAAAAATCCTGAAGTATTTTCTAAAAGTGCCTACTAAATTTCACTCTGAGCTGTCTATCAGGTTAGGGAACTATTCTCTATTTTTCCAGCTGGAGAGGTGATACAACAGGTAGTTGTCAAAAGGTGAGAGAAAATTCCTGTTGGAGCTGGAAATGGTCATTCAGCATACTTTCTGTAACGTGTGAGAGACAGGCTTGAATTTCAGAAACTCAAGGAGAGTTCTGGTATTACAGTTCTCCCTGGATTTGGTGTTGCTGGGCCACCTGTACATAGCCCCGTGCTAGCTACTTTGCTGCCCACCAAAAGGCCTGTATTCGAGTCCCTGGTGATTCACAGAGAAGGGATTGTCTAGGTCTCAGGGACCACTGATTATCGTCTTGCATTTAGTCACACATGCTGTGATTTGCTTGGGTCTTCCCCACCACTTTCAGCATTTAGTTTTAAACTCTATAAGTTTTCAGAAACGAGCAATGCAATGTGAGTAGCTGAGTTTGGAGCTGGTCCCACCAAGCAGGAGAAGATATTTGACAGGAGACAGTTCCTTTGCATCTTTCTGTGAATCTGGGGAAGAGATATGTCATGGATTCAGAGTCTTAATGTCTGGAGGAAAATAGGCAAGCCATCTGCTCCCACAGGCACTGGAACATCAGTGCTTTGTGCCGGTTACTCCAAGGCAAAACGTATTGTCTAGCCAAGCATTCATGTCCAACAGAGTGTGTAAGTACCTGCGGTGAGTTGTTGTATGAAATCCCAGTCTGCTCTTGGCAAAATGTCATACTAAGCATGTTCACATTTAATGCCAGGGGTTATGCAATTGCTCTGCAATATTCCTATGGTTTCTGAAGGTGGACTATCATGAGGATGCTCGAGGAAGGATGCAGATGGGCTGTTCTCAGAGGAAATACTTGGTATGTGGCAGCAGCCTCTGCCATTGATTCAGTGCCCAAGGGGGGTGACATTCAAATCAATTTTTGATTACACCCTCATAGACAAAGGCAAACATGACCAGGAACAGGGGCAGCCAAAACAAAACAGACACAACTGTGGTGAACAACTGCAAAGAGTCTTTCTGGATATGAGACACCTGTCCTGTGCAACAAACAAAAAGTAGGAGAACCAGGGCCATGCTTCCCATGGGGGAGCAAGCAAGCAGCAGCTGGGTCATGGCTACAATGGCGCCACCGCAGCGCAGTGCAAATGGCCAAGGGCTTACTGCCATCAGGAGACTTAGCAAGAGATGCCATAAGCTCAGGCTCTGTGAAGTAGGTACAGACTTGGAATAGCAGTGGAGGTGAAACCAAAGACAACTGAGTGCACCTAGACAGTGCCTTGGCATAAGAAAGAGAGAAAAAGAAAGAAAGAAAGAAAGAAAGAAAGAAAGAAAGAAAGAAAGAAAGAAAGAAAGAAAGAAAGAAAGAAAGAAAGAAAGAAAGAAAGAAAGAAAGAAAGAAAGAAAGAAAGAAAGAAAGAAAGAAAGAAAGAAAGAAAGAAAGAAAAAGAAAGAAAGAAAGAAAGAAAGAAAGAAAGAAAGAGAGAGAGAGAGAGAAAAGACCCCTACTTTTTTTTCTGGTATGGCAGGAAAGGACCAGAAAAATCCCTCTAGCAGAGGAAAGATGGCAACATGCTGCACACAAGTTCCCCTCCAGCAGTAACAACATAGGCTGGGTCAAAATTGAGCTAGGCAGTACCCTGGCACCACAGTAATACCCAATAAACTACTGCACTACCAAACAATGCTGATTTTATTATATGTCACTGCCTGAATGAGTAATTCAGGATTTATTCAGCCATCTCCATGTTGCTACTCTGTGTGCAGCACTTTCCAATCCCCTGGTCACCTCGACCAGAGGCTAAGAACTGCTGCTGGCTCTGTGAAACTGGAAAGGCACTGGGAAATTCTGGAATGGAAGTGAGGTTGTGATGAGGACAGGGCTCCTGGGAGAACGTGACACTCAGTAAGAGCACTCCCCTTCCACCAGAGTCAGAGCAGAGCAGAGGTTCCACCAATCCCTAGCCTGCCCCACAGTGAAGGATATCTCAGTGACCAGGCTGGGGATTTAGGCAGATACAGATCAGTGAGGGGGAAAAGCAGCTTTGGCCAACACTTCAGTTGCCTTAGACACCACCAGCCCACCACCATCCATGTATCTTGCTGCCACCCCATGAAGAATCCAAATGAATTTCAAAGCTAGAAGTCGGCCAGTGGGGAAGCAGCGCTGCACACTAACCACCCTAGACTCCAGGAGGAAGCAGAAAGTAGTGCAAAAACACAACAGCACCAAAAATGTGTGAAAGACAAGAAAGAGGTGTGCCTGGGACTTGGAGTCTTGGAAGAGCAGAGATGGCAAGGGAGCCTGGCACCAAGCTGCCTACATCTGGCTACAGTGTTACCTGCTGGGGCTCAGGGAATCTTT
Source organism: Campylorhamphus procurvoides (assembly GCA_013396655.1). Classification (NCBI taxonomy): domain Eukaryota; kingdom Metazoa; phylum Chordata; class Aves; order Passeriformes; family Dendrocolaptidae; genus Campylorhamphus; species Campylorhamphus procurvoides. The sequence continues at coordinate 669,025 of WBMV01001560.1, read as the reverse complement.
TTCCTGTCAAGGACAAATTTGACCATACAGGCTCAGTGCATTACAACAACCCAACACACAGCAGACTGCAAGAAGGCTGTCACATGCTGTGGAACTAGGCACTATTTACAGCAATCCCATAGAAGTCTCATAGGATGATACTCTCAGCTACATGTTGCTAATTAATAGGTGTTTTTTATTGTTTTTCTTTGTTCATGTTAAGACATGCTCTATTTCTCTACATGTTGGATAACTCAATAATTTTTTTTAAATTACTTGACAAAAGTTTAAGCAAAGATTCTTTTAAAATTTTTGTTCATTTTGGAGAAAATCTGACCAAATGCCTTTCTGTTCTTTTATAGGAGAATAATGCAGTCAGGCTATGCCAGATCCTCCTGTGTACTGCAGTTATTTTTTAATTTTTTTCTGCTTAGTTCTTGTATGCTTCTGTTTTACAATTGCTCCCATGGGTCATAATAAACCAAGATATAAAGAAAATATATTCAGCATATTTAGAAAAATAACAAGCTGTATCCTTTACAGGAAATGTGGGCTGAGGCACACTATACAAACTTTTGTCATGTCCTTTAATTTCACTTAACAAGGACATAGTTTAGCCATGCTAGTTTCTTTACAGCATGTGCTGATAGGTTTTAATTAATAAAGCAGATTTCAGATTCTTGTGACTACTAGAAAATGTTCAATGACAAAGTCACTTTGACTGCTTTGCAACATATTATCCTTCTGCTGAAAGATCTCCCAATGAATCAAATATTTGTCTCAAACACTGAAGACAGCAATGACCTGCTATAAAAAGCACTGTCTGGCAGTCAGAGCTTGTCAATGCTAAGTTACATTACCTTGCTCAATAAATGCATGTATTAAATCATTCAGCTGACCAAAAAAAAAGCAGATTCCATTCAAATACATGTGTACTATGACATTTCTAGACATCAGTTTTTCAGTTGTGTGTTTTGACAAAACCCTGGCTTTTAGGAGATGGGAGTGCAAGCTAAGGCAGTGCAGTACAGACATTTTCCAGCTACTCCACTACAACAGTGCTGTCAGTTCGGTGCACCTTCAAAACTTGCTATAAAATACTATGGCAATAATGAGAATCAAGCAGATCATCCTGGATCTGGAAGAGCTGCTGCAGGTGAAACCCCCAGCAAAAAGAAAAGTTCAGTAGCCGAGGAGGGCAAGATGCAGAGACAGGCATGGGCTGTAGAGCTAAAGGTGGGAGGCAGAGATGAGGGTGGGATGCAGAGGCATGGTGGGATGTGGAGATGATGGTAGGATGTGAAGATGAGAGTGGGATGAGGGCAGGATTAGGGCCTGGACAGACATGCAACTCGTGTGAAAGGGTCTTGCACCTAACACTGGTTGCATCCTTCCTCTCAGCACAGACACACAACCTTGCCTCTTCACAGAAGGTCTCTAGACCCTTTAGTGCTTAAGTGCCATCAGAATGACTAAATTAAAAAGCATCTCTGCAGGAAAGCAGCAGTGTGCTCCAGAACTTTCCTGATGATTAACTTGAAAACGAGCAATCCCCCACAAAGTGTATTGCTGTTGTGGACAGCTGAAGGACACACAGAAATTCAGCTTCTCTACCACTGCAACTACCAAGACCTGAAAAACAGGTTTATTGCCAGTTAACCAGTGGAAGGAAATGGATCTTGTATCTGTGGTTTCACTTGTCCTTGGTGCTTGTCACTTGATCAGGCAGATTTGGTCCTATTTCTGGTTTGTTCTTCCTTTGTTCCAATCTGTTTTGCAGGCAGTGTTTGGGAGGAACACTGCCTCTCCAGCACTCTTTTGCATCAGCAGATCTCCAAGAATTTTACAAAAAGAAAATAAATGAGGAATGAGGCAGATTTTGGGCAATTGGCAGGGGTAGACGAGTAGGGAAGCACAGTTGATCAATAGATCATCCTCAAGAGGAGCAGGTAGGGTGGCAGGTCCTGGAATGATATCCAAGCTCCCTGAATCCTCTGTGGCTGCCACTGTTGCTGAAATCCACTGAGCAGATCTGTTCTTGTGCTAGTCCACTTACAGAGAATAAGCTACTGCTACAAGAAAACACATGCTGCTTCCAGCAGCTCTGATTTCCATGTGGAACCTAAACATTTCAGCCCTGATGTGTCAATGTCATACAGGTGATGCTTTGGGGGTTTCCTCCTCCAATTTTTAAAGAAAATCACTTGTAAAAGCAACATTAAAAGAAAACCATGAAAACAAGCACTTGTGTTATGAAAGGCAAGAATTAGAGTTACACTCTTTAATTCTTTGTCCCTGCATGATACAATCTTTAACTAAACTCCACCAGCTACAATTTTAAGAAAAAAGGCTACTACTTATTTTAATGGTAATTTACTACAGAAAATAATACACTAAACATGAAAGACATGCAGTGATTTAATATTACCAAAGTAATAATGTGATAAAATACTGTGGCATTATTTGTTCAGTCTTTATACTGTAGTTACTGTACAAATATTTTAGTGACCAGCACAGAAAGCCTGAAGCTTGAAGATACCTTTATGTGGGGATTTTTAGCTGATGAAAAATTTATTTCAGACAAAAAGCACATGATGTTGACTAATTACTTTGCTTTCTTGTCTTACATATTCAGTAAGAGAAGAGGAGCCTTACAAAACTCATATGATACTGAGCAGCTTGTCTTGCAAACGAGAATGTTAGTTCATGCTGTTTGATGGCATGTCCCCAATGTACACAAGGCCCTGATCCTTAAAAGCTCATGAAGAGTGTGTCTGTTCATGTTACACACATTTACCATCACAAAACTGTCCAAAATGAGTAAATCATTGTTGCACTACAGTATTACATTTTCTTCCCTCTTTTGTTTCTGTATTCACCTCTACTCCATATTTTAATTTGTAAGGAAATTATACACTTAATATTTTCTGGTCTATTCTTGGTGGAAGATACAAAGACCTACAGACATTTACTGTTCTATTACAATATTACAAATATAAATTGCTTTAAATGTAAATAATTATCTCATGTCTTATACCAGGAGAACTGTTGAATTTGTCTTCAAAGACATTTATGAGAAATATTTCTAGTTATAATATAATCATTTGCCTCTTAATATTAGATTCTTTTGCTTTTCACTAACATCAAGTGGTACTCACTAAATAGTCCAGTTGTCTTAGCAAGACAACTTAAGGAGAGAATTCCTTTGATACCAGAATGTTAAAACTGGGCTCCTTGTTCTTTAAACAATGATTCAAAGTCACGCTGCCCTTATTGTTGGCCTTCAGTACTAAAGATTTTTCTCATGCCTGGCTTCACTTTGACTTCATGGCTAAGGTTTCAGCTAGTGATGCTATTAGACAATAGCAGATTGCAATTCAAAGTGACAACTGGAAAAATCCCTACCATCTTCCAAATCTACTAGGTTAGGATTAAAGAAGAGCTGTAATACCTACTCTGAAGCAAACACAAGCATTGAAGCTATCGAGCCTATATCTCTACATTGATTTGCTCATTACTCTTTAGGGTTTTTTTGTTTCAAATATAAGTTGCAAATGGGTTGGTAACATGGCTTGAAAACAGAGAAAGCTTCTGTATATTTTGAAAATTTGCTGTAGTATTTTTTTTTAATTTATTTTATTATTTTCAACCAAAGCATTTCTCTGAAATTAACTATTGCCTTATCCCATGAAGCTCACCAGAAATGACAAGCATATGCTGTTATGGTCAACACATCATGTCTATTAATTTTGTTAGGGAACTCAGGTATTTTTTGTTAGCATATGATTCTTCCACTATACTGTATGGAGGTAAACTATGGTATTAATAATTACAGAGAGAGAAGAGGGTAACTGGTAATACCAGGGATATCATGGGCATCTCTGTGAGGCACTAAATTGAACCCTATCAGTCAAGAAAAGTACTTTTTTATAGTTGAAATCAGAAGGGTGAAAATCACTTTTGACTAAATTCTAAAATTGTATTTTCTAAGCTGTGTAATTTTACTTCAAAGTTCAGATACAAGCCGATATTCCAGTTACTCGGATCATGTTTTCTGAAGTTTAAAGACTACATACCTCTCCCTAATTGTAACACCGAGTGCATGATAGAAGTACTGAATTGGACATCTGCTGTTGTCCTCTTTACCAGTGAGGTCACTTTAAAAAGCTGTCTGCTGTGCTTTGAAATAGACCTATTGCTGTGTTCCAGTGCTGAAGACAATAGTAAAGGGTAAAGATGTAACTTCTCTTGTCTGAATGTTATATATTCACATTACATCTCCTGCAAATGAGAAACCATCATTGCAATGAAGAAGAAAACAGATTTTGGAGCAGTGTATTTTTCTGAATTATTCAGTCATAAATGAAGTGGCAGAACTGCCCAATCTTAATATTATTTGGTATGCAGGTTAATTATGGTTACATCTATCAGGCAACCCACATCAGATCCTCTTGTTCTAGACATTTTAAAACCAAGTGCTGTTCTGAAAGTCGGATTATGCGGAAAATCATTTTATGCTGCTAAAGTATGTTGCTTGGAGAAGTGCCTAACTTTGTAACTTTTTTAGTACAAACATTTTTAGCGTAAGAAAAATGGTGTAATATTAATTTCACCCACAAGCTCAGACTACACAGCCCATGCTACACAGAAACAGAACATCAGCCAGAATGTCTTGCTTGTTTGTGACTGGAAAGATCCAGAGAAGAGGAAGAGACAAATGGTCACAGCTGTAAGGGAAGGGTGGAAAATGCTGACTGAGAGAAATATGAGGAATCTTTCTTTCTGGTAGAAAACAGACTGGAAGAAAGCTAGGAGTACTGAATAAATATCAAAGAAGGTATGTTCTTTCTCAGGGAAACAGAACTTTGTCACTGCCACTCCCGACTCTACTCTTGACTTGGTTTTCTGGTGGAAGTAATCTGTGAGGCCATGATTTTTGGCTCAAAAGGGATTTGAGACACATTTCTTGAGTTTGGATCAGAAGAAGAATGAAGATATTATTGGTTTTGTCCTTAAAGTTGCAGTGGGTTTGTCCTTCATTAAAAAACAAAATTAAATGACTCTGCTTTTTCTTCCTTCCAGCCTTCCACTCAGATGCTCCACTGCAAATCAGATGCCATGTAGAGTAGGTGCCTCTTCTTTTCAAATCTCTTTTTTAATCTCCTCCTTCCCTTCTGTTCTGTTTCTCTTATAGTGCAATAAACCCCGACTTTGTCCACCAGTCTGTGTGTATATATTAGGTCCACAACCTTGTTTGTAGCTATGATGACCTCTAGGGAGAATATATCACCAGTTTTTCATATTACTACACCAGTGAAAGTGAGTAAAACACAGTTGTTTTGTCTTTGAGCAATGGATTTGATGAGGAAGTTATTGTGGTAATTAAAAAACCTCAACCCCCTCCACTCCAAGAACTCTGAATGGTTTCTCTATTAATCACTACAAGGACACCATTGACTTACCACATTTGTGAGAGACATTCCCCTAACAAAGTAGACACAATTCTTTTCTAACTCAAAGAACATTTCATTTGGCAGAGTCTAATAGCTTTCACTCACAGGTATTACAATAATAAACAGTGACTGAAAAAAAGATAATAATTATAGGCCTGCGTATCTTTAATATATGACTGAACTTCTTATGTTTACCAAGCTATTTTAAGTGTAAAACAGTATTCTTCAGGTCTTCAAAGGCCAGCAAGATTGGGCTAACCCAGCCTTCTGACCGATCCATCTGAGTGTTAAAGCCTACTGAGAGTTCATCACTGATGGGGTTACCAGAGGCCAGCCAAGCAGCAGTGTCCACCCCTGCTCTTACTCCATGGCAAAAGTGAGATGCGATGCTAACATAAACCTCTTCCCCTGTGCAAGTGGCTTAGGAAATGTTTTTCTCATGTCTGAAACAGTTTATGAGTAAGAACATGGCCAGTTACTCTGGGTCAATCAATGGCAGCTCATAAAGGCATTGCAAATCCCTATGTATCTGCTGTGACCAATGGATGTCTTACTTCACCCACATATCAGGAAGCTGGGCATGGCTTTTGCAGGAGGGATTTGTGGAGAGTGGATATGAGGAATCTCAAAATTGTTGCCCTGCTCTGCTGCTGAGATTTGGCTGAATCCTTAGGTACATTCATTGTATAAGTACTACATGTTATTGGTCCTCCAGCATCTCTTATACCTTGTCCAGCTTGAGCTGTGGGTTTTGGAGGTGAGGTTTTTCTTTGGTGAGACATTTGTACCACAAAGACATGCCCAGGCTCTGTCCCTGGACTAGCGCCTGGCTGTGACAGAAATGCAATCCTTACAAACAATGATAATACCTGAACTTCTGGGATAAAACCTGCAGACACCAGAAAAGTACCAAGTCAGCTCAGTAGGTCAGATCTTAATTGAGAAACAGAAATGCAGCAAAAAAGTCTAAGCCAAGGCTCTGTTTTGAGAGCATTCACAGGAGAGAATGCTGGCACCAACATGCTTATGCACTGGTATTCAGCTCTCAAGACAAAAGGCTAAGAAGGACTTCCATGAAACATGTGGGGAGAAAAAAAACAAGTTAGCCCAATCTATTTTTGTTAATTGTAATATTGGTGACTCTTCCACGGCCACAAGACACAGCGTATGGCATAAAGAAGGAATTAGCTTCTATTACCGTTGTATCTATGGCATGGAACTCCTACCATGGCAATCTTCATCAAAGGGCAAAAGTCAGATATTCTTCCCCAGGCAGGAGGAAGCCCACATGGGCTACCCACCAGTGTGCTCTGATTGCCAGCATTCAAAATCAGCACCAACAACTGCAGACTCCTTGTCCACAACCCTTAATCACTAAGGATTGAGTGCAAATGTGTCAGGAGAATTTAGTGAAATAGGTACAAGTAAGCAGAAAGTGGGATAAAATGCAATAGCACTTTGCCAAAGGTATATTTTGTGAAGCAAACCCAGTACCCTCTGTGAGCAGTGAGGTTCCTGAATTAAAATAAGGTAGAAACCCAGCATGACTAGACCTCAGTCAGCACTTGGTATATGACTTCATGGAAAGCTGTTTACAAGGGTTGGTGATGTGCTACAGGGTGGGTAAGAAGTTGGCTAAAGGGAGATGCCAGAAAAGAATGCTCCTCCACAGAAAGAAGCTCTAGAAAGATCAGGGAATGAAGTTTGACAGGTTCATCCACATGCTAAATTCTGGGGCATATGCTAAATTATGGAGTGTAGGCTAAATTATGGGGTGTACTGGTGAAATCTCCTGATGGCAGGACTGTGAGGGACAGCCAGGACAAAGATCAGGGTAGCCTGAGAAAGGGTTTGCCTGAAGTTCAGGACTGGAATAACAGAATTTCAAGCACCAAGCAACAAGGTTATGTATTGTGGGAATAAACAACAAACACATCTGGTTCTGAGGTGTGTAACTGTGACTTATTTGGTAGGACTGAGTGCACATACTTGTGGGTCACCAAATAAGCATAACAGCAAGAGGATTCGAGGAAATGGCCTTAAGCTGAGACAGGGGAGATTCAGATTAGATACTAGAACACAATTTCCAGCGTTACGGTGGTCAGGCACGATGATAGGTTGCCCAGCGAGGTGCTGTAGTCCCCATCCCTAGAGGTGTTCAGGAGGCACCTGGATGTGGCTCTGGGTGATGTGGTTTGGTGGTTACAGTGGTGTTGCTGGTGGATGCTTGGACCTGAAGATCTTAAAGTCTCTTCTAACCATGATTCTATGATAGTCACGGGGAAGGCAGTGAGATCCCAAGGTGGTGGCTTTTGCCTCCGAGTTACTATTTCTTCCGCTTCCTGCTCGGATATATCAGGGACTTCGTGTTCCTCACAATACAAAACTGACATAGGCGCGAATCAGACGAGGCTTTCGGCCGTGGAAGAGGCAACCACTGGCGACAGACAGCGCTCCCCAGACTGTGCTACTGCTCCGGCCCCTACCAGCTCCTCTCTCCGGACGCGCAGTGGGGACATCATTCTGCGTTTTCGCAAGCCCTTTCCGCCCTCTGCCTCGCCAAGTCTCGGGGGAGGCGAGCGATGCAGACGGGGCCCGCAGAGCCGTGCCCCATGGCGGCGCTGCCCCGTGTGCCCCGCAGGGCCGTGCCCCGTGCCGGAGATGCCCAGTGTGCCCGGTGTGTCCCGCAGGGCCGTGCCCCGTGCCGGCGCTCCCGGTGTGCCCGGCCGGGCCCGCAGGCCTCGCTGTCTCCCCAGGGCCGGCGCTGCCGCCGCCGCCGCCGCCGCCGCCGCCGCCAGCCTACTGAGCGTGTGGGACAGCCCGGGGCCGGCGCGNGGTTGCGGCCCGGCGGGACCCGGCCAGGTAAGGAGCGGGCGGGGGTCCCGGGGCACCTGCGGGCCGGGCCGTTCCGAGCCGTGCCATTCCGTGCTGTGCCATCCCGTGCTGCTTCCAGCCGTGCCGCTCGTTCCGTGCCATTCCCTGCTGCTCCGTTCCGAGCCGTGCCATCCCGTGCTGCTCCGTGCTGTGCCACTCGTTCCGTGCCATTCCGAGCTGTGCCTTTCCGAGCCGTGCCGCCCGCTTCCCCCGCAGCTCCCGGGCCGCAGGTGCGGCGGAACGGCGCGGCCGTGCCCGGTGGGGGTCGGGCAGCCCCCGGGGCTGAGAACTTTGCAGAAACTTTGAAGGTTGCCCGCCCCGGCCCCTGTCCGCGGAGAGCCCGCGGCACTTGGCCCCCAACCCAGCGGGGCTGCCAGGGCAGGACGGGCAGCCTCCTGAAAAACTCGTCCTAGAACTGTGTGGAGTTGCCAGCCTACCTGTGGAGAGGTGCCGGGTCCGCTGCCCGGGGAGGTGGAAAACTCTCCAGCCCGTTTGCATCTGGCGCCTGCACGGAGTGCGGCTCTCTGCTGGTTTTTCTCAACTCTCAAATTATTCTTTAGCTCTGCTCTTGAATAAATATTGTTCATGACAGAATGATTATAGTACTGTTGTGAGGCCTTGGTCAGGATTTTGATCCTTTTAATTTGTACTGAGGTGGGGACTTTTTTTTTTTTCTTTTAAACTAACTAACGATCTGAGCATCCTGTTTGAGAGGTGATTTAAATTAATCTGTAGTGAGTGTTCAGTTTTTTCAGCATTCATTTTAAGACGTCTTGAGCTAGTTAGCTGAAGTTTGAATTCCCAGAAATGTTTAGAAGTGAAGAGATAAATCGCTGGACTGCCTAAAGTCATGATTAATGCGTTCATAATTAATTCAGTTACAGTCCCGTCCCTCTCTTCCTCCTCCACATTTACATCCAGGCGGCTCAATCGCATATCAAAAGCGTCTTCTCATTTTCATTTAGTAAATTATTAGACTTTCAAACTGTTCTTGCTCCTTTTCTTCTCCCTTTGCTCACACCCTCAAAAGCTGAAATGAGATTTTGGGGCAAGTGTCTGTGTACTTGGTTACACACAAGTAATAAAGACAGCTTAGCGATAGAAAAGCCAGGAGTGTAAACAGCCATTATTTTCTATCAAAGGTTAATTAGTTATCATCTTTATATCTGCACGCGTAAGTATCGGATTGGTAAAATTTTAAGGTGAAAGTGGCACAGCGGCTCTGGAAGGTACTATTACACATCACCCCAACTTAAGAAGAATATCTCTTTAAAATGTGTTGACATTTAATTGACCTTTGAAAGTTCATTCTGTTAATCATACTCAAAGCACTAAAGCTATGGTTGACTGATCTGGTGTTCGTACATTCAGCCGTGCTCAGCATATAAATTCTGCAGCATAATTGCTACTTATTGAGCAAGAGTTTCTTTTCTTCTCCCAAAATGAGAAAGTTTTGCTTTGCCTCCGGCTGGGTGCCACGGGTAGAGTTGTGAATCCAAATGCTTTCCTGCCATCAGTTGTTGTAGCGGGTGTGGCCTCCAGCCAGGCAAGAAATTCCTTTGCTGAAACTGTGTTTTTTTCCTTCCTGAGGCCGCACATAGGGCAAGGTAACCTTGAAGGTTACTTCTATATCTACGAGTGGAAACACAGTGGGTCACTTCGCTTTTTTTCCTTTGGAGCTCTTCTGTACACCAGCTGTTTGGATGGAGAAGACAGAATTTAAAAAGGTTGATTGCAGAAGATAGCTCCCCCCCTCCTCCAGAAAAACTTGTCTCTTAATGTCAAAACTAATACACCCATGTTAAAACACGTACTACCTGCTTTATGGTTGTTGTCCATAGCTTCGTTGTAACTCAAACTCATGCAGATACCAATAATGGAAGTGTTATGCATGAGCTCCCTGTCGAAATATCTGAGGAAATATTAATTTCTACTAAGTTCACTTTCTGAAGGATAGGTTTCCTGCTGAAGTTAATATTGTTCGCAATAGTTTCTGTGTGTTAAGACCTCTTGTGTCATATCTTGAATTTATAAGTATATCTTTTACCCCGTGAGAAATTAGGGAAATACTAAATGTTAAATGCAGTGTCTGATTCCTAATAGGTCATTAACTCTTTGCTCTTGCCATTCAAAAGTAATTAATAGCTCCTACTCTTAATTATAAATCTACTTATAAACTTAGAGCCCTGGCAGTGCTCCTGTACTTTTCTCAGCTGTTTCTCAATGCTGCTTTTGTACTGGAATCCCTTTTCCTAACCGTGAAGTCAGATGTGATGTGCAAGCTGCATTTTTAGCCAAGTAACTGTCCTGACACTGCAGAGGGTTAGGAGCTGTGAAATCCCAGGGAGGAGAGGGTGTCCTCTCAGCAAGTATTTTCATCAGGGCTGCATCCATCAGAATGCAAGTGCTTTGAATACTAAAAGGTGATCCTGTGGTTGAGTTTTGTTTATTTTAGTACAATAGCTACAAATGCCACATGACATTCATTTCACTGATTCTTTAGAAAGCTTAGTGAAGATGAATACACCAACAGTATGTCTGTACTTTCTGTACACTTGACAGGAGGAGGAGGCAAAACACCAAAGGTAGCTTAAGGACTGGAGTGTGCAGATGCCTGACCTGCAGGGAAAGGCCATGAAAGGTGTCCTCTGGCTACCTCAGAGGAAAATGGTTAGAGCATCTCAGGGACCAGGAGGACATGTAGAGAGAGATCTTCCCTGCAGCTTAGCTTTTATAGAGGCTTAGGTCTTGTGCCTAGGTAGGTGAAGATGTCAATCCATCTGTGTTATTTGCAGTTGCAGACACTCTCCTGGAATGAAATGCCTGAGCAGGATCCCCTTTTACAAAGGGTCTTCTTTAGGTCGTATTGCTGATTTGGGGGAGTGATTTGAGTGTGGTGCCCTCCTGGCTGGCAGAAGCTCCCAGGCTGAGCCTTTCACATTGAAAGAACTGGACAATACATGGATGGTATCATTATGCAGGCACAGGCATTCAACTGGGGTAATGAAAGCCAGGTTCTGGGTTGTGGCTGAGACAGGCCTAGAGATTTAAACCTGAACACTTCTTGTCCTCGTGTTTGTATTGTGCAAAAAGGTTTCTGGTGCAGTTTGTCCATTCCCAAGCTCCTTGTTTTATTGTTGGGGTAAAGGACAGGTCTGGAAGTGCTTTTTGCACTTCCAAAAGCACTTTCTTGTGTTTCAGCAGTTGAGGAGTAACAGGACAGGCAGGAAATTTGAGAACCGTGTGGTGGTTTGAACGTGCAGTACTAGTTCAAGCAGCAATAATGAAGGCTTCAGTGTTGGCACAAGTACGTGCTGGCAGAAAGTTGTGTGCTCAGAGGGTCGTAGCAGCCAAGCACAGATGTTTGAAGTTTTAATAATATCTAAAACTTTATCAGGCACCTAAGCCCTTGAGGGTTAAGAGGGAGAGTCTAATGAAAATGATGATTGGTGTTCTTTGCATCTGCATTCCTAGATTACTCTGAGGAGGATAATGTGAAGTTATTCACTGAAAACTATGGCATTGCAGGAAAGGAATGTAACACCGGACCATAAATTAACAGGAACAGGAAAAGCTCATTGTCCACTCTGGTTTATTAATTCGACCATTTGCATATATAGCCCTTCGCACCAAAAACTTGTACTGTATAAACATATCTTTATAATAACAGAACCTATCCCAGTGAATAGATTTTAGCACAGGAAAGTTCTTCCTTCTCTTTTAAATTCAGCTGCATAGAAAATAAGTTTTACATTATTCTCTAAGACTGCTTCTGCCTGTGATGCTTCGTATTGAATAAAACACATCAATAATGTGCTGTGGATCAGTGTTAGATGCACAGATGCCTTTCCTCTGTAACCATTTGAAATTTTTGAAGCACGTGTTGGGAGTGCAGATGTAGACAGGTTTAGTTGCATTTTAACCTACTCGTCGGTCAAGGTGAGCCCAAGCCATCCTAACGTGACATGCCTGACATAATCCCTAGGAGATTAGTTGTTAAGACATTTGAAAAATAAAGTCTGGTCTTGCTTCAGTGTTTTTCTTCAGTGACACATGTTCTAAATTGAAGCTTTAGCAGCAGGTTGATTATAAACTTTCTATGAGTCTAAGCAACTGAGGGCTGTTCTTGGAGCTGTCAAGAGATGTTCTAATAGCTCTAATTTTTAGCTGACTACAAAAGCTATATTTATCCACCAGGGGTTTTCTTTGCTAATAACCATCAAAAAAACTTTTTTGATAGGAAACTATTTTATAAGTGTCCTCCTGCTTCCTTTTCTGTTTCTTTTTTTTTTTAATCTCTGGGCAGTTAGTTATGCTATCAGGAGCAAGGTGCAGTTACACGACCTGTTTGCATCTGTGGAGGCATGTGCAGGTGCAGCACTTAGAGTTACTCTTTGTGACTTATACTGAAAATGTTGGGGTAATGGTGAGGAAGGAGAATAATTTTAAGTTCCCGATGCCTGGAGTTAGCAGTAGGGTTTCTTCTCACTTTGTGCCTTCTTCCTACCTCTCATTTCTCAGATGCAGCTCTGTTCTCGCTGTTTCAGTGGGGCTCACTCCACCTTTTCCTCTCACAGAACTTTCTCATCTGTGCTTTCTTTGGCATGTCAGTGTTGATTACTATGTTTTTTTGAGCACTTTGGAGCTTCCACAGTGTCTTAGCTAGAGCATTTATGCTGGTAAACCCTCTTTCCCCTTGCTTCACTGCTCAGTCTGATGCTTTCTCCTCACTTTGTAGGGCTAAATTGTTCCTCTCTTTTAATTTGGTGCATTTTTTTTCTCTATGTGCATTAGTCTCTTGCAACTTCTGCTTCTGGAGGGTTGGGAGGAAAGACCTTTCCACAGTGATGAGGATACAGGTTAACATTAACAAGATTCAGGTTCATGGCCCTGTCAGTATGATGTCAGCATTTTATCCGATAGGTCAGAGTGTTTAATTACAACCTGTGGGAACAAGAAGTATTTAACTACCTTGAGGCTGATGTTCAGGCTCATTCTGTTCCCTCGTGCCATAAGTACATATTTTCAGCACAAATTATATGTCCTGAATAAAGGACATAAGAAATGTGAGTTAGGAAACAGTTTGCAAAATACAAGATGAAAGCATTCTAGAAGTATGTTTCAACAGAGTTTTGTGTTTAAAGATGATTCTGGTCAGCCTAAGCACGTTTGCTTCTATGTGCAGGGATCTCTGATATATGCCACGCCTGTAGTGTGTCCCCTGTGCCAGAGGGTTGTTACCACTGCAGCTGTATTTTGCCTTCCTTTTGAATACAGACAATACAGCTGCATGAGTTGTGTGCTATAGGTAGTTTGGTCATGCTGTCAAATCTAAATAAATGTTCTCTGCAAAGCTTGGAGTCTGGTATGTTGTGCTCTCTTGAGTAATGCTTCTCCCAGATAACCATGAGAAGAAGTTATTGCCATTGGGGGCTGTTTTCTGGTTCAGTATGTGCTTGTTATTCTTGTTTTGACCCAGTACATGGTCTTTTACTTACCTGAAACGGGAAGCTGTGAACTTAAGCATTCTGTGTTGGGAACTGACCCAGCAATGCATACTTACATGGTTTTGGCCTGGTTGTTGCTCTGCTCACAGAGCTCAGCTCTGCTGATGAGGAGAGTAATGCTCTGCACCACTTGGGCATCACCCACTGCTGCCACCTGATTGGAGAGCACAGTTGAGCCTGTCGCATCTTCCTTTCTGCCAGTACTTAAGGTTTGTGGGATTCACAGCGATGCCCTCGTGACACTGAAATGGAGAGCAGTAAACAACCCTGTACTGTTCACTGATCCTATATCAGAGCATAAGTAGTGCTGATGTCCCTCCTTACCCTTCACTTGTTGCTGCAGCTGGTTGATTGATGGAGAAGATGTGTTTATCAAAAGCATCCTTGTTTCATGTGGTTAAATACAGAACAGGTTTGAGTACCTTCAAAAGGTGTCAGGAGCTCAAATTGATAAAAAATAAACTTTGAGTATATATATTTCAGTTAATAAGTCCTATGTCCTGTACCTCTCTTGGTTTTGTTATATGCTCATAACTTAGATTTCAGAACTGTCATGTGAGTATTCTCCTGCAACTTTAGACTGGTTTACTTTAGTTCCCCTTGTGTTCTTTCTATGCTCTTCTCAATCTCTATTTCTTTGGTTTCCTCCTAATTATCTAGTTCTGTCTTATGTGTGTTTGTCCATCCATCTGCAAAGGGATTCCAAATGTCCCTTTTTCTCTAAAATGATTGCATGAATAAATTCCTTCTCCATATTAAAGGCATAACTAAGAGGACCCTGTGGGGATTTTGCTTTTCTGAAGTGATGCTCAATCTCAAAATTATTGTAGGTTGGTTTTGGTTGTGTAATCTGTATGTTTCTTAGTATAATAAATAAGAGAAGTTGTTATGCCTGGCTCTGGTGGGAAATTTAACTACTTCGGTATAGATTCTGAATACCTACACTGCCTTAGCAGTTAACCTTTATCTCCTCTAAGTGAAAGACAGTTGCATTCAGGAGTAATGTATCACTTTGAACACATTCTGAATTTTAAATTACTGTACCGGAAAAGGACACAGTTTTAATAACAGTTGTTAAAAGCTATCTGACTTCTTGCAGTGTGAACTATGTGGTCTGAGCTGCTGAACTTCTGGAATTACAATAACTTCTGTTCGTGTGTGTGATACAGATTCCTGGAAAACTAAGGAGCAGTCTTTGGTGAACGAAGAAGGTAATTTTCCCTGGAGGTGTGGGTATCTCTCATGAAGGGGACTGAAGCAGGATCAGCTGGTATCCGAGAAGTAAGTTCTTGAGCTTTTTTCTCCAGATATATTGCTAGTGATGTACACCTTCACTTGAATGGATTAAAAGCTGATTAAAATTCTTAATGATTAGCCATTAAGTTTTGGGAAGCTGCTCAAGAAAACCCACTACATATTGTTCCTGATTTTATCAATAGTTTTGGCATCTCATTCCCAAATGTTTGGATATTTTGTATCTCATACTGGTGCGTAATTTCAACTGCTTGTATGAAACTGCCTTCTTAGCACAGAGGGAGCCTGCTGCTTCGGGCATTTTATGTTTAGTTCAAATGCAGTTGGGAGAATCAGATTCATCTGCAACAGTTGGAGATACTCATACTGTATCATAACAGCTGTGAACTTGAGTTCATATAAGTAATGTGTGCTTAATCTTACTGTGTTGTCAGTGACAGCAAGAGAAGGAATATTTTTTTCCCATATTTAATAATGATCTTAAAGTTTTTGAGAACCAAATTAGAAAATGTAACTACAAAGCAAGTTAGGAAGTAATTGCCACAAGTTAAGGTTTTTTTCAAATTCTATGCAACTTTGAATTTGCATGTTTATCTGTTAGTGTTCTAGAGTTCATCTGATATGGTTAAAAACTAATTTACCCGAGTTTCTATATCACCTCATCTGTATGGAAGGTAACAGAAAATGTAGAGGCCCTGGTTTTGAATTCTAGGAACACTTGAAAAGTTTTGGATGAGTTGCTTTTTTTGCTAGTTTGTTTTTGTTGTTTTTATTTTATCACAAAAAATCCATTCATCTGCCTTGAAAATTTCATAAGAGTGAGAAAAAAAAAAACAGTTGAAAGCTTTTCTTTTAACTGAACAGGGCTTAAGCGCTACCAGTTTGCTCCTTGCTCTTTCTGTGACATGAACTGTAAATTCATGAAGACATTGAAAAGTTAGACTCTTGTTCCTTTTGTCTTACTTTAATTTATCCACAGCCTTATCAAGATGAGCATGTGTTGATTGCTATTCCAGTCGTCGACACTTTATTCTTATAGAGGTGTTCAGGAAGACTTTACAAATTAAATATCAGTGTAGTAAAGATAACTGATAGAATTCTCTTGCATAGCAGTCCATACTGTGTGATAAAGTGCCTCACAGTTTTAGATTGACCTTGTTTTGACTTTCATACAGATATAATCTGTTTGATGTGTTTTAAAAGTGGAAAGGAATCCATACATGGAGTGGAATTGCATATTGTTGTTGACATAATGTCCTTCAGCTAATTAATTCAAAGTATTGGGATTTTATAAGCTCCTCCTATAAGTTGTAGATATTAGGCCAGTACATTTACAAATAAAAGGCTAATTTCAGTTTCATGTAGGTGTAATTGAGGTGAAATATTTTCATTCTGCAATCAGTGTTTTGGATTTGAGGACTTTTTTATTGCCCTTTTTTGTTACAGTCTGTACGTAGTTTTACAAGGTGACAAGTGTTTTTCTCAGCTGACTTGTGATAAGTAAGATAGAACTTGCCAAAAGAGGAGCTCTTTTCCTTTTTTTTTTCAAAAGTATTGTAAATATATTTTCCTTCTGTCCTGTTCCTCAGTAGACCTTACACAGGAATGGCCAGTACCTCTTCATATCACCAACTTTGTTAAAGTTGGGGAACTTTCTGAGAGTTTCATAGCTTGTCATGGTAGCTCTCCTAAGGAGAGGGTGAGTGGATCCTGTGGCTCTGGTGTGGTATATAGATGCCAAGTGCTAGGAATTTCTGGAATGTAGAGTTGTGCAGCACTGATAAAGTTTGCTTTGTTTCCTTAGTGACTTGAGCCATTGAGAAAATGTGATTCCCTAGGAAGCTTTAATAGCTCAGTTGATATTGAATAAAGGGAAAGGCCCCAGCATAATTCTGCTTGTTTTCACCTGCTGCCTGAAAGATTAATTTTCTTAACCTTAGTATAGAGAATTTAACCCTGAATTTTGAAAGTGATTTATAGAGATCCTTCACACTTATCAGTTTGAATAAATACGCCACAGGCTTCTGCATTCCAGCTACAGTCTTCATAACCTACTCGGTTTACAGTGTGGTAATTTCATTTGGGGGCAAGAAAGTTTCAAGGAAAAACACCTTCTAATTAGAGTGATATAATCACTCTACTTGCCTGCTGCGGTTTCATATGACTTCAGAAAAATAGTTGAGTGATTAATCTTTAATTTTCCCCATCATTAACTTAATAAGGAAATGGGAGATAGAATGAAAAACAAACAGCAGAACTGTACAACCAAGATGTTGTTATGCCAAATCTGTCTGGCTTTTTCATTTGGTGAGAAGTGCCATTCTGCCAACTACATGAAGTGTGGCAGCAAATGGTTAGCTCAGATAATTTGTAGAAATTTCCTAGCAGGTTTGAACTTTACTGAATCCTTTGCAGAGCTTGCTACGCAACTTCTTGCCTCTTCCTCACAGTCCCCTGTGGGCTGGGTGGTGGGTTTTTTTCCATGGTTTTATTTCGAAGCAAATGTTACATAAACTAACTTATAATATAGTGTAATTCCCTTGCACTCACTTGTTTGTGGGGAAAAAGCCATCCCAGACACTGTAGTGAATACCCTTAGGAAGGATTTGGTTCTATTTTCGTGCCAGTCAGTTACTATCTTTAGTTGCTGTGCTGATAAGCAAACTTTGTTGTATAGTAATGCAGTTTTTATATGAATGTGACAGGATTGCTCAAATCTCTTGGGAAAGAAAACAAATGCAACAGTGGAAGCAAGTTGTCCTTTTTATATGTCTTTATTTAATTCTTAGTGGATGTAAAATAATCAACATAATTCTAGAAGTGTACTGCTTGAACAGAAAATACACTTGGCTGTTTGAAAGCGTTCCTCTGGAAGTTGTACTTTATTACATTAAGTAAATCCTTACGAAAACAGTCCCGTGTACATCTGCGGGCAGCAACACAGCAACAGAAGTTGTGGTGATCTTAACTAACCTGCTTGGAGGCCTCTGCATGTTAATAATATAAAATAAACAGCCAAGGAATGTGTATTGCTGTTGACAGTGAGCGACTGTAAACATCCTCGACTGGAAGCTGTGAAGCAGCAGATGGGGCTTTCAGTCGGATGTTTGCAGCTGCCAACTGCCACAGACGTCAAGAAATGTTTGACACCTAAGACATAGTTGTCTGTTTAAAACTTCTATTTGGTTTATCACAGACATAAGAATTAGGCCAAACTTTTCTACATACTACATAATATTTCTTGTGATGTCTGTGTCTGAATATCTAGAAGTCATCCAATCTTTGATAGCAAAAAGCAAAAATGGAATCAGTTATGATATATTTTTAATTTCAAATTCAATTCTAAGTTTTCAGAGCTGCTTGGTTCTACAGGTTGCTTGGCTTATTTCAAGACTCCGCTAGAAAGTGTTTACAAGATTATTTCACATCTTTATCTTATCTGTAATGGTTCATTTAGAATTTGAAGTCCTAAGCCATGGAGGAAGCAATCACTTACAGGAGTTCTGGAAACTAGAAGTGCACCAATTAGAGAAATCATGGAGAAAAAGAAAACATTAATTTTTTTTCTTTTTTCCTGGAAGAGGCCCAAGCCTGTAAAATGATGGAGAAGTCAGGGAGATTTCCTTCTCCTTCCCTCCTCCCTTTCAAAAAAAAAATAAAAAAGGGAAGAAGTTCTAAAGCTGATTCATACTTTTCTAGAAGTCAGTTGAGACAATTTCAAGACTCCACTCATGACAACTAGTTTTGTGTGTGGGTGGACCCTGATGCTTAAATATGACCCCAGAACACAGAGAACAGTTTGTGATTGGGATGGTATTTCATGATCATTGCTATCATACCAGAAAAAGAGCAAAGAGGTTGTAGCACTTAACTGATTTAAGCTGATACTGAAAGCACTTGTGTGTTCCTTCTTGAGAGAAGATACATGTCAGCTTGCTATGTATCAGCTTTGTATGTATGTTAAATATCTACATCTTTGGTAAAGAGATTTTTGTTGTTAACTTGGCTTTTTTTGTTGTCAGTATCCTTTCTTCTCAAATATGTTTGTATAAGGGTACATAATCTAAACATTAATTTGTCCCTTTACATTTCACATAAGAGACAGATAACCTAAGACTTTCTTCACTTTGACTTTTTAGTAAAGGAGCTGATGTCCTGTTCAGAGATCTTATAAAATATTATTGCCATGTAGGTAGCTAAAACAGTATCTGCAATATCATGAAAACATGCTCTGTATTTGAGAAAACTTCACTAATCCATGTTTTGCAAATAGCTTTCAGTGCAGGTTTGTACATTTGCCATAGGTTCAAATTATATAGTATTTCAGTAAAGCTTGAAGGTTCCTGTTAGGATTAGCAGTGTACATCATCTTGCAATTTTATTGTTCATTGTAAGGTATGAGCTCTTCTAAAAAAGATCTACAGTCTAATTCAAGACTAGGGGCATCAAAGTAGAATTAAGATAATGTGGGCAGGGATCAAATTGGAAGAGCAAGAGGAAAACCCGTGGGACAGAGGGATGGGCTGAGGAGTAACTGTGCTTTTGTAGGTGGCTATGAGTTGTTTGCTGATTAAAATGCAGAAGACAGAAGGCATCTTCTTAGCCAGTTATTTATCTGGCTACCTATATCTTAAAAGATGATGTTTTAGTTGGATGACGTATGGATTTGAAGTCAGGACAGGCAATGATGATGAAGCTGTGGTTTTAGGTTGATTTTTTTCTTTTCCCCTCTGCAGATAGAGCAGGTGAAATGGACAGAGGTTTCCAAAAGCCTTGTCTTGCAGATCTGAGAAATACTGAAAAACTTGTTGTGAATTCAGAAAAAGAAAAGTTAACAAATACAGCATGTGACTTAAAAGAATTGCAAATTTAGCATTGTACTGAGCAAGTTCAGCCAAGTTCAGGGCCAAGGCAGTTGTTAGAGGTATGGCTTACATGCATTGTAGTAGTAGCTGATTTTTTTGTGAGTATTTTTGATAAAAAGAAAATGGGTATTACGGGCAGCAGTCAGGTTATATTTGTGATGATAGAGATGGGTGTTACTGTTGACAAAGTAGGACAGTAATGAACAGAACTGTGGTTCAACAACTAACAAGTGTTTAGATGAGTGCTTCTGCAACATTTCTGGGCTTAAAACTGGTTTTGTTGATAACTCAGAGAACTTTTTAAGTGACCATGTAATGCAATTCATGAGACTTGGATACACTTGAGTAATGCCATCTAGGCAGAGGATTCTTGACATAATCTCCTCATCTGGAAAGCTTTGCAATAGTTTTGAAGAGGATTGAGCAATAGGGGAGGACTTGCATAGGCAGAGTATTTAATATCAAAAGCATTAAGTATCTCCTGTGAAGATTTACATATTGATAATATTTGTACTTTGGCAGGAAATTCTTTTAATACCCATTCTATTACTCTTCTTCCTGAATTACGTACTGTCTCAAAGTTCAGCGTGTTTCCTGTTGGAAGATGCAGTAGTGTGTTGGGACTATTTTCTTCAGCCTCTGATCTCGCTGCATGCACATGAGAAGCTTTCTTCCAGAAAAACAGCTTCAGACACGTAACCTGCTCTTCTGCCAGCTACTTCTTAAAACCTGCTAGGGCTAAACTTCAGAAGAATTTATAGTGGTTTGACCCTGGCTGTATGCCAGGCACCCACCAATGTCACTGTATCACTCCCTTCCGTAACTGGATAGGGGAGAGAAAATATAACGAAAGGTTCATGAGTTGTGATAAGGACTGGTACAGATCTCAAACTGAATACCATCATGGGCAAAACAGACTTGACCTGAGGATATTAACTGAACTTACTATCAGTCAAAATTAGAGCATAGAATAATGAGAAATAAAACAAACCTTAAAAACACCTCCCTGCTACTCCTCCCTCTTTCCCAGGCTCTACCTCCTCCCTGCCAGCAGTGAAGGGAGAGAGGGAATGGGGATTATGGTCAGTTCATCACAGGATATTCCTGCTGCTGCTCAGTGAGAGGAGTCCTTTCCTTGTTCCACCCTGGGGTCCCCCCCACAAGAGACAGTTCTCCATGAAATTCTCCAGCACAAGTCCTTCCCACAGGCTGCAGTTCTTCACAACTACTCCAGTGTGCATCCCTTTCCATGGGTTGCTGTCTCTCAAGAACAGCCTGTTCCAGCATGGGTCCCTGCCAGGTCACAAGTCCTACCAGGAAAACCTGCTCTCATGTGGGCTTCTCTCTCCATGGGTCCACAGGTCCCTGCCAGGAGCCTGCTCCAGCACAGGCTTCCAGTGGGGACAGAGAATCTTTTGGACATTCACCTGCTCCGGCGTGGATCTCTTCCACAGGCCTCATTCAGGTGGATCTCTGCACATGTTGCAGGGGAATCTCTACTCTGGTGCCCAGAGCACCACCTCTCTCTCCTTCTCCACTGACCTTGGTGTTTGCATAGATGTTCCTTTCACATATTCTCACTCCTCCCTTCTCTGAGCCAAATTACTTCAGCACAATAACTTTTTTTCCTTCTTAAAGACGTTATCACAGAAGTGCTGCTATCTTTTCTGATTGGCTTGGCCTTGCTCAGTGACAGGTCCATCCTGAAGCTGGCTGGTATTGCCTCTGCCGGATTTGGAGGAAGCTTCTAGCAGCTTTTCACAGAAGCCACCCCTGGAACCACCCCCTCCACTACCTAAACCTGACCACACAAACCCCATACAAGAATGTTAGAGCAGTGGTCCTCATTTTCTGTCTGGGGTAGAAGCTGACTGCTAGCTTTGTCTTAAGTGCTGGTGTATGTTGTCTTGCCTGGTACTTGTTGAGGTCACTATCCCACTTGGAAGACAGGGTCTTCCTTTCAGGCCCTGGCTTCCAGATTTGGGTAGGTGAAGTCAAGCCCTCTTCGCCCCTCTACTGAATTAATGGATATATTCTTAAAACGCTGCTTTGCTCCCCAGCCCTGTTTGAAAGGAAAGAGCAGCTCTTGTCTGAGGGGGTCTTGGTTTTGACTCTATGAAGTTCTGTCTGCAGGCCAGGAGGGAGGGAAGGAAAAGAGGAAAGTGGGACAGCACTACTTACATGTGTATGCTGTTTATGGAAACCATTTTTAAAATGATGGGGCAGCTGTTGGAAAAGGCACAATCCCTCTGCCTACGTATGCACTTGTTATGAAGAGAATACAGTTGATGATGTGAATGGAAAGCTTTCAGTAATGAGTTGCTGTTCCTACTCAAGCCACACTGAAAAGCATGTATTGTTCAGATATGTGCTTTAACTCTGCTTGAGAAGTGACACTCTTTAATAGCCAGCCATGTTTCTTGGGAAGTTTTCTTAGTTAGTTTTATGTGAAATAGGCATTAAACAATGTGCTTGTTTTGTTTAAAAACAGTAAAAGAAGGTGAACTGATCCTGTATCTCCTTCAACAAATCTGAATTGGGCATATAACTCTCTTCCCTTTAAGCAGTTATTTATAGACCAAGATGCATGAAATCACTCCTTTTTTTTTTCCCTACTGATATGCAGTATTCCCTACTGCAGGCTGTTTTGTTTTTTTGGTTTTGTTTTTTTTTTTTGTCACGAAGCTTCAAATAGTTATTATGAAACAAATAAATGAACAAAGGAAGAAGGAAGACACATGCCATGCAGTGACAGTGTTTTGCCAGATGATAGCTTGAGGCATCTTTTTAGCTGTGGATGTAAACGTAGCTGCATTTATTTAACAATATGCCTCTTAATTTAATGTGGACAGCCAGAATTTTGCTCCAATTCAGGCTCCTGTCATAGGCACTTGATTTTTCCTGTGAGTAAATTGGAAATACTTTCTGTAACTTTGTCTTGTGTTGCTGATGTATTTTTTCTTCCCCCCTCCCTTGTATGCCCCTTGATTAAATACATACCTCCTTTCATAATGCAGAGCACTGAAAATTAACTTAAAAGTTTGTGCCTATAGCAAGACAAGATATTAGTGGAAGAGAGGGATATTGCTCAGAGCATTTTTTTTTTGCAGTCTCTTCTGGACTGAAGTGTATTTCAGTCAGTAGTTGGTCCTTCAGCATCTACCTGAAGGAGCTCTGAGCCATTCTTTTCTCTTCATTGCACTCAGTTTTTTTTTAAACTTGCCTAAGGACAGAAGATTTGATTTTAGTTTTTCAGGATGCTGTGCAGAGATCTCTTTTGTCTTTGCTTTTACCATATCACTCATCTCCTTACCTTCCTTTGATTCACCTTCATTCACTAGGTGCTACTTAAACTGCTTGCTTTTCTCTTCAAGGCCATCACAGCCTCTATATGAAATAGCTCCTACATCCAGTTGTCCTGTAATGGTATTCTCTGTTACTGATCTGAACTTTTTTGATCTTTTTCAAACTTTCATTGCTCAGCGTCACAAATAAAAGGCTAATCAGTCAAAAACCTTTCTTAATTACTTTGTTGTAGTAAAGCTTTGGAAAGAGTTTGTGCACTCTGCAGAAGACCTTAAGCTGTTAAGAGATCTTCTTACAGTAATGTTTATAGTACTTTTTTTTCCTCTTGCCCTCCTCACCTTCTGTATACTTTGAGAATAGACTTAATATTTTCATTTTGCAGTGTTGACTTTGCAGAGTTGATAGCTGCATTTCTGATGCGTGCAGCTGTTTCTGGGGAAGCCGTCTGCTTTGTTCTGTCCAGAACAGTGAAAACATTTTACTTTCTCCAGGAAAGTCTTCAGCATTCTGCATAATGACTTGTATATCCTTTATGTTCCTTTATATGTACTTTTATGTACATATATGTGCTTGGAAGTAACTGTATTAAGAAATTCCTCTATACAAGGCTGCCTTGTATTTTTATTTGTGTGTACATATGTGTATACACATACCTGTGTCAGGGAAGAATAAGAGGCAAAGGAAGCTGTGCAAATGGCTTGATTTTTTTTTTTTTTTTTTTTTTTTTTTTTTT
>WBMV01001560.1:616776-645047 GCA_013396655.1 Campylorhamphus procurvoides | reverse complement strand
TTTTTTTTTTTTTCCTGCTCGTTGCCTAGATGTGTATGTTGAGCAGAGTAAATCAGCCTTGTGTTCTAGAATTTCTTAATACAATTAGTTTCAAGCATTCTGCCTGGAGTTTGTGACATTATTGCATGGAATATATGCTCATCTGAAGCTCTTGCTCAAAAATTAGTGGTTTTTAAAAAATAAAGCAACTGAATATGTAGTCTGTTTACATTAAGTATGAATGCTGTGCTGCTGTTCCTTTAGAGCAAAGCTCTTACTAGTGTGTCAGCAATTTTATTTATGGAGGCTAGAATGAGCTGTGAAGTTTCTTTGTTTTGGTTGTTGAAAGCTATGTAGCCTTGAAGCCTTTCGTATGTATCTGATGCAGTTCTGGGATTCATAGCAGTGATTAATTCTATAACTATAAATATTTGTCAGCAACATCTGAAAATGTTTTCCAAACATACAGAGGAGGTTTTGACAGCTTAAACTAAGCAGTGGTGTAATAGTAGAAAGCCTGTGTGAGACAAATTTACTTACTATCTCCTTGAAACTGAACCTACTATGAGGGTTTTTGGTCTTTTGTATGAGTAGTGATGTCCCTTGAGACACTTCAGCCAGTAACTGGAGCTTCTGTGTAAGACATGGAAAGCAGTGAAAGGAAAGAAACTAGCTTAGGTCCTAGACTTACAGGTAAAGGGCAAGACCCAACTAGGAACAGTGGGGAAAAGAGTATAAAGCAGCACTCACGTGGCTCTGCAGGATTGACAAAATGTTCTGTCTGTTAAACCTCTTCCAGCTCTTCATAGAGAAACTTGAATGTACATCAGCATCCTCACAAATACTTGAAAGACACAGGTCAGATCCGTTTGAAATTACTATATATATCCTGCTTGTTAGATGAGGCTATGACCCTGCTAGATGTACTGTTCTGAATTCTCTGTGACCCTAGAAATGGTATAGCAGCGATTTGGCAGGTCACATTAATACAGGTCTCTGAATCAGTGAAGTACCTCAGAAGTGGTTATTTGCTTATTTTGTGAACAATTGAGCTTCTTCACAAAGAAACAAATAGGAATTAACGTTCTGAAAATAATATGATGTTGTCTTAAGGTGAAAAACCACTGGAAATGTGATTTCTCTGTCCCACAGTGTGTTTATTTGGTTGTAATTAGCTTTGAATACTCTATGGGGATCCTAATTGCTTCTGAAAGTTGGTAGCAAATACCTATAATAAGGATTCATATTACTGAACTTACTACACCTGTGCTGTAGTTAAATATGTCCGAGCTGGACTATTTTAGGCATATGTTAATGAGTAAGGAGAGGCCTTTTTACAGGATAATTTTATCTGATTTATTTTAGATACGTCTTTAGGAATGGGATGACTTGTCCCCAGTTGCCCTGCTTATTTTTCTCGTTTACCTTCAAAGTCAGTCTAGGATAATTACCTCAGGTGTGGCTTATAGAAGTCCGTTTGTGAACAGATGAATACAATATTTTTTTTTCCTCAAAGGAAGAAATTCAAAAGGTAGAAAGCTTTTGAACAACACAAGGGGAAAGATGAAATGTGAACAGAAAAATGTAGTGCTTTTGAATGACTTACAAAAATCTTACTAGTTGTGGAAAAATCCACAATCAAGGGAAACAGCAAAGATAAAAGCAGCTGAGAAGAGAGGTGGAAATGGGACTTAAAAATATTCTTTTCCTTCCTCCTGGCACAAGAAGTCCCTAAATAGATGTCTGTCAGCTTTTATTCCATGAATATAAATTAGCAGATAATGAAGCAATGTATAAAATTAGTAAGAAAATGACATGGATGGAGGGAGGACATCTGGACAGTCAGAGAAATAAAGATTTTTATTAGAAACAAAAGTTATTTTCATGTTGGTATTTCAGGACCAGGTAGTAGTCAAAATTACAGAGCAATGTCTAAAGACAATACTCTATAGATTTTTCAGGTATGTGGTTAAAAAGCTGGATTTCACTCAGATACAAATGTTGATGACTTTCTTTCCATTTAAGCAAGCCAGGAAGATGTTTACCAGCTGCTATTAAAATAGGACGTAACTTAGAAGATGCCAATAACTTGTATCTAGGAATCAGAAAGGAGTAATATAAGAAACTCTGTGGATTGTTAATCTAAAACTAGAGTACTTCAGGTTACAGATGGAAACTAAATTGTGCCAGGCCTTAACTGGGTGAGTAGAGTGTACAACTGTCAGCTTGACATGGTTTTAGACAGAAATCCTGAGACAGAACTTGGACCCAAGTAGGTAAGTGGAGTAGATCACACTGGAAAATGGAACTCATTTATTTTGTTATCTTTTTATTTCATTTCATGTTAAGTCAGGCAGACTGATAGCCTCATACAAACATTAGCCTTTATGATGTAAATTTCAGGATATTTGATTTGGCAACCCAAACATCCTGATAGAAAAACTAAATAGTAAATAGTTTAGATACAATGTATCTGAGACATTATATTTTGGTGAATAGATTTAAAACTCTCAATGAAGAATCATCACTGAGTGATATGTTTCCTTGGGGTGAAGCAACTTAGGCTTTGATTCTTTGCCTTCTCTTGGTTTATTCTTTGTTGTTGCTTTATCCAGAGGAATCCACATGTATTCCTGTTATCTTACAAGTGGAATTAATATTGGAAAAGTACAATGAAGATGGGAACAGGTCATAGAGTAGAGTACTTGAATCTCTTAGGAAGCAATTTGGTACTGTTCACCTTGAATGCAACCAAAATATATATGTATACACATTTAGAAGCCAGAAACGTAGGGTATAAACATACCCATTTTTCTGTTTGTGAAAAATGCATTATAGGTTCCTACTGAATACAGGGTGAAAGGAGTTTTAAGAATACATGCTCTTAAAAGGCAAAGGAAAGAATTATATGAAATGCTATGCCTTCAGGATGAATTTGTATTATAACAGTGAGTAGCTAGAGAAATTACACAGTGTAAGCCTGAGCAGTATTTTGTACTTTTCTCTAGCAGTATGTGCTTTGAGGATAGTTGGACCATGGCTACAGCCTAGTATGTAGCTTCCATGTTGGAAAAGAGAAGGGAGGGTTGCTTGTCTACTGCAAAGTAGTGGGCAGTGTCAGGAGATGGAGGAATGGAGGGACACGTGAAGAAAGAATGTCTTGCTTGTGGGAAAAAAAGAAAATGAATAAAAAGCAAGCTAGTAAAGTTGAAAACGTGGAATGGACAAACTTTGGAGAAATGGTAACAAAACCTTGAAAACAAGTGCTGCAGGTAATGTTTTTGAAATACTTCAGTATTTTCGCTCCGCGGTTTGAGTCGAGCAGTAGAGCATGATTCTGACAGGCAAACTATGTCACCAGTGTACCTCTTGATACATCTGATCAAAAGCATTCCTGCGTGCCTCACTGACAGGGGGGAAGCAGAGCCCTGATGGGCCCTGTGGGGAGTGAGGGTGGGGACAAGAGTGTGGGAGGGATCAGCCTTTAACTAATGGCGTCCTAAAGGGCTGTAACTTTGTGTTTGAGAGAGGCTGAATGCTAAATCTCTTCTGAAAATCAAGCCTTTAGGATTTATCTCCGTGCAGTCAGCAAAGAATGCTGGTTTGTCATAAAACACAGTTGTACTGTTTTGACTCCTAAAGTGGATCTTCAGGGTCATCTTACAGCTCATGTTGAATGGTTTTTTGAAAGAGGCAAGAACTTGGCTATATAAAAGTAACACATTAAAAGTGTTGTTTGAGAGTTGTCTGGTCTCAGACCTGAAGTAGCTATGCTGTGGATTATTTCTAGCACTTCAGCATGCAACACCACTATAAACTGAGGTTAATACATCAAATTCCTGAGCCAGCCAGTCTCTGATTCATCTTTAAGTGTTGTTCCAGGTCTTCAGAGTAAGCCAAATTCTCTAGAACAGCAAATGTTTCTACTTCTCTGAGCATACTGAACAAGTAAATAAGTCCAGCAAAATCTAAATGCAGTTTGACAAGCCAGGATAATGCTGGAAATACTTGCCAAAATTGCCTTGGCAAAAGCTCTTCTGTTTTCAGTAGATTAGGAATAAAATGTGACAAAATCTCAGTTCTCACTCCATGGGAACCTATTGACTCTCTGAAATATTCCTACTATTGGGTGTATTTTGTGTAATAAGTATAGCTAGAGAAGCACTGGGTACCTGGTGATTTCCTTGCACAGTGGCCCTTATCTCTGAGCTGTGAGAACTGGATTATAGCTACATTAGCATAATCATTCCAAGGCTTGTTAAGTAAACGGGAAGGAAAGCAGAAACACTTGTGCCTGTAAACATGAAAGGACAATATTTTCTCCAGTGTTTAAAAGGTGCTAATTGTTCTGTCCCCGCCTGGTCTTGATGCAGGTCTGATTTCTATAAGCAGAATACAGTCAGGAAAGCTTCTGGGTTAACAGTGAGGAGATTAATAATCTTCTCCTGGAAACAAATCACAGAAGATGGAAGAACCAAAAAATAATGGAAAGAAGCCTATGCCAGTACCTTACAGTGTATTATTTTTTTCTCCTTCAGATTTCCCATGCGGCTGGTAGCACAAATAGAGATTAGATGCTCCTGTTTCAGTTTAAGATCTTTGCTAGCAGTGGGGAGTAAACAGTTTGAGGCACTAGTTAAGCTTTCTAGGCATGTGTGACAATATGAAAACCAATATTTTTACACTTTGTTCAAACAGTAACCAGGTAAAAAAACGATAAATAGATGATGGCAAACTAGCATTTGGGGCAGGAAATGAATAAATTGCAGTCTAGAGAGAGCAAGAAAATCTCTTGCTGATATAGAATTCAAAAGTTGTCACAGGTCTTGTTTCCTCTGCTATTTATTTTTGTGTTTTGAATTCCTGACCTGACAGAGTAGAATATTCAGGCTGTAGCAAGATGCTGGCGTGTCCAGTGATGATGCCTAAGATGGATGTTTGAAGCAATTTAAATGCCAAAAATTGGACAGCATCTCCCTCTGGAGGTCTTCAAAGGCATCTCTGTCCATGCAGGGAACTTGTACTTATTTTAGCAAGACTGCATCATTAAGTTCCTAAACCTTGGAATTATCCTGGATCGGGTAAGATCATCACCCTGCATGTTCAGTAAAAGCACAGTTTATGTCAGAACCAGCTTGGTCACTGACTGAATGAGAGAGCTGATCTGTTCCATATGAGTGGGTTTTATGTACAATACTAGAAAGCTGATTAAGGCAGTTTGCGCAGACAGGTATAATAGAAAGTTTTGGCCAAAAGGTTCTAGACTGATCTTCTGGTTAGTGAATAAGGGATCTAGGGAAGAAATTGCATTTGGCTGCTTCTTTAGAGGATGGGACCCTAAAGGCATGACTGCATGATACAAAAACTTACATAGCACCAAAATCACAGTAAAGAACAGTCTAAGAGTATTCTACAAGTGATAGCTATATTCCTGTCAATTGCCAAAAAAATAAAGGATATATTCTGTTCATGACTGATGAAGAACATTTCAGTTTTATACTTTTACACCAAGTTTCTGTGCTTTCTGTCCTCCTAGTTGGTGAAAATTTCCTTGGGAGAGTCAGTGGAGCCTGGATAGTTGCCCTCTGGTCACCTGCCTAAACCTAGTGCCAATTAGGATCATTAAGCCATTGGTGGAAATTGCATAATGCTGATGGCTTACAGTAAAGGCAACTGGAAGTGAGGTGAAACTCTCAGGATGTTTAAACTGACAGCAGATACCTGTGTCTAGGTACCTGAACAAACCCCAAGTGTCTGCAGTAGAATAAGCTGAATCTTTCTGCAGGCTTTTTTGACTGTAGGGGAAGCTGTGTCTTTATATGATTTAGGTGTCTTATTTAGAGTTGAATCCTACTCTAAATGTCTTTGTCTTATTCTCTTTGAATCTGTAAATAGACAGGCATACCTGTTTGGATAAAACCTGTGTAAGAAGCTCTCAGAAGAATCAGGATTTCGCCTGAGAATGTTGAACCAGCATATTTCTTTTTATAGATCCATGCAGTGCTATATTGTGGTGAAGTGTTGACAGTGTTCAAAGATAATCTAGCATTTCATTCTGAGTAAGTCTCTTTTCCCTTTAGTAAGTCTTTCAGGATTTAGCACGACTTTTATTCTTTTTGAAACTGTTGTTCCTACTGTCTGTTGCCTAATCCACGTGGATGTTTTTCTCCAGATCTGTGCAGAACATGTGGGAGCTTTGTAAAGTTGCTAACATTGTGTTTGTTCTCTACCATCTGACAGCCTAAAGACAGGAAGCTGAAGGGTTTCAATTTCAAGATGGATCAAGTGGAGCATATTGGAAACCTGTAAACAAGAAGTCTGATCTCTACTCCTTTTCCCCTTAAGTCTGCACCATAGCAACTATCTACACAGAAGGGTTGCACGTCTTGTATGAGGAAATCTGTAAAGAAGCCTTGTTGTTCTTTTGTTCATTTCTATCACAAAGATATTTTATACAAATATATCTGATGCAGTCCTGGACAGTTGCGTGTTTCATTCCTGAGAGGAACTGACTGCAGATACCAGCTTTGTTAAGAGATCTCATTTTTCTGTTACACTTCCTTCCATGTCAGTGTGCTGAGCTGAGAATCTGGCTGTAAAGGAGATGGGAACTCATACTGAAAAATAACATGCAAGTTCCTAATCTGAGCATTTCTCCTCCTCAAGAGGAAGATCTGCAGGTTTTTCACATTAGTAAAACAGAATGAGAGGGTTTTCACATGTTAGTTAAATGGAATGACATTGGTAGCTTTAGGAAAAGACGAACATGAGTGTTTCAATACAGGGTTTGAATAACTAAAACTTGGAACTTGACACATTTTTCCTCAGGCATTTTGAAGTTGCTGCTTATGAGAACAGTGTTATTCTGAAACGATTTGGATCTTCTGTCCGTATTGCTGGCGTAAGACTGGTCTAGCCCTTATACAGCTGAGTGGGCATATGTTGAGGGGAAGAAGGGACTAACTGTTTCTCATTAAGACACAGACAAAAAGCTGCAAGCATAAAATAAAGGTATGGAAATCTTCCTTGCAGTAGTGTCAGCTTGTCCCAGTTCTAAGCCTGTCTACTACTTTCCTGTTGTTATACTTGTGGCTTTTTTCCACTGCCAAGTTAATGTTTGGTGTTCACGAAGGTGCTCACACAGTGGGGTAGAAGCTTAGATATTCTTTCCTGGGTACTTACCTTGAGGTACATGCGGTTTCCTTGTGTTCAGAACTGCTAATTGCCTATAACTCCTCCTGACTATGTAAATGTACTCATTCATTGTAGGTAAAACAGATTTAAAATGTTTCTAGGAAGGATGTTGGTATTTTAAGTCACTCAAACTTCAGGTACTTACTGTCTGATGTCTCAGGACGTGGGTGACTAGACTTGGTCATATCTTTGTCAGTGTTTCTCTTGCAGAGAAGTTTCCTAAACTGGTGGCAGACCACACTTTGTTGGGTGTATTGACTTAAAGGTAGTGTCATATGCGTTCTCCTCCATGAAAGTTACCCATGAAAGTTACAGAACTTCTAACTGTGTCTATAGAGAGTCTGCTGTCTATTTTAGAAACTGGTAAGGCATCTTTCTTCCTAGAGATTCACCATCTCTTGATAAAACATGTACAGTTCAACTTCTAATGTAGAGATAAAGCATTTTTGCCTTAGAAGCAAGTAATTTTTAACTTTCCAAAGATGTTTCTGTGGCTGCAGCAAATGTGTTCTGTAGTGTGAAGTATGTGAGCAGAAACAGCATGTGCTAAAATTGCGTCGTGTACTAAATCAGAGTTGTGACATACATCATGTAATAAGAAATAGTTTGCATTGAATTTCTTGAACTGTCTTACAGAGTATCTTACAGAATATCAGTTGCTTATGGAAAAGAACATCTGAAGGTATAAATTCTCTAGTTTTCATTGTAAGAAATGAATCATGACTTTGATTTGATTACATTTTGCTATATGTTGCTAATACTCTAATTTGCTGGAATTGATTTGTGGAACCATTTTTCTTCTCCTAGGAGAGAAATATCAGCTGGTGGGGCAAATATTTCTTTGAGCTGACCAAAAAAGTAACTAATGTACCTTGAATGCAGTAATTTTTGGAGGCTAATATATATTATAGGTTTTTACTATGGTTTGTGTCAGTTCTCATTTTAAGCCTTCAGCCACTTTAAATAATATGAGTAAAATTTTAGAAAATAAAGTTCATGATTGCAGATTGGGCAGAGAAATTACTGTTGTTGCAGTAAATTCTAATACAGCAAACTTGTGTCAACTTTCTGTCTATCTAAAGAATTCAAAGACACATGATGTAAAATTGAACATTGTTCTGTAGCAATAAATCAGAAAGCCATGGAATATTCTGAGCTGGAAGGGACACACAAGGAGCACTGAGTCCAGCTCTTAGGTGAAGGGCTTACACAGGGATTGAACCCACAACCTTGGTGTTATTAGAACCTTGTTCTAACCAAGTGTGGAAGTGGAGATTGAATGAAAGATGTTGCTGAACTCTGCCAAACACATCAGTTTCCTTAGTAAGAGCCATAGAATTGCAGTGCTGGTAAAAAATATCTCTAGAAAGGAAGTACCCAATCTGATTACATCCCTTTCTTTTCCCTTTAATACTTGTCAGGCTTTCATTTAGCTTGGTCAGGAAGTTAATATGGGGTCTATCTGAAATAACTAGCTGCCTGCCCTCATTTTAAACCAAAAAGGGCACAGGCAGAACTGTAGGCAGTTGCTTGCTTGCTTTATTTATTTATTTAAATTGTATTTTATCTTTTTTCCTTTGCTTTATCCAAAGTTTCCTGGTGTTGTAAGACTTAGGAAAGAAAATTAAGCCTCTGTCCACTGTTTGGTTGGGTCTAGAAGAGGTTTCTTGTAAATTAAGTTTTGTGAGAAGTAGTCTGCTAATTTTTATACAGTGAGAAGCTCTGGAGGTGATTAGCACCAATCCCTGTTACCACAATGATTCACAGCCCTGAAGAGGGCAACAGGATGAGATTTAGCAGCTTCAGTGTGGGAGGAGACATGGACACTCTTAAAAATATTATTTTTATTGCCAAACCATTTACATAGGAAAAGTCTTATTGCTGGAGCCTGGCTCTGCCCTCGTCTTCTGCTGCTGACCTTTGAGTTTCTTCCTTCCTGCTTCTTGGATGGAGCCTGGATATTCATGTTGTCTCTGATGCTTCTTTTGCCTCTTGCTTCCTACCAGTTGTGTCTGTCATAGTCATCAGGCAGGTTGTAGACAGGAAGTGAGGTAGAAACAAGAAAAAAATGTCATGTGTTTTTCTCTTATGCGTGCTTGCCTTGTCTTATACGTTGGCCATATAATGTTACAAGTTTGATTCATAGGCAGAATGGATGCTGAGAGCAGCTTTCTGCTCTGTTCATGTGTTAGTAACTGTGAGATTGAAAACCATTTCAATTACCAGATGGACTGGGTTTTCCAGAAGTTATAATTCTCATAAACTTCGTGAAACTGGGAGTTTATGTATCCTACTCTTGGATTATAATTTTTTGTATTTATTTGTTTAAGTACAGGGTACAGCATGTACTATTTTGATGTACTATTTTTAATGATCACTGTATTGTTGCACTTCCTTAAAATAAATAAAATAAAAATAGACCAATACTTAGCAACGTGCTAGGTGGTGCAAGGTTGATACTAATTAAATCAGGTTGTCAAAGTGCATGTATGAAGAATTACAGATGGTGCAGAACCTTTGTAAATACTTCAGCTACCCTGCCTTTATATTTTTCACAAAGTTTGGGCATTCTAAAGTTTTTCAGTGTGTTTAAAAAAATTAAATCCCATAACAAAAAAAAAGACTTTTTATTTTATATTGGCACTGCTCAAGCCCCTCATTTGTATGTGTGTAAGTTAAGCAGCAAGAGGAGACGTGGGGATGGAAATACAGAACTGTTGCTAAATTGGTACCTTTCAGTTCCTTTATTCAGCATAAGATTTACTTTAAACTTTAACCACAGTAAAATAGATGTGGTTTTTAAGGAAGCTTCCATATAAAATAGCTTAAAAAATGTATCAATGTTTGAGTAATCCTTAATTTACTACTTTTCCATGGAAGAAAAAAAACTACTGCTGCTTCTTTTTTTCCTTCAGATTATTTTTGTTCCAAAGTATCTGAATCTCTCCTATCAGTGACATTGCTGTTTCTGTAAACACTGTCCATGGGCTGGCTCCAGGACTCTGTTTGTTCAGAGCATGAGTTGGGAGACTCCCTTCCAACAGAGGAAATGGGACGGTGTCTTAAGCTTTTGCTGGAGATTGTTCACATCCACAGAAGCTATATCCTCTGCAGGAAAATAGGGCTTGGATCCATGCCACAGTGTGTCCGTGATGTTAACGAGTGGGAGAAGCTGTGTGTTCATTGCCTGCTTCAGCAGTAATCTGCTAATTCAGGGAAGGGGTGAGAAAATAAAGTGGAGTTTGATAAAATTTAAATGTGACAAATAATCCTGTTAGCACACAGAGAGAAAAGCTTTTTGTTATGTGGAGGGAAGAGAGAGGAGCTATTGAATTTACCTGAAATCTATGCATCAGGAAGAACCATATCAAATGGGATCTGGATCCATGCCTTGTTTCAAATACATCGTCTTTGCCAAACAGAAACCTCAGCTGGGTTTCTGTAAAACTGAAGCCCTGCTTGTTTTCAACCTGCAGCAACTGTTGTTTAATACAGATGAGCAACTCGATCTTCTTCGGCTGCTCACATACCACAGTGATGAGCCTCACTGAAATACTAATAAAGAAGTTTTAAGTTTGCTGCCTATTTAGGAGAAAAGAAAATGTGTTCAGGTGAGGTTTTTACCAGTCTTTATGGTCAAGTGGCGAATTTATTGTTGAAAAAAATAGTTTTTTTCAGTTTCAGCATTGCTGCTTCAAGTAATGCCTATTGCTGCTCTCAAATTTTAATTTGGTGTTGCTAATTTGTCAGCCTGAGCCTAAAATGAGTTACATGACTTCATAAGTTGTCAGTCAGATGTTCAGTGTGACTGCAGTATGTTGTGGTGCTGAGCACCATGGTTTCTATGAACGCCCTGGCATAGTTCTGGATCGCAGTGGGTAGATTAACCTACCCTTGAAAGGGGGGAGTGTGGGGCGAGGCAGCGCTGGTGGGGCTGGTAACCCAGGAACACCAGTGTGTTTCTTAAGTCTTTTAGTGTAGGCAGTGTGAAGAGGAGGACTGTGAGGAAGGCTGTGGAGTTTGAAATTGCATGTCTGTTAAGCCTCATTTATGCTTTTTTATACGTTGTGTCTTAATAGAAATTGTAACATGGGGAGCAGTGTGTGATACTGGAGGTAGAGAAGATGTCTTACTAAGGACAAAGATGATTGCAGGCCTTGATAGGCCTAGACTATGACAGCAGCTGCTGTTTGATTCAACTGAGAAGGGGCAGGTAGCCCTAAGAGGTTGTAAAGGGATGACTCGTATTCTTTCTGGCAGTAGTTTGCTGAACGTATTCCAATCACAGCAAAATTTTTGCCTTTCCTTCACTGGAGTTGAAGGAAACTTTCACACCTTGTTGTGTAAAAGCAAACATGGAAGAGGAAGAGTCACTGGATGGGATGGAAATAAAAAGGATCCATTGAAAGGACTGCGATTTAGATTTTATGCATAAAGAATCTGCAAAACTAGGTGTTTGGCTGGGTCTGTGGAGTTGCAAGTATTGATCATGTGTTTGAGTGGGCAGACATGTTCTTGAAGTGATGGAGAGACAAAAAAAGATTTCATGTGTGCTATTAGACACAGATTTGGAGTAGAGGTAGTTTTCTGGACCATGTTCACAAAGGGGGCAGGGTTGTTTTTTCTAATTGCAAAATAGACCACCCAGAGATTGAATGTCCAGAAAAGCTTTTAAGGATCTGCACTTTAAAAACAAATGGAGTGTCTTCTGATAGGGAATCAGGTAGTAGAATAAAAGAGCTGGTTCTGGAGTCTCACAGACAAAGTGATAAACAACTGAAAATACACAGGGATGGAATAGTACAAATATCTTTGGACTTTGCAAGAACACTGTTAGTTAAGTTAACCTGAAGAAGATATAGGATGGAAATAGGAAAGTGAAACTTAATGCAACTGCTGTGCTTAGATATGAAATGACAATCTGGCTATTTAGTGAAGAATTGAGGGATCAAAAACGAGGAAAATAGCTCAAGGATGAAAATTGCTAATAATGCATGCTTTTCCATTAAATTTATTTATAAAGCCTTGAAAAGAGTTGTCATTAAAAACAAATGAACCAACAAAATTATTTTAACATGGTTATAGTAACCATAAGCCATTAGCAGTAGGAAATGCTTTCTGCATTGCTTCATTCTTTTTTGTGAATTTGATAGAACTCTTAAACCAACAGCAGTAAGAAAACCTGAATGTACAAGTCTTTCAAAGATTGTGCCGAACTTCATTCCCACTTGTCCATATAAAAATGATAGCATTTCAGGTTGGTAATTACCCTTTATTAAAACCATCTTTATCTAGAACCTTTTCCATTGAGGAAAAAAGATGCATCCACTGTTCTCCATCTGCACAGTCATCCAGTGTAACTATTGAAATGCCAGTCTTTGTCAAAGTCGCACAGTTTGAATGCCCTTTGCTGCAGTTGATTCAGCAGCAGAGCTAAATGCTTGGTGGGTGTAGAGGAAATGGTAGAAGTTGGCAGAACATAGTTCAGGTAATACAGAGAAGGATGCAAAAATCCCTTTGACACTTAAGAGTGAACTGTTAAATATTTTAGGAAATTAGGTTGTGCGAAATCGTAACTAAATGTAAACTTCTTTCTTCTGAAATTTTGTTGCTGATGTGAAATCTTCTGTAACTTTTAAGTTCATCTTTGCAATTTTACCCCTGCAGAAGCTGAAATTCTTACCTTCTTAAAACTTTGTTTTTAAAGCTAGATTTCCAGGAGGAAAGGAGACACTTATTCTGTTATTCTGGCATAGTGTGCAAGCTGGTTGTTGAGTCATGTATTCTTGATGCTAGTAGTGTTCTTGACATTTCCTAAATAGAGAGGGACTGGAACAGTACTTGCTACCTGGACATCGTGAATTCAGACTGAGCAAGTGGCATGTGTAAAACTTGAGACACTGGGGTTTGGGTTTTGCGTGTTTTGAATGTGCAAAAAGTGGGGAAAAATTACTTCCAGAAGAGCTTTTGTAGAAACAAGTATTCACGTGTAGAGAATTTGAGGAAGTTAAGAGAGAAACTGTGAGGCTTGAGGGTCTTTGTTACAATTAGAGATAAGACTCATGAATTAAAAATTCTAATTTAGAGAGTGCACATAAATTACCTTTTTTTTTAACATGACAAGGATTTGCAGTTGTATGGAACAAAATAAGAAGTGTGAAAGGTTTCCTGATGAAACTCAAAAGCAAGGTGAAACATGCTTGGAGTTTTTATTTTTAATAACACTCTGGTTTGCAACAAAACTTGCCTTTCCTCTTGAGTCAGTGATTAGACTCCTCCAAGAGGAACTTCTGACACTGTGTAGCTCACCTGGATTGAAGAGAGGTTCCAGGGCTTAGTTCAGGTATGAAATTAGAGGCGCTCTTCCTTGGGACACAATTTGGATACCATTTTAAGTGGTTTGTGGGTTTCCAGTGAAACAATGTACTTCAGCTTCTGTTTTGGTGTTTGCTGCTGCTCAGCTTATAGGTAGTTTGTACTCCATATCCCCTTCAAAATTATATGAGGTAAATCTTTCAGGATGATGTTTGCCTCTCTACTTTTTATTTCTCTTTTTATATGAATGTCCCAAGTTATTCAGCTGTCTATGTTAAAAAAAACATAAGTGCTCAAAAAAAGCCTCTGTGTATCTGTACTTCTATTGCTCTTCCAATTCTATTCAGCCTGGGGTATGAAATCATGCAAAGGAAATGTAAGAGTGTGGTTGGTTTAAAACTGAAGCTGAAACCTCAGAGCTGTGCTAAAATGACCCTGTAAGGCACCACGGATATATTGCAGTAAGTTCTCTTCCTAGCCGTTTGCCTAAAGCATTAATTTTCTGTTCACAGTTTTTAACTCACCAAATTTCTTTTCATTATATATTTTTTTAAGTTCTTTATATTGGACTTAAAAATATACATGCACCGAGTTGATTGCATTTGGTAAGAAAATAAAAGATATTTTTGTAAGATTGAGCAGTAAGCCAGTATTAAAATTTTAAACATGATTGCTTATGTTACTCTTATTCCTAAGAAATGAATTGCAAAGTTTTCCTAACGTAAATGTCCATAGATCAATGTATGTTGCTTTACTTACCTGCATATTTCACACAAAATGGGAAACAAGATGTTGCCAACATCCAGTGGTTCTTTGCCAAGCAAAAATTTTAAGTTAGGTTCTTTAATCACTTGATAATTCTTTTCTTGTATTTCTACAATTTCTGGTGTTCTCTTGATACATGTCTTTGCTTCAAAGACACTTGTTGATTGTGGTAGTACAGAAAGCTTGATCTCTAAAGCAGCAAAGCTGAAAATTCTTGCTGAAACTAAATAATATAGGTTCTGTCTGGGTTGGGGAAGTGGTTTCTTTCCTTTTTTGATTGTCTTTAATTTATGCACTAATGGTCTAAAAGTAAGTCCTGCTCTTTATTTAAGTATTAGCCTGTGAAATGTCCCTGGTTAATAGCTGTAGTAGCCAAGTGTAACTGAATTGGGACACAGAGCAGGAAAAATGTTTTTATGCCATATGTGTCATGCTGAAATTAATTTCTATCATCAAGAAATTATACATTTTGAAAATTATTTGTGTGAAGAAGTGAGATAAAGGCTGCTGTTAGAAGTTTCGAACCAAAATCGGCTTATCTGGGCATGCTCCAGAGACACTTTCCTTTGCAACTCTTGTCAAAAATCAGAGATGGTGAGAAGGTGGATGGAGCCTCTGCTATAGCACAAGAACAGACATGGTAATGCTTGTTTTGCAGGAAAGCTTTATTTAGCTTAGCAACCTCATTGCTAAATGTTCCCTGACACTTTGCAGCATAATCTAAGGAGACTAAAGCTATTGGGGAACAGAGGGAATGGGAACGTGTGGGGCCAAGACACATGCCATTGCCAGAGTCTGACAAGCATGAGGAAGGAAGGTATTGAACCTTAATTAGAGATTATTTAGTATCAAGTTGGTTCCTGGTGTTCTGCAGCAGTAGAAACTTATGCCTATGCTTACAGCTTTGTTATTTGGTTTTTACTTCACGTTGATCACATACAAATGAGATCATACAGCAGGCCCCAGGGGCTGCTTCTCTGTATGAAGGGGAGGCTTTCTGTTTTGTGTGATTCTTTCCATTCCACACTGGTGCTAGGGCTGGATTTCTGTATCTGGACTGTTGTGGGAAATGTTAAATACCCTTATTATCCTGGAATAGAGGGTCAGACTAGTAATTCTCTAGGCTGTACTGACATCTGGTGGCAGTTTATATATTTATATGATATTTTAAATGTTTTTCATTCAAAGATGTTTAGAATCTGCTTGGTTTTGTATTTTGGTCTATTTGTATATTTGGTCTATTAGCCACTGTATTTTGTGGCTTCTGTGCGGTGGCTGTTTTTCTTCTGCTGTCTTTCTTCTGACTCTCAGGGGGGAAGAAAAGTTTAAAATTGTTGAAACTAATCTTTCTTCTATCCAGTTTAAACATGTACTGACTTTGGTTTCAGACTTTTTTTTAATTGTGTGTGTGTGTTATAACAGTTACATGGAAAAGAAAACGCTATTATTTTATTTTTCCCCCTCCCTTCAAAGAGCTGCAAGGCTCATGAAGAAAATGAATAGGATAGTTTTCTTTCTTTGAAGCTGAAAGCACATACCTGTGCTAATGGAGAGCATGGAGATTTACCTCCATTTTTAGGTCTTTCCCTACAGACAGAGACCCTGGGATTCCTCTTGACAAACCCATGGAAAATATATGTTTCCAAAAAGGAACATAGAATGTTCAGGACGGGGAAAAAACAGAATGCATCATCATGGGCTTGAAGTAATCTTGGAACCATGCCAGGGTTTTTTGGAGAAAGTTGGATTAGAAGTTGTTCACTGAAGCTGTGTGCCCTTCCAGGAGCAGGCAGGTGAAAAGGTGAACTTGGGAATTTTGAGGGAAAGACTGTTTGTGTAGAAGGAGAGAAGAAGTGAGAGTTTTGTGGTCTACACGGCTGCCACGGAAGCATGAAGACATATGAAGGGGAGATCCAGCAGAGTCCAGCCAAGCTTGAAGGATGCCTACTATTTTGTCTGCTCTTTCCAAAGGCCAAATCTCAATTCTTACTTCCACCTGACCTGACTGTTTTACTATAGATGTCACTATCTGCTTCCAGAGGAGTGGCTGTTGAGTGAAAGAGATAATTTGGGAATAGCTCCAAATGTTAAGGCCACACAGTCTTTACTCCAGAACTCTACCAGGCAAGGAAGGAAGCATTTTAAATACTTTGCAGTCCTCACTGGGTCTGCTGCTTTTTAAGCTGTCTGTATTCAGGAGGGGGATTCAGCACCAAGTATTTTGCCCCTCGAGTGGGCCACTGCAGGTGGATCAGGTAGTCTTTTTGTAGGCAGATTAGCCTTCTCTGTGTGCATTATAGATTTTGAAGAAGGTTTTGGAGGCCGTTTTGAACTTTGGTAAAAGGCAGTGTAAGAGGGCTTAGTATATATAGTGCCTCATTAGTTTTGCTAATGGCGTAATATCCATAATGTTCAGTGATGCTTTCCCCCATTTTGATGGTAGCAGGAAGACTAGCTGTTTCAGAGGGCCACAAGTAACAGAAAGTAGCAAAGGATTGTGATGTTTGCAACCTTTTAGCCCTCCCTAAGTATGTCACCTTAGATGCATCTCTGACTTCATAAATACTAGTCGAAAGAAAATAGTCACCTGAAACAATTTGGAAGTCAAAGGCAGTCAGTAGAGAAGCAGTAGAAATATCATGGACCTGTGCTTAAAGTCATCATTTAATTGCTGTTATGTTCTCCTATTGCTTGTTTTGACTGTAGGCCCTTCAGAATAGCAGCTACTGTGTTGAGTATAAATGAAGTTTGTG
Source organism: Campylorhamphus procurvoides (assembly GCA_013396655.1). Taxonomy (NCBI): domain Eukaryota; kingdom Metazoa; phylum Chordata; class Aves; order Passeriformes; family Dendrocolaptidae; genus Campylorhamphus; species Campylorhamphus procurvoides. Next base: position 628,041 of record WBMV01001560.1, on the reverse strand, counting down.
ACAGAAGATTTCCTTAAATTATTTGAAGTTATGACTATATGGTGTACCTTTCAGAAGCACATCTGAAATATATATGCAAAGCTGACTTTTAAGTCCTATGTCATTTGTGCCATTCATTTAAATGTTGGAGCTGAAGAATATCTAGTAAGTCGCAAAAGTGCTTGGGATCATATGATTCTGTGAGACCAGATATGCTTAGTTTTTATTCTGATTTTTTTTTGTTCTGAATTTCCAGATTGTTTTTCCTTCACGCGGTTGACTATTTCTCTGTCACTGTATCATTTGCATTGACAAGCTTTCTTCCTTTGTGTGCTGACAGTATGTTGCCTGTTAACTGCACTGGCTCTCATAAATTTTCTTGGATATGAGGCCAACAGCTCCAGTAGTTCATAGGCTTATTTTGAAAGCAGAATTTTTACCTGATATAGAAAAAACCAAAGCAGACACTTTGGGGTTTTTTCCTCCTACTTACCTTTTTGCAACTACAATATCCATGCTTTCTAAATTTACATAGTTGGGTGAGGTGTTTTGTCTATGGGACATACTGGATTATTGGGAGAGGAGCAATTTTTTTGTTTCCATTATTTCCCAAGTATTAAACTTGGAAAAACTGTTTTAATGTTAGAGTCTAACACAGGTTAATATTTTCCAAATCTGATTTTTATGTCCTGAAATTTGAATTGTACAGGCAAAATAATAGTAAATAGCAATTCTAACCAACAGTACTAAAAGACGCGCATCAATGTGATATCATGATTGATCATGTAATATAAAAAATTCATCATAGCCATTAGAGGAACAAGATAGGATCTGTTAGCAATAGAAATATCAGATGCCTACCAGCTAAAGATTGAGAGTGCTGTGGTAAATTCAGTCCAAGACTACCACAATATTTCGACTTTCTTTTGTAAAGTGCTGAAGTGCCTTCTGCAATTCATACTTAACTGGAAAAGCTTGAATGAGTAATGTAAGATCTCTAGCAGTAGTTCATGTGGGATTTCAAAGTAGGCCCTGCTTCTAGCAGGTCTGGGACTAGATGACCTCTTGAGATGTGTTCACACATGTGTTATTCTGAGATTTACTCTGTTCTCTTGCTCTGAAAGAGCAGCTCCATAATTTTCTTTCTGCACATTATGCTTTTGTTTCTACTGCTGGATTCATTGTTGAGCCAACACCAGGCTATTCTGATTCTTGCAGAGTTAGTTACCTGGCTCTCTGATTGGTGTGGCTGCTTGATTAAAGACAGGGATTTTCCTCTCTGATGTGTGCCTTGGAGTGTTCCAACCCATCAACCCTATGTAAAATTGGTGGAGTGTTTTAGAAGGAGATCTTCTTTGTGCAGAAGTAGCACAGGTTGTTTAACTGCTGTCCAAAGAGAAGATTTATTGAGGGCAGACATCTTGAGAAAGAAAACTTTTAATTCTTTCAATTTTTGCCACCTTTACCCTTGAAGTCCATATTATTTTATAGTGGACTAGAAGGTGAAAACAATCTCTACCTTCAGATTTTTCACTTTTCAGGCTCCTGCAATTCTTTAGGCCTTCTTATGAATGGTCAGGTGGGGCATGCAATTATGTAGTCCCCTCTTTCTCCTCCTACTGCTGTAGTTCTGTTTCTTGATTTCCTCTGGGGACTGAGCTTTTAGATATCTGGCCTGATTTTTAGAAGTACTGGAATGATATGCAGGTAATGATAGAGAAGAAAATTGTGCAGTTACTTTGGTCCAAATGAAATATACTTTATGCCCAGAGATAAGCTATTTCTTCAGAATGATGTGCAATATACTGTGCTAAAAATGGTGTTCATATAACGGTGAGAACACTGCTGGTATTGAGGGAACCGTTCTTGTTAGGTTCTCCAGGTAAAGCCCAGAGGAGCTTTTCAATAGCAGATTAACTTTTCTTCAGTAGATTGCTGTGTTTCTGTAAGACAATTCAGGTCCCCAGATACTTGAACATGTTTTTTTGCACATGCATTGTTTTTTAAAGTAGAAACAATAATCTTGTCCCGAAGTATTTATGTTGTATTAAAAACTATTTAATGGATTTTTTTCTCTTCTGAGGATTTTAGCTTTTGTTCTACATGAGAAACTTTCTTATCTATGTTTGGATTCTCTTTGGGTTTTGNGGGGGGGGGTTTGTTTGTTGGGGTTTTTTTGTTCGTTTCTTTCTTTGGGATTTTTTGCTTTAGAGGTGATGCATTTAACAAAACTGAATACTTAATCTTTTTCTGAGAGGAACATACAGTCTCAAACTGACCCAGACTGGTGTTGACAGTCATATGTTGTAATTTAATCAACTCTTCAGTTTACCAAACTGTGTCTTTAAAAGTATTCTTTTCTTCACAGTATTCAAAGGTGTCTCAGAATTATTGTTCTTCTGATAAATAAAAATAAGCTAGATACTCTAGGCACCCTTATGAGCCAGCACTTTAGATATTGTTTTTAAATTGTGTTAAAAGCTTCAAGTCCTTTGGAAATTACATGACAGCTTTCACTCGTGGAATGCAAGGACCATTTTTCTGCTTGTTTGTTAGATTATCTATGTGCATTCATTAAAATGGTGAATTCTCTGTTTTCTTCAGGCACAACTTCAAGACATTCAAGAGTACTTTGGAGTGAACTGGCAGTAAGCCTTGCAACACGGTGGTGGCAATAACACTGGCTGTCCTCTGGAGATGCTGAAGCTCAGCTTTATTTTGAACTTTTCTTAGACCTTCCAACTCATTCACGAAGGATTTAACATCGATTTGGATTCATATGGTGTACAACAGTCATGGATACAGATTTTTTCCTCCCATTGTTTGACATCTGCATGTTTCCAGCAGTCACTGATGGAATCAGTACTATGTCTGCTGACATTTGGTCTGTTTTCAAGAGTTCTGAGTGACAGGTATTGTAAACATCCTACACTCTCAGCTGTGGAAACTAAGAAAGCTGGGAGAAGGCTGTTTACTCTTCCTGCCTTGGAAATCATCCAGAGGGCAAGGATGGAATATTGTGAGCTCTGTGTTGATCGTATTTCTGACAACCTGTATTTCATACTTTACATTATGGTGTCAGTAAACAAATTATGGCATTATATTATGTCATCAATGTCTTGTGTTCTGAACGAGGTCAGAAGGGCCTTACGATGTGTTTTGACTGCACTGCTGCCTTGAGGGAAACTGAAACAGTAGCAATAATATATTCCTATAGTTTCATCCTTAAGCAGTGATTAAACACTTTTTGTTACTGGGTAGTGGTGGTACATAAAAGTCACAGTGTGAACATACTCAAGTTTACACATCAATAGTGTATTGAATCAAAATCATCCTTAAAAGGTTGTTTCAAAAATTCACCCGATTCTCATTTTCTACATGCAAGAGCTGGAACACAGAGGTTAGAAGGCAAAAAAGTTCTAGGGGACTTCGAATGTCAGTTTCTTTTCTAAGAAACGTTGATGTGTCAACATTAAATTAACATAATTAAAGATAAGATTAAAGTATTTATCTTATGTTTTCCACTTGCTGTTTCCTGCCACTTGCTGCCCAGACTGTATTATTCTTCATACTTTGTCCTGGCAATCTTTCTCTTACTTGTGTTTCTTTAATTCTATTTGCGGTTAGCCAAGTAGAACTTCCCAGATTAAATGTGGAATAAGCTGGGGAAAAAAAAGTTTCCTTTTAAATCTAATATCCTGCTGGCATGGTCCAAACACTCATAAAGTGAGTTTTGCAGCTTTTCCTAAGCAGTGGCTTTGGCAGAAAAATTATTCTTCCCCTATTTTCTCTTTTTTTTTCTTACTTATGGAGAAGGCCACACCTTTTGTGCTCCTTAAGAAATTTTTCGTATTACAGTTGACTGAAAGATCACCTTCTGTTCCTTTTGCAATAGCATTCTTATGTCTTCAGATCCTGCCGCTTCAGCTTTTTAGAGAAGGTTTTACAATCCTTTATAAAATCTTCAAAATAAGGGCCCTTACAAGAGTTTAATTAGCAGGGTTTGGAAAGGGATGGAAGTGGAAAGACAACAGGAGAATGGTAAAAGATCATCTAATGATTTGAAGTAGTACTTATACAAAATGGACAAAAAAGAATTCAAACTGTTACGCAGAACTAAAAAAAAAGTCAGTTATTTGAGGCAGTAATTAATTTTCAGGCTCTGGCTTGCCTTCCTTTTGGACGAGGGAGCTGGGGGGGAAGCCAGAGTCACAGGACCCATTGGAATGCTGTAGCCAAGGACTAAGTTGATGAGTAAAAAGAAGGTTGGGGTCTGGCTGTGCAGTAACACCAGCTCTTCAGGTTTGTGGGGTTTTACCTCATTATTTCTATAGTAACTTCTAAGAAAAACAGAGTTAGGCTCTTAACATGATTATTTTAAGGAGCTGTTAGCTGTTCAGACTAGTCAAACGATAGAGGGTAGCATTTCCTAATGCACATGGTTCCCTTGGCAGAGAGATATTTCTGAGAATGTTGGAGCACAGTTACATCCTTCACTGCGTGACAATACTGGTTGTAGGCTATGCTGTCTAGGAAAGACAACCTGAAAGAAAACTTCTGGAATTTCTGAGATGTGGTTTTGTGGTTTTTTTTATTTAGATTTCATTTGGGTTTTGAATCGTTATTTTGTGTAAATTGTAAAAACTTCTCTATATTCAGCATTACTTATTTGTGCATTTAATAGTGAAATTCCATCTTCAGTTTCATCAGTGTACGTCAGAACTGTTGGAGTTTTTCTTGTACATTTCTTCCTCAGCCGCACTTTCCTGTCCTTGTGCTGACATTAATGTTTGTTTAAACTACAAGCTAATTCAGTGGCTTGAGCCCACTGAAAACTAAATAAGCGAAGCAGCTTTTATGTGGATCAGCTGAGTAACGGTTTACTCCACCACTGTGCTGAAGTCTGAAAAGCTACTGAAACTGCTAGTTACTTCAAATGTGGCCACTTTGCTGAAGAGGAAAGAGTTTATTTTAATAGATTATGTCATCCTAAAATAAAATAAAATAAATTGTGGAATTATAGGATTTTGAATATTTTCCTATTTTATTTGATATTAAATTATTCTGTTGATGCTGTCTGAACACAATTGCAAGCATAGTGCTAAAACAAAACAAGATAAAATTGTTTCAATTAAAATGTTTCATTTTTTGAACACCATTTATGCTTCTCTTCAAAAGACTTTTTTGTCAAGACTAATAGCTAAATTGTGTTGGTAATAGGGAGCAGCCAGTTACTTTGCTATGTATACACCTTTAATTTAAAGGTATCCTCTGATGTACTTGCACCATACTAACCACTGTATAAATTCCGTTATTTCTAGATCACAGGATTTTTTTCCCCCAGGTATCACTTGCCAAGCCAAAGGCAAACATTATGTCCTTTTCTCTGGTTAAACTCAGACTTCAAAGAGTTTAAGATTCCTTCCAGTCTATCAATTAAATCCAGAGCTTTTTCATTGTGAAAAAAACCATAACAGGGCTGTTTCAAAAGCCTGTTGCCAGTAACGAGCTTTGAACTGTGTCCACAGAGAGGTAATCTGGGTGGCTACCACAGCAAGTCATCTGTGGGAAAACACTGATTGTAGGCATGGCCTTTTTTCTTTTTTTTTTTTTTTCTCGAAAAATGATTCTGCCAAGATGCAAGAATGACTTGTTCCAAGTGATTCTTGGCACCACCCACAACAGTATTATCTGTGCATGTTAATCTCAACATGCTACAGTGATTTTGTTTCTATTATTTTTCAGTTATGAGAAAGAGGAGGATAGTTCTTGTTATTATGTTTCCTTATATCTAAAGTTTAGGTCTTGTGGTTTTCTTCCTCCAAACTCTTAACATCTCAATTAAACAGATTTTTTCTCCCCTGCTTTGTTTTTATTCTTTTTAAAAGATACATTTCTTACTATGCAGCCCCTCAAGGTAATTGCTGAACATCCAGTTTTGCCAATATAGGGAGCGACTGTGGGAAGAAAGAATGTGTGAGTACTTGGGCAGAGCTGTTACTTATATGGAGATGGCAACCTGAATTTGAGGTTTACAAATGAAATATTAGAAAAACATTGTATTAAGAGTTTCAGAGCTGCTGGTGAGGGAAAGGAGAGGTGAAGGGGGGCAAGAGGTCACTGACTTGTCATCCAAAGGATGAAAGTAATATACTGTTGATTTTAAGTGTAAACACTTCCTTGATGATGCAGTGGAAGAGAGCAGCAATTTCCCTTAATACTCATACAAAAGTCAAGTTCTGTTTCATGCAGTAAATCTCACTGTCACTGATTCTAATTCAGTAAAGGAGAATTTAAAAGTCTATGACAAGCTATTCTACTTTGAAGACCTATACCTAAATTGGAAAAGGAAAAAAGAGTTTGCTTTGAATAAAAAAGGAGAAGAAAACCACATTATATGGACTTCAGTCATAATTCCCTGAAATGAGACAAGGAGTTCTAGATTTGAATTTTCTCTGTGCTGTGATTGCGATAAAAACATGTAAAAGCAACTGTCCTGCAAAATGCAAACAGGTGTGAAACATCTGCAGTATAAATATTCATTCATATGCAAAATTTTTACAGTTTAAAAATACATTAACTTAAAATCTGAGCAAACACTTTAACTCAGGTTTTATTAAAAATTAGGTTCTGTTTTTAAAAAAATCTTTTTATGTTAACTGATTCTTTTAAAAAGCATGTTTAATTAAACAGAATGCAAAAGCTAAAGCTGCTGTTATTCTTGTGTGAAGCTTTGGTTCTCATCAGGTTTGGGCTCCATCCAAGACCTACTTAGCTACAGTTAAGCTTTTGTTTCCTTGTTTTTGACCTTTGGTTTTAAGAATGTTAGCATGAATTAAATGGAAATAGGCTTTTGTAGCAAACACTTTATATAAAAAGCAAACTTCAGCTAAGCAGTGTACAGTACAGCTACAAAGCTTATTTTAAATAGTGTAATATGATAACTAAATTACACCTTATTTAACTCTTCAAAAGAAAAAGCAGAGTGAGGCTGTGTTGCATAAGCCTTATGTTTGCTGTGCTGGCTCTACTTTACAAGAGGATCCAGTTTTGTTCCTACTGCAGTTAATAGGGGATTTTTGGTTGCTGCCTTGGTGCAGTTATTAAACTCTTAAAATAATACTGCAGATTGCTGGGCTCTAATCCTGGCTTTGGACAGCCTCTGCTTTCTCCATTGTGTGAAAGATGACACTTCCTATGTAAAGGCAGAACGCCATGCTTTTCATCAGTTTCATTGCACTGAAGCATGTTTCCCAGAATCGCACCGTCGCAAGCTGGTTTGTCTCATTGTGTTCCAGCCTATCACTGTGATTTAGATTGCACTGCTCACTTGCGTTGCTGGGGGAGCAGAAGGGACACGCTTGTTACGAGACGCAACGCGGGGTTATTGTAAATGCTGCTGAGAGCTCCTCCTTGTGCTTCTCTTGTGATGCTGTCCTCCCATGGCTGCCAAGTGGGCATACAGAACTTTTGCTAGTGGTTTTAAGTGTGTGTGTGTGTGCAGGGCAGCCTCCAGTTTGTACAGCTGTAGCCAGGCAGCTGAGGTGTTGAGAGCTGCCCAATGGCCTTTTTTCGGAAATCAACTCCAAGCCATCCTCACCCTGCTTTGAGACCCTGTGTATATTCTTAGGCTACGGGAGGGTTCAGCTGACCTTGTTTCATTATTTCGTTCAGGAGAAATACACTCAGCATTGTCACCAACCAAGGATTTCTGGGCTTTCCATCATTTGAAGGCTGCACTTCTGTTGTTTCTGTATAGCCTAAGGCATCTGCTGGCTCAGGTGTTCTGAAAAAAGTGCTGCTAAAATAACTCAGCTCTGGTGGGCAAGGAATAGGTTGATGGTGACAAATTAAATAATTTCGGGATCTGTGAAATTCACATTCTCCTCCTTGGCTAGAAAGAGATGGCTCTGTATAGCTATGACCTTTTAAATAATTGAACTTTGTACAACTTGCCTAACTTGCAAATAGTTGAAGAATGTTGGGATGCCACCAGATTATGCTTAGTTCACAAAGTACAGATGAAATATGCATGGTGGTAGATACTTTTTTCTTGCCAGTGACCATACTCACTGCATAGATATTAATGGGGCTGCTAATTAAAATCTTGCAGCTTGACTACATGCAATTTAATGTGAGGTATTTAAAAGATGTGTAGATGTGGCACTTAGAGATGTGGTTTATTGGTGGACTTGGCAGCGTTACATTTATGATTGGACTTGATGATCTTAAAGTTCCTTTCCAACCTAAATAATGCAATGATCCTGATTCTAATTGATGAAAAGCTACAATATGCTTTGTGCTGCCTGCATGGAAGAGCAGATCAAATCTAAATTGAAATAGATCATGTTTTATTGCCTTGGGGTAATTGTGCGTAGCGTACAGCTTTTGAAATTAGAAATGACAAAATCAGTAGTCTCTCTTGCCACTCAGCGTAGGTGTGTGTCACAGCATATAGAGTTGCAAAAACAGCAGTGACCAAACCTGTCTGTTCTTCACTGAAGTTGTGGCGCTCATTAAAAGCCCCACAGTTACTCGTGTTCATGATTAGAAGTCTACGTCAGGCCATTGCAGTGCCTCCCCTCTGCCCTCAGGAAAGGGCTTGCCAGAGGGTATTCATTACCTGCTTTCCCTGTTGAAAGTGAGAAGTATCAGCCGCTTTTTGTGATCAGCCATGGTGAAGTTTGCATGCTGTAAAACTCTCAGCAGGTAACTAGACTGAGAGGAGCTTGGTGATTCTGTACCTTGCGAGACAAGCTCTACAGCTAACAAAGATCTACTTTCTGGTACTTACAGTGACAAAAGTTATTCTGGCAGTGTATTTTCACCTATACTTAAATGTTTTTCTCTCCTACAGAGATGGGAGAGTGTGTTAGCCCAAATGCTCTGCAGTGAGACCTTGCTCTCCTTGAGTTTGGAGATTTGGTTACAACTATATGAACTTGCCACATCCCATGGCTTGGTTCGCATAGGAGAGGAGCAGAATTGAAACTCAGAGAACAAAGGTTGAATGGAAAATGTCTGGTAAGATTTTTCTATGAACTGCTGAGCTTTTCTAAGTAGGGGAGAAAAAGCATCAAAAATGAAGACTACTAAAGACAAATTGATGTCTGAATTGTCAGTACAGGAAACTCCAGAGACAAACTGTATGGAAAGTTTTCCCCTGAAGTCTCCATGGAATTTCTAAAGACAAATCTAAATGGACAATTGTGTGGATTTATGTCTTTGTCTACAGGAACGGGATAGTTATTGGCAGCCGGAAAAGAAACTCCAGGTTTCTAGCAGAAAGAGGTCCAGCTCAAAGAATTCAACTGAGTTGATTTAAGGTCTTTCAGGGGCAAATGTAAGGCTTTTGTACGTACAGTAGAGCAAATTTATGAATATGTGGAGGTGGGAGATGTTGCTTAGTACTTGACAATATGTATACCTGGATTTGGTTGGTTTCAGTATTTTTGCAGGCTCAAATGATGTATGCCAGATGCATTGTTTACAGCAAGCATGGTAATTACCTATAAAGGAATATAGAACTTCCCACTTCAGATTGTGGTCTGCAATGAAATTTTAAAAACAAGATTTGAGTGTTTTAACCAAAATGCCATATCTGTTTTGTATCTTTATCTGAAATGAGAGGAAAGGTAGTTGATGCTGGCATAATTTCCCAGTTTGTGCAATCTGAAAAATATATGCGGATTTCAGGTGTATAAAAGCTCACAATGATTTCTTGATTGCTGTGGGGAGTGGGTTTTGGGGGTTTCGGGGTGTTTTTTTGTGTTTTGGTTGTGTTTTTCTTTTTTAGTAGATAATACTGTTCTTTTCATCTCTTTGATGTTGCTGGAATTATCTAATGGAGTATTAGGCTGGTTTTACTCCCTTCCTTTCCTCTCTGTTTAGTCTGTATTTGTGTCTAGTGAAGCAGAGGAAGTAAGTATTTTGTTTCAGTCCATTTGAGTCAAGATTCCTGTGCTCAGGATTTTTGGTGAGGGCTTTGCAGGCTTTTGTGGATGGTACTAAACCAGCAATTAGTTTTGCAGGATGTGAGAGTGAGTCACAGATTCCATCCTCTAAAGCTCGTACAGAGTGAGATCCTAGCGGGGCAGCAGCAGTAGACTGGGCATCAGCTTCCTCAAAGACTTCCTCTCCAATTCCCCTGCTGAACTTTAAACAAACTTCACAGGTCTATCCAGTTTAATTTCTCTTCAGATTAACCTGAAAGATGGACAAATGCATATGGCTGTCAGCAGTAGGGCTAGTTCATGTGAGTTGGGAATCTGAGGTGTTCGTTAATGTTTGCTCTTCCGAAAAGAATTTGAACTGAGACACTGGAAGGTGAGCAGGGAAGAGAGCTTCACTTTTCCACGAAGGAACATGGACTTTTTTGTTACCTGGCTCTGGGGACTTGCCTATATGTGGAATTATTCTGAACAACCTTCCCCAACATTTCTGTGAATAGAACAGGAGCTTCCAAAAATAATTTCATTTTTTGAATCATCATTGCATCTGAAATACACACTCTGCTTTAATAGTAACAGTTTTTAGACAGAGACAAGTTCTTGGAAATTTGTTAAAAACAAAATCTTTTTCTGGAAATATATTCTACTTTGAATGAATTTTTGAGAAATGTGCTTGGATCCAGACTCAGGTTTCTGTGTGAACAATAAGGGCAGACCTGTAGCACAGGCACTGGGACTCAAGTGGGATCACAGAATCACAGAATATGCTAAGTTGGAATTGACCTACAGGGATCATAAAGTCCAGCTCCTGGCCCTGTGCAGGACCATCTCCAAGATCACAACATGTGCCTCAGAGTATCATCCAAACACTTCTTGAACTCTGTCAGGCTTGGTGCTGTGACCCCTTCCCTGGGGAGCCTGTGCCAGTGCCCAAACACCCTCTGGGGGAAGATCCTTTTCCTGATATCCAACCTAAACCTCCCCTGACACAACTTCAGGCCATTCCCTCAGGTCCTGTGACCAGTCACCACAGAGAAGAGATCAGTGCCTGTCCCTCCTCTTCTCCTCACAAGGAAGTTGTAACTGCAGTGAGGTCTCTCCTCAGCCTCCTCTTCTCCAGGCTGAACAGACCAAGTGCCCTCAGCCACTCCTCATGAGGCTTCCACTCAAGGCTTTTCACCATCTTCATTGCCCTCCTTTGGACACTCTCTAATAGCTTATTAGAGCTATTAGAGAGTTAGCTATAACTCTCTAATATCTTTCTTATATTGTGGTGCCCAAAACTGCACACTCAAGGTGAAGCCGCCCCAGTGCAGAGCAGAGCGGGACAATCCCC
>WBMV01001560.1:566412-616265 GCA_013396655.1 Campylorhamphus procurvoides | reverse complement strand
TGCCTGATGCCCCCCAGGACATGGTTGGCCCTCCTGGCTGCCAGGGCACTGCTGACTCATATTCAACTTGCCACCAACCAGCACCCCCAGGTTGCTTTTCACGGCACTGCTTCCCATCATCTCATTCCCCAGTCTGTACAAACATCCAGGGTTGCCCCATCCCAGGTACAGAATCTGGCACTTCTCCTGTTGAACTTCATATGGTTGGTAATTGTCCATCCTCTCGTTTGTCCAAGTCTCTCTGCAGGGCTTCCCCACCTTCAAGGGACTCAACAGCTCCTTCCAGTTTTGTGTCATCTGCACGTCACTTAATTCAAAAATTAAAGTGAGTCTTGAAATAAAACACAGTTCTTGCACACTATGAAGACCTTGACATTCATCCCTTTTGAAAGTATGTTTTTAAAATAAATCCATTTAATTTCTCATTTCTTTAAGTACAAAAACATCAACTTAAATTTGGGATGCAATTTTCATGTGAGAGAATCTGAGGAAAAAGAATCAAAGCAGAGCAGATCATGCACAGAGAAGCATCCTTCAAAGGAATAAAAAGTACAGTTTAATCCTTGCTGATGCTGACAGCCCTGTGGAGATCAACATTTAGTAGACAGGGCTATATTCTTTTAACATTGTGCCTTTAAATGTTGTCCTCTGGAGCAGCATTTTGGAGGGAGCTCAGCGTATCTATAAGGTTCCAGTGTTGTGGTACAGAAAGTGAGCTGGTCATGCCCCTGCTGGAGCCCAGGGTGGCTGGTGTGAGGGGACCAGAGGCTGTGAGAATGGAGGAGCAAATAAGTTTAATAACATGGATTTATGTTTGTGGATTTTTTTTTGTCACTGGAGGCTGCAGGACCGACAGAGGTGGGGGCTTCCCCTGCTGCCTCTGGCATGTTAAAAAATAATAATAATAAACCAGTCTTCAGCACTGCTGCTGTTTTGGTATGATGCAAATTTGCTATTTTCTTTCAGCACTCTCTCTCCAACTGGGCTGAAAAACAGTCTAAAATCCCTGCCCACAAAATTAAAAGAAATAAAATTTTTTCCTCGGTTGTCTCTGGGATGTGCTGTCTGGAGAAACATTAGGGCAACACCACAGGGCCAGCTGGCCTCCCCTGCCACCGTCCAGCTACCACACAACCTTGCTCTGCCAAGGGACTCATCCTCCAGCTCAAATACATGAGAGAACTGCCTTATGCTGCCTTGAGGAGAAACTGGGAATAATTGGAAGTAATGATCTAGTAATAAAAGTCAAGTGTTAATGAGTGGGGACATAGCCTAGCTTAATAACTCCTGTTTTCTCTTTCAGGATAGGAAAAGTGATTCCCTGCTTTGCTTCAAGGTGAATGCTGTACTCTGCTTTGTCTGCTTGCCCATGTAGGATTTACGCAATAGATAGTTAGAGAAGTCTGAAATATTTTTTTGCAGCTAGCTAGTCCATGAATTATAGCAGATTTGGCCTATTTTTAGTGTGTTTTGATGCAGAGATGTTTAAAACAGCTTGCAGTAAGGACAGGACTTGCCTTTGTAAAATTCTCCTTAATGTGTCAGTGTCTGTGTACCTCAGCCTTGCTTCTATTTGATCTGTAGGTTTCAGAAAATATTTTTTTTTTTTGCCTGTCATGTCCATGTTTCTAGAGGTAGGGAGAGAGGTAAGACCTCCAAACCTAGTGGAAGTACAAAACTCTTCAGAAGAAGCTCCATCTAAAAGCTGCACAGCTGACAGAGGCCAGTGATGTTGACATCTTACAGCTTGCTTGCTCTTTTCAATTTATTTTCATCACCCCACGAGTATTACCTTCTCAATCCCACAATATTCTGGAAGAAATCTTTGAGGAAAGACAGCAAAGGACAAGATGATGACATTGTACCAACCGAGATGGCTTTTTAGCGGTGATATGAGACCCCAAATAATTTCTTTGATGAAGGAAAAAGAAATTTTTTATTTGAAGAAAGGTGGTGGACAACTCTAAACCCTGGAGCTTTCAAGGACAGTTTATTTCCCATTTTCATTTTTCTTTGTGCAATAAAGACAATGCTGGGGAGCTGTGGATGACTTCACTTTTTACAATTCTTACAAGAGAAGATCAGGAATAGGCAAGGCTTGTTAAATTTGCGCTACAAGAAAGCACAGTGTGCTGGTGTGCCTGTCACTGCAGTCAGTATCTCATCCATCTGCCCAGGCTTTCTCTCTGTATCCAACTGAGTTGAGCAGTGTGGTCGTGTTGATTTCTTCCTGAAGCACAGAGGGTTTCACTGGCCAGATACTATGCTAGTCGGGGTCTGATCATCTTCATCACATGAATGGGGGAGGGAAATGCAGAAATGCCATTCAGAGTGTGTACCTCGTTTCTGTGGCAAGCACTGGGAAAGCACACGTGACCCAGACTTAGCACCCTGGTCTTACCACACAAGTACTGATTTATTTATGTTTTAATTGTAATCCATGACGGCACGATTGTGGGTTTTTGTTTGTTTGGGGTTTTTTTTAATTCTTCTTTCAGGAGCTCCAAGGTTCTGCTCTGCATAAACAATCAAACACTGCTGCACTTTAGGCCTTCACACCTGAATATGGACTTACTGAGGGAGTGACCAGCTCAGTTTGAGCTGTGAGCTTGAGACACTTCTAAGTAAAGGGGGTGGTTAGAAATCAGAAGATTAGCCTTGTGCTATGTTAAGGCAATTGTAAGCCCAGTAAAATGAGCATCACAGCTCAAGAAAATCTGGAATTTCAAAATGTTTGCTGTATCACCAAGGCATGACTTGGCAGTAATTGCTGTAGGATATCTAAATTAAGCAATGAGGCTTCTGTGCTGGCAACTGTTAGGAAAGACTTTGCAACACGCATCAGCTCCTCCAGGACCCAAATGCATTTTTACGTTCAAGGGGGAGTTGTTGGCATTCAGATCCCCACAGACTGAGTTGCTGAGACCTTAAATCAGCAAAAAATTACTTTTAAGCATATCCTTAAGCACTTGGTTGTTGATGAAGGGACACACAAGCTCTTAATTATCTGTGCTGAACTAGGGAGCTGGGAGGCTCCCCGTGTGTCTTTTAAAACACTTAAATACTAGCTATGCCCTGCAATGCAGAGCCTGAGAAGCTGCTGCCTTACCCTCTCTCTAGCTGTGCTTGGCCTCTGTAAGTACACCCACCAACCTTCAAGTAGCTGGTGCCTTTCATCTGACTCTTTATGGGAATTTTGCCTATCCCAAATGCTTATCAGTTTAGAAGGCTTAATACTGTATTCAGCTTAAACTGGAGCATTTTTGATAACTGTCCATCTTATTCAAATACTGCTGAGCGAGGGATTATTAAATCATGTGAAAGATAATGGAGGATGAAGCCCAGAGGGGAACTGACTGTGTCTTTTATAGGTTTGCATCTATATCATAGAGAGGTATTGGTAGATACTTTAGCCCTATCAGCTCAGCTGGCATTTTGGAGTTTGCCACAGGAGACAGAGAAAGGGAGAAAAGAACCCCCCATCCCTCCCCAAAGCAGCAGGCAATTGCAGCTGTTCTCAAGGAGAAGGTTTGTGTCAGCAGATCTTACATAGCTATGCTCAGAAAGTTTGTGTCAGCAGCCATAAAAGCTGGCCCATCAGCATTTCTCTTTTATTCCATACACAAAATGCATATTACTGAACAATTATGCCAAAGGCAGGGAATATTTCTTGATAATGCAACTTGGAAGTAGCATCTCCCTGTGGGAGCAATCATGTCACATGCCACAGAAGTCTGTGTGGGTTTAGATGCAAATCCTTGTTGCTGGTAATTACTGTAAGATTGTCTTGGGAACCAAGTCATATGGGTGTCACGTCTTGGCCAAGGTAGTCTTGGCCTGACCTAAAGTTCATGGAAAGTAGTGAATTTCATGTAATTCTAAAAATATTTCAAAAGCATATTTGCTATAAAGGAAACTTGGTGATGTTTAGATGTTTGGTTTCCCAAGCCTTCAGAGAATACATAAAACACACACTGATTTGAGTGTGCAGTTTAGTCTAGCTGTTCTAAAGGGCAGAAAGGAGACCTGGGGTGAATTTTGAATAAAAATTGATTTACTACTTTAATATATGTTTATTGCTCTATCTCAGCCACCATTTAACTGTGCTTTGGTTATCTTCATTAAGAATTATGTTTTTATTCCTCTTTTGTCAGAAGTCAGAGTTCAGAACAAATATTTTATTTAATAACTTTGATGGAGGAACAGAATTGGGTTTTAATTTAATTTTTTATTGAATGAGCCCTGTTTTTCTCTCCTGTGAATAGTCAATAACTTGCTGCACAGTCCTTAGCTCTGCTTACTGGTAAGCACAAATTCTTGAAGAAACAAACCAAAAAAAGCCAAGGAAAACATCATGCTTGGAATAGTTAAGGAAACAGGAGGCAGGGAGCATAAAATCCACAGACACTCATTGTGGATTTGATCTCGTCTGTGTACAGGAGTCTGACTAGTTAATTGCATGAGTCTTCAAGTCTGATTTCTGATAATACAAACCTCTGAGACTGGGGACTCTGGTGATCCAAATCAGTGTGGAAATTGCTGTGATGCTGAGATCCACCTTGCCTATTTGTTGGTTTTTACCAGTCTGCTGCTGGAGGTTACTGCTGCCAGCCCCTCAGCCAGCACAGCAGATTTTATAAGACACACGATTCGTTTCAGAAGCCTTCAATAGTATTTATGATAGATCTGGATACCTGTGCAAGGCAGCAAAGGGAATCCAAGGATAAGCTCAGAATGTGCTGCCAGGTGATAGCCTTCAGCCAGAGTGTGGGGTGTCACCATAAAAACAAAAAAAAAAAAAAAGTGGACCAGGGAAACCCTCCCACTGCCAACAGCAGTAGCAGTCTGTTGCAAGGGTGTCTGATCACAGTTGAAGCCAGATGTAAGGGAAGACACTGTCTACCTAAGAGCTAACATCAATTGTAACAAAACAGAGCCAAAGGATGCAAGGTAGAAGAAATGTTTTCATGAAGTTGCGGTTTCCCTTTTCCTTTCTCTTTTCCTTTCCTCCTGAAATCAAGAGACACTCAGAAAACAGAGAAAAAAATCAAGCCATTATGTATACAGTATTTTCTGGTTTCTTCATGGACCTTCTAGTAATATGGTATTCAGTCAAAACAAATATATGCATACAACAGATTTTACTGTGCTGTGTTTATGAGAAAATGACCCAATTATTAATTTGTGCATATGAAGGCACAATGCTGTTCATCTCGGAAAATGGAAACAAATGCCCTGAGCTGTGGATGTTTCTGTATAAGCTAAAGCATAATTTTTTAGGATATCATGCATCTTGGATACCTTCCCACCACCTAGCAACTGAGTTGATAATCATGGCCGGTGTTTACTTGTTTTCTCGAAACCTACTCTACAATAGTACCTTAATGGCTGTGATGTGCAGGATACCATGTGCTTTCTCTCATGCACATTCAGAGTCCTGCATTGGCCAAGAGTGTTGGTGGGTACCGCAAGTGTTTCCATTACCTTCCTCATCTGACTGCATACCTTCCTGCAAGTTGTCTAGAAGCTAGGATGTCCTCCCTCTGTTGGTTAACTGGAGAAGCTCCTGAGAATTTTTAATCCTATGATCGTTCAACAATTCAAATAATTTTTGACTCATGAAAAGGTAATAAGCACTAAGTGTTTCTCTTTGAGAAACCCCTCATTGAGAAACCCCAAATATATCTAGGAGGGAGGAAAGGAAGGAAATCAGTTACACAGAATCACAAAATATGCTGAGTTGGAAGGGACACACAGAGATCATAAAGTCCAACCCTTACCCCTGCACAGGACCATCTCCAAGAGTCACACCACGTGCCTGAGAGTGTCATCCAAACACTTCTTGAACTCTGTCAGGATTGGTGCTGTGACCCCTTCCCTGGGGACCCTGTTCCAGTGCCCAAACACCCTCTGGGGGAAGAACTTTTTCCCGATATCCAACCTAAACCTCCCCTGATACAACTTCAGGCCATTCCCCCAGGTCCTGTCACAGTTCACCACAGAGAAGAGATCAGTGCCTGCCTCTCCTCTTCCCCTCACAAGGAAGTTGTAACTGCAGTGAGGTCTCCCCTCAGTCTCCTCTTCTCCAGGCTGAACAGACCAAGTGCCCTCAGTTGTTCCTCATACAGCTTCCCCTCAAGGCCCTTCATCATTTTTGTTGCCTTCCTTTGATTCACTTGAAAAGCAGTCACAGTTTCTTCTCTGTTCAACAAACCTTGGTGTCTTCGAAAACACTTTTTCCTAATGCAGAGCTTAAACTGATACTATTTTCAGTTTCAGCCCTTGACACTAATACAGCTAATCCCAGTGGAAATATTTCTCTTTCTTTCAATATTTTTTCTGTGAATATTTATACAGTTATCTAGCTCTTTTCTTTAATTATTCTCCCCTTAGGCCAAGTAAATTTAGTTCTTGTTATCTTACTTTCAAACAATATTTTTAAATAACAAAGCAGTGTTAAATATAGTTGAAAGCAGAAAACATAATGCATCTGAGATTTCACAAGAATTTCACAATTAGGCTTTAGAAGACAATAGTGTCCATTTTACTAAGACCAGTAATACAATATTATTAATTAGTCCCTTGTCAGAAGTTTTTGAACATTTGAAATAATAACTGTCTATTCAAAGTAATTTACTGTGTGTTACTGGTGTATAAAAGCCTATTGTCAGACTTTACATAAATTCTCCATCCTGTTTTAATACTAATTAAAATGACAACTTGAGTGTTTAATTTTTAAACACTGAATTAATTTTTCTTTTGCTTGTTAAAACGCTGTGAAATAGCTTGGAAACTTTTGTGACATCTGACATTGGATTTCATAATGCCTGATGGAAGTTGTTGCATGTTTCCTCACATCCTGCTCTGGCAATGTTAATGTTATTCATTCTGTAGCAAGTCAGGCTGGGAAGAAGTCCAGGCTTATCCATCTATTCCGGGGGGAACTAGAAGATCCAGGGGATTATGAGATTCAGAGATTCATAACTTCTAAAGCATTTGTTTGAATTGCTAGTAATTGAAAAGTTTAATATACTAA
The DNA here is from genome assembly GCA_013396655.1 of Campylorhamphus procurvoides. Classification (NCBI taxonomy): domain Eukaryota; kingdom Metazoa; phylum Chordata; class Aves; order Passeriformes; family Dendrocolaptidae; genus Campylorhamphus; species Campylorhamphus procurvoides. The sequence continues at coordinate 609,229 of WBMV01001560.1, read as the reverse complement.
AAATATTTGTAAAGCCTCTTACAATTTGTATACCAAATGGATGCAGGACTTCAAGGAATGCTAGGTAAGTTTGCAGACTATACAAAATTGGGAGGAGCTGTTGACTCCCTCGAAGGCAGGGAGGCCCTGCAGAGAGATAGCAAATTAGAGGGCTGGGCAATCACCAACCATATGAAGTTCAACAAGGGGAAGTGCTGGATTCTGCTCCTGGGATGGGGCAACCCTGGATGTTTGTACAGACTGGGGAATGAGATGATGGAAAGCAGTGCTGTGGAAAGCAAGCTGGGGGTGCTGGTTGATGGCAAGTTGCATATGAGTCAGCAGTGCCCTGGCAGCCAGGAGGGCCAACCCTGTCCTGGGGGGCATCAGGCAAAGCATCACCAGCCCATCGAAGGCCCATAGAGAGTGTCCAAAGGAGGGCAACAAAGATGGTGAAGGGCCTTGAGGGGAAGCCGTATGAGGAGCAGCTGAGGGCACTTGGTGTCTTTAGCCTGGAGAAGAGGAGACTGAGGGGAGACCTCACTGCAGTTACAACTTCTTTGTGAGGGGAAGAGGAGAGGCAGGCACTGATCTCTTCTCTGTGGTGAACTGTGACAGGACCTGAGAGAATAACTGAAAGTTTTGTCAGGGGAGGTTTAGATTGGATATCGGGAAAAGGTTCTTCCCCCAGAGGGTGTTTGGGCACTGGAACAGGCTCCCCAGGGAAGTGATCCCAGCACCAATCCTGACAGAGTTCAAGAAGAATTTGGATGATACTCTCAGGCACATGGTGTGACTCTTGGCATGTCCTGCACAGGGCCAGGAGCTGGATTTCAATGATCCTTGTGGTTTGCTTCCAACTCAGGATATTCTACAATTCTATGAAACAGTATCCCGCAGTGAGCTTTTCAGTGGACATTCTCTCCTGAAAAAGTCACATGGAAGTTAACAAAAATGTAATTACTAGAATTTGACAGAATTTACATCTTAGCTCAATAATACATTGCTGCCTATTTGATTTCTTCACAGTAGTTTTTACATACAATATTGCTAAGTCATTACCTGGTAGTATATATAGATTTTCTGTTTAGCTTAAATTTGTAGATATTCTATTGAAATTAAAAGTAGTAGAGGTAAGTATTGGAGGTTTATCACTGCTTCCTCACTAAGATCTTGACTCCCACTGCTTAAAACTTCTAAGTGCACTTCAAGATAGCAACATGATGACCCAAATGTATTCTGGAGACGGATCTGTTTAACAGTCTGACCAATAATTTAGCTTTGCAAACTCATGCCTTTGGTTCCAAGCACTGGGTATTTTAAAGCAGGCTCATAATCAGTGATGGAAATTTACCTTTTCCAGGTGACACTCTTGACACATTGCCAGTATAACTAGTTTAAATTTACTAAGCAAGTAAGCAATAAAATAAAGTCTACAGAGATATATAAAACTAGGGTTTCTTGGATTTACTGACAATAGATGGATGATGAGTATGATTAAGAGGCGCTTTATGCTGACTTTCTAATAACTCTCTGCTAAAATATGTATTTCAGGCAGTTCTGTCAGCTTTATTGTTACAGTTTAATTTTGGTCTAAAGATTTTTATCAGTTGTGATTGTTTCCTTGGGGAATTTTAGAATGCATAAATTTCTCAAGATGAGAGTGTTTCTGTGATTCATTTTTCTTGGGATCTGTTGGTTAAGATGAAACTCCTTACCTGTCTGTAGTGTTTTTTACTCTGAATTCTCTCAAATCTTCCATTTGATTTAAAACTACATCTAGGATAGAAAAAAATTCCTTTCTGTATGAGTGCAGGAGGTTTGTATAACGGTGTGGATATAGGAAGCCTTATTCTTTTCAATATTGGAAAGAAACGGGGCTTGAATTCTCATAATTTTCTTTGTATTACAACTAAGTTCAGCCTGTGATTGTGCTGAAATAAGCTAGAGACTGAAGTCCTCTGCGAAAACCCCTGCCCTAAAACTAAGTGTACTTTGTTTTATCTAAATTTTCAACTGAAAACAGTTTAAGCCTCCTGTCTTTAAAATAAGTGTTAAAACTATGTTTGTCTTGCCTATGACATAAATGTGGCTTGCTTGTCCAGCACAGGCAACTGCTGTGCCTGGTCTGTCTGGCTCCTTGCTTCTGGTCTAAAAGGACACAGGTATCTCATGACTCCAGTGTCCCACTGGTCAGCCCTGTGTAAACATAAGTACACTGAAGACCACCTCTAATGTCTAGAAAGATTTAACAGAAGAAAAAAATAGAAGATTTTTACTACTTCTTGGAAATTGGGTGAGTGAAAGCTAATACAAAGTCTGGTTTAATTTCTTGTAAATTACTTAGAGTTTCCAGTAACAGCCCACAGAAGCAACAAGTATCTCTGGGCTCAGTTCAGATCCCCAGGCACTACTACATATCCTGCCTGGCCTCCAGTGGCTGCTCCAGAAGATTCTGTTAAATCCTGTGTCCCAACTGCCAGCCTGTGTGGGTGTTCTGGTTACAATGGTGTCTGTGGATCAAGCTGAATCAATCTCCAAGGTCTTTTGACTATGTCCGCCTTGACTTTACAGGTAGGTCACACACACAGCACACAGGTAGACATGGTTAGTTGTCCAGTGCTAGCCAAGATGCCCTCATGCTGTCCTCCTGGTTCCAAGCTACTACTCCAAAAAGACTCTGGTCTCACAGAAGTCTCATGTCATATCTGCAACCAGACTCCAGAGGGTCTTATCACTATTAGACACTGTTCCGTCTAGAAGTTGGCGTCAAAGCAGAGGCCCCTGCTCTACCTGTTACCAAACATCCACAGCTGTCCTGTTGTCCCTTTGGAGAAGAGATTCATAGAGAGAAACTGGTAGCAGCCTATTCCACCATTGGAAAACTATATGTAATAAGGGATAGGATTAATTTCACCTAATTTTAGAGATCAAAATCTTAGCTAGTCTACAGAAGTCTAGATAACTCCCTTGGTGATATAAACACCTTGAAATGGTTTTGTGCTGAGGAGGTGCCTGAGCTGAGTGAGATGATGGTGCCTACTTCTTTCTCATGGCTGAAGAGGAAACCTAGGTGGTTAATTTGAACTGCAGCCTTGGAGTGTATGCCTACGTGGTCTGCTAAAGAAACCATGATTAGACTCTGAGTGTGCATTAAGACACAGCCAGGCATACTGTTCAGATAGCCCAGGAACTCAAGCATCCAGGATACTTCATCTGAGGATGTGTCAGGCACTGCACTCAGCATCTGGGGACTGTCTGTGGGACAGCAGGATGGGAAGGAGGTGGAACAGGTTATGCTCATGGCCAGCTGGGAGAAGACTCATAGCAAATACCTAGATAAGGCTTTAAGACATTTCCACTGAAGATGTGAAGGTAGCTATGCCAGCATACCCATGTCTGAATCCATGCTTGGGGAATCCACCATCTGAGCAGAGCTACAAGCCACTAAACTATTCCCATCCTGTTTCAAAATCATCCATTAATGAGCTTGATGTCTATGTGAGGCCATTGTATGTGAAATTCAATGTGAATTAGCTGCTTAAATATTTACTCAGTTTCTCAGGGCACGTTATGGCATATGCCAAGTTCCACATTATTGCTGCCACACTACAGTAGTACTTATGCACATTGGCCTTCAGGTTAACTGAAACTTTCCTACAACACTTGCACTAAGCCTGCAATGTGGACATAGTTCCTTCACAGAAAACTGCCTCTACTTCTTGAGAAATCCTAAGAGGCAAATAAAGACAGCCACTTCCTCTTTATGGCAGCAGAATTTCGCAGGGTAAGGTCTCATGGTGTTTGCCCTGGGCTGACTCACCAAATGTACAAGACTGTTGCCTATGAATTCATTGTGAAGTTGTATTATGATCTAAAAGCTGATTCCTTTTTTGTTCTCTTAGTCATCCTGTCATCCTACTATAGATCTATATGCATACCTACACATATATGTATATACACACACACTGTAATGGGGAACGTGGGTGGCTGCTTTCATAGTTCTGCTTGGAAAGCTAAAACCAGGCTTTTGGTGTTAAAAATGGTGCACAGTGCCCAGAGCAGTGCTTCAGCTTTGCCTCCTCTCCCTGTTTGATGGGTAACCATAGCTACTGAACTTTCCTTAGCCAGAGCAGATTTCTGAGATTCCTTCTTGCAGAATTACTGATGTAATTACTTTACAAATACCAGCAGAAACCTTCTGCAATGGAAGTCCAGTTTCTCCTCCTGGTTTCAGCCTGTTTCCTGGCATATCTGCTCAAGCCATGAACAAAACCTTCCCCTAGTTTGCTCAATTGTATACCTGTCACCCCTTTACTGGTTTTGGTTGACAGGAGCACCACAACCCGTCCCTAATATAAAGAAAAAAACACAGCACTTCTGGCTTGTGCTGAGTATTTTGATGCTCAGCCCTAAATCTTCATAGATTGATTATCCTGAATTGTTTTCACCAGGTATTGGGGACGCAAGTGTTTAAAAAAAATACATGCCCCTTCATAAAAAGTATGCAAGGATTTCAGGTTTCCTGCAGATGAGGCAAGCTAGCAGGGGAGAATAAATCATCACAGGCACTGTGGTACTGATGATTTGTATTCTTGTAGCATATATTCCTTAGTCCTGAACAGGCACAAAAATAAAAGGTATTCCCCTGCCCCAATTGATGGATAATCTTGGCATAACAGAAGGAAAATAGCAGATGGGTATAGATGCATGGGGGAATATAGTCAGTCTGGGTCATGATGATGCCAACATTAGCTTAGCAACTGTCTAAATTCAGTTGAATTTTTGAGGCTTTATGGCTTTGGATCATTTTGATACAGAGATACGACATAAATGCTGTCATTGTGCTGTCAAAAAATAAAAAGAAGGAATGTTTTGTAATGTTTCTAATAAGTAAGGAAAGATGGTGTTTGGGGTGCTTTTTTAGTGATATCTGTTTGCTATGTAGACCTTCTGTGACTAACTCACTGCTGTAGTTGCCACAACCTACCTCCAAATCACTATAGCACCATTAAAAGTAAAAACTATGCAAGGGTGATGCCTTAGTGTAGGTGTCTACAGCCCTGCTACCGTTTCAGTGAGAGCAGAGTGTCTCAGCTAACTAGCCATAATGTGTACTCTGCAACGGGGCAAGTAATTTTTAGGCTTCCTGAGCTGTGTTGGTTAGGTTGTCATGGACTATGATATACCTTGTCAGATTCCCCTGGACATCTCAGATATTACCAGACACCTGAGCTTAGACAACTGAATCACAGCCCCTCTTCCCACTGTCTAACACTAAAGACTGTGATCACGGTGTACAATCTTCATTTGGGTAACATCAAGCATTGGTGTAAGAGTAGCAGCTGAAAGAATGGCTTCATAACTAGCTCTTGCGTATTCTTGGTGGAATTCTCAGCCTAGATATATGCAGAGGTAACACCACACTAGGGACAAAGAATTCAACATGGGTGTAGAAGAACGCCAATTTTCGCTATCTGGGCTGAGTAGGCAGAGATCCTGCACAGCATGTTCTCAGTTAAATTCTTTAGGTTGCCATTTATTCCAACAGCTTGTCAATGCTGTATTCTTGTTTTCAATGCCTCGTCAGGTATGTCACATCAAACTGAACACTGTCTTTGCACTTTGTACCCAGTGACTCAGCTTTGCAGGGAGGAGGTACAGTAGGAGCTACCTGTCAGGGGGCAGTGGTATGGGAATTTCTGTAGCCTGTGCTGGTGTCAGCCTGGGTGCAAACCTTCTGCCGTCGCAGCAGGCAGACCCACCTGCATCTGAAGAAACAGGAGTCAGCTCTGCTGCCAGACTCTGTGGTCTGTGCCCTCAGGACAGGGCTCTGGTGTTGATGTGCACTTCATGTGTTGCGGGGGAATAGCATTGCCCAGGATGGGTGATGGCATCTCACAGACCTTTGCCTGATGGGAATCCTAGGTAAACCCTGGGGCCAAGAAACCAAGCGATCCATCCCCAAGTCATGCACCATCTGCTTGCAGCACGCCAAAGTAAAGGCATGCCACTTCCTCAGTGTTACCCATCTCATTCACCCTCCTATGCTCTTTGTGTGTTCAGTTTTCACATCACTTGGATGCATTTTGTCTTAGTTTCAACCTAGTTTTGTAGGTAAACAGTGCTGCTGTATTGCCATACGCTACATGACTTTTGCAGCAGTGCCTACATGAGCTGAGATCCCACGTGAATTACTCAGGATTAGGGAAGTAGCTTACCATGGCTCTGTGCATGGGCATGGCACAAAAAGGCTTTGATTGGCACCTGTGGATGTTAGTTTAATACAAGCAGTGACTGGTTCATTTACAAGGAGAATGGGAGTGATGTTGCTGCTATGAAAAGTACACATAAGAATGGATGTAAGTTTTGTTCACAGCTGAAGCTGTCTGATTAGTAGAAGAACTCTTGGTTGTTATAATGTATACTTCCTTCACAAATGAACAGAAAGGGTTAGAGAAAGAAAAAGCAGCATTACATTGGTGTGTAAAGCCATATTATATGCAGAGATACCCAAGGAGGACCAGAATTGTCTGTATTACTACGTAGAGAAAATACAATTGTATTAATGTCTGATTATATTTGAGAAAAGTAGGATTACTTTGAACAAAAATCTCAAGGATTGATTTTAAATTTTGGGTTTTAAAGAACATTAGCTATTAAGGTATGTATTGAATTGTGTCCCTTTAGTCTTGTACAGAGTACACAAAAATTAAATTTTTTTTGTTCTTTGTAAAATATTACATTTAGCCTTTCTGGTGGTTTTTTTTTTCTATCTCAAAAAATCAGTACAATAAAGTTTGAATTTTACAGGTATAAAGTTTTTTTACAGATTCTTTTTTTAATACACCTGTTTTACAGAGAGAGTCACTAATGCGATAACTTTGTTCCAATATACTTCAAAAAGATTCCTTGGTGGGTTGGTTGGTTTTTGGTTGGGTTGTGGTGTTTTGGTTTTTGGTTGGTTTGGTTTGGTTTTGTTTTAAAATAAAATATATTTTGATCCTTCGGTAGCAGCTTTGATAGAATTTAATTCGGAGTAGCCTTCACAGGAAAACTCAATTTTTACACATACTCAGATTAAAATATGAAGGATTGAAAGAGTTTACTTCTCTTTAAAAAACACAAACAAAAATGTAACTATGGACACATGCCAAATCTATTTTTTAATCAGAATTATTAGGATCCTTTATGATGGAAAAGACCTCTAAGATCACCAAGTCCAGCCACTGACCTAGCAAAGCCAAGTCCACCACTAAACCACATCCCTCAGTGCCACATCTACACGTCTTTTAAATACCTCCAGGGGTAGTGACGCAGCCATTTCCCTGGCCAGCCATTCTGCTCTCTGTTCCTATCTACCAGCTCAGGAGGCCTGTCATCCTGAGGATAACCAACCTTAATTTTGAAGACTGAGACAAAGAAGTTATTAAATACCTCAGCCTTTTCCTCATTCTCTTGGCCACTCTATTGCCCCCCACATCCAATGAAGAATGAAGATTTTCTTTGTCCCTCTTTTTGCTATTAATGTATTTATAAAACCACTTTTTATTATCGCTTGCAAAAGTGGCCAGATTAAGTTCTAATTGAGCTTTCACCTCTCTAATTTTCTTTCTGCATGTCCTTACACACTTCCTGAGTTACCTGCTCCTTTTTCCAAAGGTGATACATCAGCTTCTTTATCCTGAGTTTCTGCAAAAGCTGGCTGCTCAGCCAGGCCAGTGATCTTCCCCACTATCTCATCTTTCAATACACAGGGACAGCCTGCTCCTGCACCTTTAAGATTTCTTTCTTAAACTATGTCTTTCTTAAGGTATTTCTTGAATACCCCTACACAGTCAGAGCTCTCATACGGATGTGGGTTGTGAACCTGCTTTTGTGTTCTTGCAAAGGCAGTCAGAAGGTAGGGGATGTGATGCAGAGGTCTGCCCTGAAGCAGCTGATCCTGGTTGACCACAGCAGGTACACCTTGGAGCATCAGTAGCACTGCAAGAGGTTATGTTGGAAGACCTCAAAGCATAGGGCCATGGATAAGCCCACAACAGAGCAGGTACACCCCTGGAGGGATGGCTGCCACAGGTAAGTCCATGGAGCAGGTTTCTTCTGAAGGGACTGTGACTATGGATGTCTATGACACAGTAGGTATACCCCTGAAGAGACCATGGCTTATAGATAAGACTCCACTTGGAGCAGGTACAACCTTAAGGGTTGTACCTTATCCACTGTGTCAATAAGGCAGCAAGGTCAGTAGTGCTGGAAATGGTCAGCAGTGCTTTGTTTTGCAGTTTGCCTTGTTCTTTGCAGCCATGTTACCTGGTAGGTAATAATGTCATGGTTAATTTCTTACAATTTATGCTTGGATGAAGTCCTGAAGCTATGGCTATAAACAAAAGCCTAATTTGTATTTTGAATTTACTGGCCATATCAGATAGATAGAGGTAATGAACAGGTATTTTACAACCTCTCTTAATTCACTACCTCATGCCTTGTGCCAGACTTGTTTCTGCCTTTGTTTAATGGATGTGTCCTTCGTTAAAATACTGAATCCTGGAAAACTAGCCCACCATCCATTTGGTAGTTGTTTGTTTCATTAGCTTTTCAGCACACTAATTTAGCTATGTCATCTTCCTAAACTCCTCCAGTGGTTAATGGAGCAAGAAACTCTTCCAGGATGCTATTCACTCTAAGATACATCAGCAGGTAGATCAAACCGGTGGCAGACATCAAGAGCAAAACAGTCAGTGCTGAGAACCTGACACAACACTACAAAATTGTTAGTGATTTTTTTCTTTTTGTTCAGATTTGTCTTAATCTGGTTCTATGGACTGAATGCCAATTTCATTTGGAGTATATTTGGTATGCTCCTGGATTCCATCTTCCAGTTTATATATATATATAAAAAAAAATAAAGTTCATGTTTTCTGAGACTGTGTGACTGAATACTATGAACCAAAGCCCAGTAGGTGGAAGAATTTGGAACTTAGCTTTGAAAGTTCTCTTCTGATCCAGGCTAAAACAGTAATATCGACAATGTCAGATTAGAGTTCTGAATCTCTTGCTATGGCAGTCTCCCTCTTTCTTCATTCCCTATAGAGCAAGTCTGTGGAGGCTCACCAGCTACTTGATTTCAGAAATGTTGAGTGCTGAGAGTCAAGCTGTGATTTGCATGTGACACCACTGCAGTATGAAGCTGCCCTCCTGGCGGGACCAAGAGTCCTTCGAAGCAGCTGAGTTTGTCAGTCATTCATCAGATGGCCAAGCAGAATAAGTTCCTGTAAATTAAAGTGTGTCTAAGCACTGAAGATGGATCACTTCTTGGGTAACTTTAGATACCTTCAGTGTTGATGTCTACATACAGGTAAGTCTGTTGCTCTCCCTTTTTAAGGTAGACAAGGAAAGAGGTACTTCATCAGACCTAGTTTAAATGTCTATTTTAGGATTAAGTGTTTCGTGACCTGAAGTTCCACTTTTTCTCCCCTAACTTTAAGGGGACTTTGAGCAACCATTTAAAGACACCCAAACCTGCATGAGAAGCCCACTTCTCCTTTCCATATCTGACCTTGACTTCAGAGATATACTTGAGGGTTGGGGTTTTTTTGTCAGATTGAGTCACTTGTCTTTTTTTCTGTCATTTTCATACCCAGAGTGCTAATGATGACTACTTTCATATGTTTTATTCAGGTCCTGGTGTTTTTTGCCTGGACCAAAATGTTTCACAAACATATCAACCATCACTAGTTTTCACCCCATAGTCAGATCTCCAATTCCATTTAATCTCAGGACTGCATACAAAAATACTGATGCTGGAGCAAACTGTAATTTATGTCTTGGTGGATGGTTGACAGGATTGGTAGCCTGCAGTGTATTAATATACTGAATTATCAAGCCCCTTAAAGGAATAATGAATGCTGCACACACTGACTTTCTGCCAAAAACATTCCTTTGTAATGGAAATGAAAGAACACACCAAAGCAGTTAGATACACATCCCACCGCTGTGTCTGCTCAAACCGATGGTGCTGGAAAGGGCTGTTCCTATTCTATCTTTTTAGTCCTAACATGATGTTTACATTACCACAGGTGCTTTATTTTTCGTTCTGGCACACCCTCAGACCTGTCAAGTATTTCCCTCCTTAAGGGTAACTCTGAGTGGTGTTAGAGGGTGACAAATTTCATAGAAATGTAATGCAGAAATGAAGTTATTTTCATCTGTAGCAGAATAGAAAGAGCAAGCACCTGCATGAGAGCAAATTGTTTGTGTCAGAGTTTCAGTCAACTCCCCCCAAAAAATCCAGAGCATTCAATATTGTTACTTATGCAAGGCTGGCAAACCTTTTCTTTTTGTGTTCATACTGATTCCTTTGAAGAATTCATTTAATGAACACAAACATGCATCATGCATTTTTCAATTTCGTGTTCCATTCAATGTTAGCGTTATCTTCTGATCTTAACTTGTAGCCTCCCACTACAAAGAAACACCACCACAAACACCACAAGCCAGGAAATGCCATGGCTTTAATGGCACTAAGAAAAAGCAATTGGGCTCTGCCCTTTTCAACATCAATTTCAAGAACAAAAATTGCCTCTTTTCTTATTAGCTATACATTTCTGTTGCAGGATTAGTGTGGGGTTTTTTTTCTTTTTTTGGTTATGACAATGATGTAAGTATATTATGTAGTTGATCTTAGCCTCTTGGTAAGGATCCTTCTGTCACCTGAGCAAGCTGCATTTTTTATCCTGCAACAAAAAAGTTCCTTACTTCCCGTCCCTAGCCTGGATCAGTCATTTTCTTTTTTTTCTGTCCTCAGCTCTGCCTGCTGAGCCTGGATTTGGCTGTCCTCTTTTGCCTATGTCCTCGTGTGTGTTTTGTTTGACAAAGTATCGTAACAGTTTTATCCACTGAATTTATCTGTAATAATGGTGACAGTGTGGGCTTTTTTTTAATTTTGCTTTTAGCATTTTTAACAATGCTATTGATTAACGTGTAATTTGTAGTCCCTTGTTTATCCCCAAATCTTGGAATTTCCCCACTCACTTAGGAGTTTTTTTGGTTGGGGTTTTTTTAGTTTGTTTGTTTTTTTTAAATTGACTACTCCCAAACATCTGCTAGCAAACCCCTGGTTATGATATAATGGAGGAGTACAAAGCACTCACTGTATTTTAGCACATTACCACCAATATTTTGCTGAGCCACTTTGCCACATCCAGAAGGACAATGACATGCTTATTTACCCATCTCTTCATTCAGGACAGAAGTGAGCCGGTTTGGATGCCACTGGTTCGTTGAGCCTGGTCAAACCACAATGTGAAAATACAGCAACAACTTTCCCAAGCACATCAAAGACTGATTCCTTTCCAGATGCCAGGCGGCTTCATGCTGTAACAGGGCATGTTACAAAATGAAACGGGCTAGTTCTGGAGTACTGCACGTGCTCACTGTGTTCAGATAATTCATTGTTCATTGCATCAGATTCCTAAACTGAACAGTTGTTATCATTTTTTGTTAACACATAACTAAGATTTGCCATTTCAGGAAAAGATCAACCCTATGTCTTTTTAGCTCTCCCATGTCACTAGAAGCAGAATATCATCTCTTTAAACTTACCATCTTGCATGCTCTGTTGGGATGGCAAGTACACCTAATGTACTGGTGGCACCACAGACGTAAAGGTGGAGGAGGTTTTTCAGGCTCTACTAACATGTATTCTTCAGAATAGAAGAACATGATAGTGTTATGATGAGGCTGTCCTGTGGTGATCTAAGGAAGCCTACAACAGGGAATATTACAGGGTCGACAAGATAGATTAAAAAAAAAATTTAAAAAATCACTTCTTTCATTACAGAATATGTGTGCACCAATTGCTGACAGAATTTTCTCTGAATCTCACACTGTGTGAAGTATGACATGCCTCAGTCCCATCTCAAATCACAGACTGTGGGCCATGTCTTGTTCCTCATTTCTCCAAAGCAGCTTCAACTCTGCAGTCACCTCCCTCTAGCCAGCCCATCCTGAAGTCACAGAGATTGGCAGGTTTGGGGAGGTGTCACTTGGAGGTGCCAACAAAGAGTAATAGGCAGGGCTGATATGGACTTGTGTTTTAAAGCTATATGGAATAGTTTAACTAAGTGAACTAGTGCACACTCTTGCAAAAATCACTGGGCCTGTGGGGAAATACATGAAAACCAGCGCTGTTGGTGGTTTCTGTTTCTTGTTATGTTCATTTATTTGCTTTTGTATCTTAGTCTATGTCTGTTTGCCTTAATCATAAGCTAAAAACCTTGTGGAGCATCAGTGATCAAATTAAAAATGGCTTCCCCAATGAACTTCTTCCCGTTTATGTGTTTATATAGGTTTTCTGCAAATGACTTACAAAGCTCAGTATGGAAAAGGAAGAAAAGCAGGTGGTGGTAGAGTCACTGACTGCAGTTGTCCCACTTGTGTAATTTGGCCTCGTGCCAGCCTCTGGCTGGAACTAACTGCTGAGGAGTTTGTCAAAGACCAATGATTTTAGGCACTTTCAAATTATCCTTGATGAAGCACATGAAATCCACAATCATCCATCAAAAAGCAAACTATAGAACTGCACAAATGCATATCATTTAACATGGACATTTTTCCACTGGTAGGGATCCTATGACTCCCATGAATCACATCAGTCTTGACGTCAATTAGATCTTTGAAATAACTATGCTGCACCATCTCGACTACATAAATTCACATAGTCACATAAAAACTCAGCTAACAAAGAACAAGCAGAGTCTGTGTCTTGAAATAGTGGTTTATTGACAATATCTTTTACAGGGACAGCATGAGCTCCTAATCTAGTCAAACAGAACTATTACTGCTTGTGCATGCTCCTCTTTCAGCTGGCAGAGGTGGGCCAAACTTGTGATGGCTCTATGTTGGTAGCGCTTGGCTGCACCCTCAGGAGATGTTCTGACTTTGTGTCACCTTAAAGTGGGCCTCTTTAACCCAAGCAGAGGAGAACAGGATTCATTATTGCATAGTCATTACAGATGGGGAAGGGGCTCTGCACAACATCTGCTGTGTTTAGGTAAGGAAATGAAGCACAGCAAATGACATACTAGGGTTGTACGATGCTATCATCTCCTTGTACCCTTTAATACTTCTCTGTCGGTCATAGAGCCAAAGACCGTGTATTCGTTCGGAGACCAAGGAGGATGCAATTTTCTTGTTTGTCTCCTTATCCTTTTGACATTATGCATAAGAAATCCAATAGGAGGTGACAGGAAATTTACAGCCCTCTCTCTTCTCAAAGAGATTTGAGCTCTTCAGTTCTACACATCTGGCAACAGATACTCTGAAACAAGAGTCCTCTTAGTCTCCCACTGGAAGTGTAACACATGGTATGCCAGGGAAAGGGATATTCACCACTAGCTCAGTTGAGTGCCCTCTCTGTTCCTACAGAACCTGGGTATTCTATTCAAAATTTGGTAGTCAGAAACCCTCAGAAGTGTGGAACTGGGTCACATCATGTAATTTTTGCCATTTAAAACTCTGATATCTAAACCTGAATTTGACTACACTTTGGCTTCCTTTATAATCAGCAGATACAAACAACTCCTTAGTGATTTAGTGTTTTAGGATGACATGGATTATCCTGTGGAGGTGCCTGTTTTTCTCTGTTGGGTACACAAGGACTGCTTTGTGATTAGCTCAGGCTTTAAAATCTCTATGTTAGATACCTCAGGACATAAATTCCCCAAATGAGAAGTCTGTTCAGACTCCAGAAAGATGTCAGTCTGTGTCTCTGTTTAATGTCCCAGAGAAGACAATCACAGAGTTTTGGGGGACTTGAGCCTACTCTGAGTACACTTAGCCAGATCCTACATCTGGCACAAGTAGAAAGTGCCTGGTTTAGCAATTCTGCAAGTTCAAGACAGGAGATACTGTATGCTGTCAGGTCAGAAATGTCCATTTACATATCTATTGCTGAAAGCAGTCTGTAGTACACCTTCCAATAGAAATATAGATGCTCAGGGAGATTAGGGGCAGGATCAAGTTTGTAAAAAAACACCTAAATTTAGTTGTTTACTCAGAGATGTATGCCAAAAGCTAACTAGGGGTGTAATATCCACTAGATAAACAGAGCTCTGGTCAATACACTCCAGCAGGTTTCAAAGTGATTCAGCCAACCTACCAGTTACATACAGGCTTAGTTGGCCTAAGCCTGTACGTGATAAGCACACACCTAGTAGGTAAATCATTCCCTTGGAGATGAGTAGCCAATACGTCTTCATGGAGCTGGCAGCTACACCATGGGACCTTCCAAGCCTATGGAGGACCAGTGTGCTTCTGCAGCAGAACAGGGATACAATGAATGATTTCCAAGGGCACTTGGATGCTCACATTTGTGCTTCTGAATCTGATTTGTCTTTCAGGGAGAAGAATCTCCTTCTAGGTTCCACTGCCAAAATTACTAGCTTGCCATGTGCAGTCCAGGAGCCCTTCAGCAAAACTTAATGATATCACCTAACCCTGTGTGAACTTCTGGCAAATAAATGTCATTTTTTATCAGTGATGTCAGGCTGCTGACCTGCTGATGCACTATAGACAAGCCCCACAACAGGAAGGCTGATGGTGCCAACCCAGGCAGCTGGCTTCAGTCCATCATGAGGGTGATGTAAGACCCTAGCTATAAATCAGGGGGTGCTGCACAGCAGCTCATTTAGAGCATGTTGCATCCCACAACTACATCGATTCCCTCTCAAGAAACTGACTACAGCCTTATGCTGTGTTTGAAAGGCCAATCTGGGAGGAAAATGAGCAGAATCTTAAGTCTTAAGGACTAGACTGAGACTTCTTCTTTGACCACCTAGATAGATCATCTTAAGGTAAAACACTCTTTTATTAATTTGTTCTGAGGTTTCCTTGGCCGTGACCTTTTACAGACCTGTAGTGCAAGACACTCCAATAAAGAATGCTTCAGTTAAGTTCAGGGTTGTAATCATAACCCAACTAAAAATGAAAGAACTTCCACTGGCTTTACTGAGCTTAATACACTGATCTGTCATGTCTAGCATGATTTATGTGAAGGCTTTTCTTATGTGCAAATTAATTTCAGATTTCAATAGAAACAAATTTAGGCAAATATGCAACCTGACTTGTGAGTTTACAGTTAGTTAATCATTTCCAATGACATTCACTAGAGGGAAATTATGGAGAACTTTATAAATTAGATTCACCTTCTATATCTACTACATCAAGCTTGGCATTTAGCAATCTGGGGCACTATTGAACTAAAAAAGAGAATTAAAATTCACCATAGACAAAAATAAGCCAGTGAGGTAACAAACTCCAATAAAATACCACCCAGCTACAGCTGTTGTATACAAAACATTGTCATACCTGTATCACATTGGACACTTGCCCAAATATATGTTTGTGTCCAAATATATTTGGACCCTTGTCTGAACATATGTAAATAATACTGTAGCTCCCAGACATTTCTGTTGTATTGCTGCCTTTCTGCATTTCCTAAATCTACTTTTGTATGCTTAAGTATCCACTATGAATCATTTTACATTATCTCAACTAAATTTCATTTTACCAAAGTTATTTATTTTACCCTCCTCTGCCATTTATCAAAGTGGTTTTGTAGTCTCTAAAGATGCATAATCCCTCCCAGCTTTATATCACCTTAATATTAGGTTGGTAAGTCTCTCCACAGTTGTTAATTGACCTCTCTGCTATCCTACTCAAAGCATCCTCCCAGGATAATGATAAAGTATGAAAATTACCTCATTTTTAATTTTTAATAATTCTTTTACAATTATCAGATGATATACATGCAGCATTAGCTTTGAGAAAGCAATGCGGTTTCCACTTTGTAGCCCTTATAAAACCATACATTCGTGAAAGAAAAAAAAAGTGGTTTTGACTAATCCATGTTGTTTAAAATGTATAAATGTATATAATCAGAGGTGCTTATTTTTTTCTAAGCATTATGAAAGTCTGTATTTGATGTACCGTGGTCTGCAGTTCCCTAGGTCTTCTGTTGTTCTTTGCTGTGTTATGTCACAGCCACACTATTTGATTAAAACAGGTCCTTCTGGCTTTAGCACTTAGTCATCTTCTGTTGTACAGGAATACTTTGGTGAACTCAAATGTCAGAATGACTACCAGTCATGAGTGTGAGATAACTGAATTCATTTTTTTTTTAAATTATGACTCATGGGAATCTGTCCAAGCTCTCAAATATAGCCTAAGAAGCTATGTAAGGTGCTAGAGCCTCTTCATGAATCCTGACTGCTTCTAGTTCACAACCAGAACCAGCAATAAGCTGCTACTGTGAAAGGAAACGTTGTTCACAGGAAAAATGCAAACACCTGACAAAAGGCAGACCAGCCCTACCACATCCAAAGCTTAGAGTATTCTTATCCCAAAAGGTCCAAACTGCTTCCTACTGGGCAGCTGAGAGATGGTTGTAAGTAACTGATGACAAAAATAGCACATGGCATTTTCAGGAGAGGAACTTGTCATTCTTCATTCAGCTGCATTAGAGTGCAGACAGGTCTCAATGGGCACAAAGCAGATGCCCCATAGACATCTAGCTAGCACTTCTTGTTACATGTTGATCTACATAAGAGTGGTTTAATCTTCCTTTCCTGAGCAAAACTGATCACTGTGCAGTGATAAGCTAAGGGATGGAAACCAATTGCATGAGATTTGAATCCAGCTAAAACTGAAATTATTTGTATGGATATTTGAGCCACTGTACTGGCTTACATCATTGTTGTCATTGCCTTTTTTTTAAAGTTCCATACCAACAATCAGTCTCTAATTTGAGACTTCTCCTAGTCTACCTGCTGATGATAAGCACAGACTGATTGGGTTTCAGCTAGCCTCATTTCTGCTACTTCTTGTATAGATTGCAAGCAATATGGTATAACTAGTTACCAATCATTAAGAAACTTCAAAAATACATCCAACTACTTCAGAAAACTCCATCACATTCCCTCCAAAGCACAGATTACTGTAAGTCAAAGCAGTCTCCTGCTCCTAGCACTGGTTTCCCACAGCAATACCGAGTCAATTCATAGAACCATAGAACCATTAAGTATAAAGAGACCTCCAAGATCATTATGTCCAAACCAGTTTTTAACCCAGAAAAGAGTGCACTTGTCCAAGCCATGGGCTTCCAGCTTCTCCAAGAGGATGCTGTGGGAGCACCAAAGGCTTTGCAGAAGTGTAGGTAGACAACACTCACAGCCTTTCCCTCATCCAACAGGCACGTTACCTGGTCATTAAAGGAAATCAGGTTGGTCAAGCAGGACCTGCCTTTCCTAACCCCGTGCTGACTGGCCCTGATCCCCTGGTTGTCTTGTACGTGCAGTGCGATGGCACTCAAGATAACCTCCATAATATTCCCTGGCACTGAGGCCAGGCTGACAGGCCTGTAGTTCCCAAGTTCTTCATTCCAACCCCTCTGGTAGATGGGAGTCACATAGGGCAATTTCCAGGCCTCTGGGTCCTCCCTGGCTCACTAGGACTGATCATAAAGGATGGTGAGTGGCTTGGTGACCTCTTCTGACAATTCATTTGACTCCCAGTTCTTAAAAGTGCTTTGAGATCCACATCTTTTAAAAACCCACCTAAAGTTCTTTGATGAGATTTATCTGACAGCTTTGAGACTTGGCTGACAGCCTTGCTCTTCAGGTAAAACTGAGCTTTCTATAATAAGGTGCAGTTATTTTCACAAGAAATTGAGCTTTCTTGCTCAACAGTTTGTGGGATTAATTGCCGTGCAAACTGAATATCATCAAAAGCTCCACCTGATTTTTGATACATGTGCAAGACATGCTTTTGAGGCTCCGCTGTCCCTACTATAAACACAACCAGTGTGTGGGAGCATCAGCAAAAGCTGGAGCAGGCGAGAGGAAGCAAAGCTGCCCTATAGTGGTTGATGTTGGTCCATGTAGCTAGCTAGTCAGCAACTAAAGACAAGTGCATTCCAGATATCAGAATTTCTTAAGTCAGTTCCTTTAAACTATGCCAACAACATGGGAGGAGATACTGTGGAAGCAGGAAACAAATCTGCCCTTCCTCCAAATAAGGCCAAAGAAGAGGGAACTGTCCAGAAATGTGAGATATGAGTCTAATAAAAGACTCTGTTCCCCAACTGCAGTTCTAGCATCCGGCCTTACTTCTTGCCCTCTTACGACTTTTCTTGTGTCTTCTTGATGGGGATTTTTGCTTCCTTGTTAAAAAAATGTCCACTGGCAAGAACAAGGCTGAACATTCCTGTCTATTAGGATTGCATTCCTGAATATCATATCTAAAAAAAGCTCCAGTAGACCTTGCAAACCTACAGGGTTGGTCAAGGGGATTTTTTGGTTTGGGTCAGCAGCTTCGATCTTGGATGGAGTGGAGTGGATGGGTCCTGAGGAGGGCAGCAGCTGGTATGATGATGACTAAGCGGTGTTGGAAAGGCTGAATGGGCTTTATTAATCTTCATGAAGAGCAGAGGAGGAGCAGAACTGTCTTGGCCAAGCAGGTGATGATGGGAGGCAGCAGAGGCAAGGACACTACAGGCAGACTGAGCCATATGACAGGCTCACAGCTCAGCCACGCAGCTGTGGTTGCATGTAGGTGAGCTGCAACTGTAAATATACTCACCTGAAATAAGGACTGACAAACCAGGGCATTTCCAGTAATTTCTTGTCCTTTGTGTCAGTGTGTGCAACTCATTCACTTCAAAGGAATCTAAAGGAGGGTTATGTATGAGAGTGACATGAGTGCACCTAAGCATGGCAATGTGGCAACTTGAGTTAAGATGATCTTTCCGTTTATAGAGAGTGAATGGGGAAACAGGAATATATAGATGAAATCACCCCTACACTGAGAAACCTAACATCCAATTAAAATGCTGGTACCAGCACCTGAAGAGGATGCTAAAACATCCAAGCAACAGTGGAAAAAAGGCACAAAAATGAGTGGGGGAATGTGAAAGGTCATTTATGACTAGAGGCTGAAGAAGCTCAACCTGTTTGGTTTACCAGGAGGAAGACTGAGATGACTTGATGATAACACATATCTTTAGGAGCAGTCACCAGACCCCACAGAATGGTCTTTCAGGAAAAGGCAGAAATTCCTGAGTGTGAACTGAATCCTGACAAACCTGGCTAGAAATGAGGAATACAAGGGCAAGAGCAGGCACTGGAACAATGTGCTAAGGCTTAGCTCATCAGGTCTTCACTCCAGGCAGTGTTTCTGTCCAAAAGGCATGCTCTAGCCAAATACAAAATACACTGCCACTGCCCCCGACAAATCCGTCCTCGAACATCATGTCACCTTTATCTCCAAATTGTCAGGAGCAGCTGAAACTGGCTGGCTACCACAGTGTTGCCTCCCTTTCCCCCCATTCCTGTCTTCTTTGGCACCTGTATATTCCTGGATGTCCACCTCACCACAACCCGTCCAGCGGACAGACGGTGCTTGCACACCGCAGGTATCCCGACTGCTCCCGACACCGAGCAGGCACCTCCGCGCCCGGACACTGCTCGGGGCCGGCCGCCCGCACCCCGGGCCCGGTGAATGCTTGCTGTCCCCGGGACCCTCCGGGGGCCACCGGGCAGAGCCCTCCCCGCGGTGTCGCTCGGGCTGTCCCGGGGCCGCGGTGGCAGTCCCGGTACTGGGGTGGCAGTCCCGGTGCCACCAGCAGTCCCGGTACTGGGGTGGCAGTCCCGGTACTGGGGTGGCGGTGCCGGTGCCGGGATGGCGGTCCCGGTGCCACCAGCAGCCCCTGTGTCCCCCCGGATCCGCCCCAGCCCTCCGGGCCCCCGCGGCTCCCGCGGCTCCGCCCCGCGCGTGTCCGTGGGCCGTGTCCGGGCNGTCCGTGCCGAGCCCCCCCGGTCCGTGCCGAGTCCCCGCGGTCCGTGCCGAGCCCCCCGGTCCGTCCCGCCCTGCGGCACTGGCGGCCCCCCCGGAGCTGCCCATCGCACCGAGCGGCTGGGCATGACCCAGCCTGGCATCTCCAGCAGGGCTGAGCCCGCGTCCATCCCCACCGTCAGAGCTGGGAGAAGATCGAGGCCTTGAAGTCGCTGCCGTTCCCGCTGCCGCTATTTCTCGGGGAGGTTCTGCCTTAAATCAAATGTAGTGTGGAACTTGGTCTCTTAATTAAACGGGATGAAAATCTGAGTATTGGTCCTATGTGGCAATGGATTTGTGACTACTCAGTGGGTCTGAGCAATTTTCAGGGCAAATTTCTCTTCTTTGAGAGGCTTTGAAAATGCCGACCCTAAAGAAAGATAGTGCCCCTTTAACAATAATTTCATTGGACTTAAAATGCAATGCAGGGTGGACCAGCTGTGTCTTTTCTTTTAGCTTCTTAGGTGTAGTATGTTTATATTTGGTTCAGAAATGTGCCCGATAAAATAAGCATAAGCATCTCTCCCTTTTCTGCTTGATACATGGTGATACTCCTGCCAGATAACCGAGTGTCAGGAGGTGTTGCTTGTCCCAGCAAGCATGCTTTGCCTGCAGGTGTGGTCAAGGCTGGTCTTGCAAAAGGAATGATGAAAACAGATGCTTGTTTGTCATTTATGTGCAATTGATAAGCCATGGAATGGGCGATAATAAGGGCAAATGCCCAGTGCAGCCACAGGGAACTTCCCTTTCTAGGCTTGACTTTAACCTATTGCATGTGTATTGCAAGGAGTGTAAAGAATTTTTTTCAGTGACTTCGTTTCTTCCACAGGGTACAATAATAGCAATTATGTTCAACTATGTTCATATGACAAATAGTATTATTTTCTGTTCAAAGTTAATGGTATTTCGGTATTTTCATGTCCAGTTAATTATTTCATCTTGTACTAGCACTTGCTAGCTTACTTTGAAGTCTTGCTTTTGGAAATTACAGTCAACCTGTTGATTTAAATCAAATTCAGCCTCATAGGAAGGACATTGCATAGTCTTGCTTTTGTATTTTATCTTAAATTTTTTAACTTAGATTTGAAGTGTGTAGTGTTAGGTACTGAGCAGGGAGATTTTCAGTGTTTGACCAAACAGCAGGCAAATAAATGCAACTGTGTTTGTTTATATTGCTGAAATGCATCATGAAAAGTAATTAATATTACATGAATTTCCTATTTAGTGTGTTTGTGTATGATAGTTATCTGCTTTCTGACTGTTTTAGAGTGGTGATGGAACTGAGCTGACAGCCAAGCCAAAGAGAAGCTTCTACGCAGCAAGAGATTTATACAAGTACCGACACCAGTACCCAGTAAGAATATTTTTGGGGTTTAAACTGCCTTTTTAGTAGAAAACAGCATATAACCCAAACATTCCTCAGCCTTTTGTGGCCTGATAAATGAGAATCAAAAAGCCAGTGCAGCAGCTCAATGTATGCCAGTGAGAGAGGAGCAAAACTGTGCAATGTGTTTTCATCCTGGGCATGCATGCAAACACGTGAGGTGTGTAAGCATGGGAACAGTGGTTGGAGCCCGGGAAAAGGCTTGTGCCTTGAATGTTAAAGAGGCTATAGAGTTTGGGTGACTTGTTTTTTGTCTCTCAAGTTCCTTGACACTGAAGTTGCCGCTGTGCTTCCTGCTGCCTCAGTAGAAGAAGGTACCAGCTAGAAGGAGCTTGCAGATCCTTAATCTCAGTCTTTTAAGTGCATGAGTAAAACCTTGTGGTTTCTAAAACTCTGACATTTTTTTTGTCCTTAAATTATTCAAAGAGCATAAGGACAATATCGCTTTTTGGATTGTCTTGATAGGTTTCTGTAGGCTGAAAATGTCCTATTTCCCTTCTTTTAGCAGAACTTTAAAGATCTTCGATATCAAAATGACTTGTGCAATCTCCGCTTTTACAAAAATAAAATCCCATTTAAACCTGATGGTGAGTAATCTGCAACCATAATGGTGATAGCAAAAAGAATGCTCACTAATGATAGTAGAAAATTGAAACAGTAGTGATAATTGTGGCACTGACAAATTCAAAGTGTATAGTAATATATTGTACAACGTGGAGCTCCCATGTCGGAGTAGCACATTGATAACACAAGAGCGGGTTATGCTTAAAACAGAGTTAGCTTTCACTGTAGGGAGGTGGTGCTTTTCTTAGACATTTTCAGCATGATGTAGTGCAGGGCGTTGTTTGTACCATGATTTTATAGTAGTGGCACTACCTTTTATTAAACAAAGATAAAGCTGTTCCACTGTATTGCACAAACTGTTGCTGCTTGAATAGGAGTTGCACGGATCTGGGTGTTATCCCTAGAACTGTGTAAGGAGGAAAGAATGTGTTTTAATCTTGTGTGAGATTACAGTAATAACAATAATAAACTCATTTCTCAATGTCCCTTGTGGTTCCGGTAGTGGGGCAGGAACCTCATATGCAGCATCCTGCACAAACACAGGACAATCTGAAAGATGACAAACCCTGCTCAAGGGAGTTTGCAGTCAACGTATGAGTGACAAGAGGGTAGCAGACAGATGGGGAAGCAGGAGGAAGCAATAAGGCAGTTTACTTAGAATGATAGACAGTCCCAGCACGAGAGCTTAACCATTAGCAAAAAAGACAAACTGAAGGCCAAAAATAAGCTTTCCAGAGTTTTAAAGGAATGATGAGCAGGGTTCTTTGAAGGTGTTTGCAGAAAGGTCCTCTTAATATGAGAGTAGCTTGGTAGGAAATAGTGAAGTGCACGTTGGAGTGCAGAAGGAGTGAGATGTGTAGGCCGCCTCTGAGGCGGGATCCTCAGAAGCAGGATCAGTCTCGTAGCAACAAATGGGTTCTGATAAGGTAGTAAGGGACAGGTCACAAAGGCTTTGGAAGTGAAGGTGTACAGTTTTTGTTTGATGTTACAGAACAGGGCTTCACAATGGAAAAACGCACAGGAAAAAAAAAGAGGCAGTATAAAAAAGATGCAGTCTAGGCACATGATCTTACCAGCAGCATTCAGGGTAGATGTAAGCATGACAAGAAGGCACTTTTCAAGGTCAGGAAAAAGGATGGTGAGATGCAGAATGACAGAGTTCTGGTAGGAAACTGGATGGAAAGGAATGTTATACAGAAGGATGTAAAGATGCACATATAGGAAGGTTGAAGATGAGAGCTGTTTATAGGCAAGATAGTCATAATATCCTCAGCAAGTAAGGAAACAAGTCCCGTTGTGAAAGAAAGATAAGACCTTTGCTTTAACCAGCCTGAGTTTTATCTAGATACCCATAGGCAGATGCTGTGTTTTTACCTTGACTGGAAGAAGAGATAGGTCTGTGAATTGCCAGTAAAGATATAGCAAATTCAGAAGATATTACACAGAGAAAAGATACAGAAAGAAAGGGAAGGCCACTGAAGTCTGTGTGAACCTAAGGACCATGTGGACCTGAAAGTAAAAGCCAGAAAAGAGTGTGGGGGAGGAGTCCTTGAAAGTGCAAAATAACAGGGCAATTCAAGAAGATTAGCCAAAAGAAGAAATATTCATGAAAGCTAAAGAAAGGCTTCCCTCCTAAAATTTGTAAAGAATAACATTTCTTTTAATATTTTAGGAGAAAACCACAAAGGTAGCTGATAAGCCATGGAGGCTGAATTGTTGGTGGCTGTGAGCTCTGGTTATGTAGAAGTTTGTATTGAGAATGGGAAAGAGTAACCACCACCTTGACTCAAGTCTGTCAATCTGTGAGAGTGTTCGGAGGGAGTCATAGCTACCATGTTGGGGACTGAAAAAGTGGGAAGTGTTGTTTAAAAATGACATTTCTAGTCCAATACTAAATCAGTGTTGTTTAAAAATGACATTTCTAGTCCAATACTAAATCTCAAGTTTAATTCCATGAACTGCAGATTTAGCTTGCTGTTCGGACTTAGAGCAGGCCTCTTTGTGCTGGAATTGAGCAGCAAATCTTCCAACAGAATCATAGAATGTTAAAGGTTGAAAGGGACCTTAAGGATCATCTAGTCCCAATTTCCTCTGCCATGGGCAGGGACACCTCCCACTAGACCAGGTTGTTCAAGGCCTTATCCAGCCTGGCCTTGAACACTGCCAGTGTTGGGGCATCCACAGACTCCCCAGACAACCCATTCCAGTGTCTCACCAGCTTCACAGTAAAGAATTTCTTCCTAATACCTAACCTGAATTTCCCCTCTTTCAGTTTGTACCCATTGTTCTTTGTCCTATCACTACAGTTCCTAATGAAGAGTCCCTCTCTGGCTTCCCTGTAGACCTCCTTCAGAT
The DNA here is from genome assembly GCA_013396655.1 of Campylorhamphus procurvoides. Taxonomy (NCBI): domain Eukaryota; kingdom Metazoa; phylum Chordata; class Aves; order Passeriformes; family Dendrocolaptidae; genus Campylorhamphus; species Campylorhamphus procurvoides. The sequence continues at coordinate 585,057 of WBMV01001560.1, read as the reverse complement.
ACTGGAAGGTTGCTGTGAAGTCTCCATGCAACCTTCTCTTCTCCAGGCTGAACAGCCCCAACTTTCTCAGCCTGTCTTCATAGGGGGTGGTGCTCCAGTCCTCTTACAAGCTTTGTAGCCCTTCTCTGTATTTGCTTCAACAGTTCCATGCCCTTCTTATACTGTGGGCACCAGAACTAGCTTCAATGCTTGAAATACAGGCTGAATGCAGTGTGGTGATGGCAGAGGGTTCTCTTTCCAAGGACCTTCCTTTCCAGCCTTGCCTGCACTGGAAACCCCATGTTCTTAGCAGCCCTTTTGACTGGCTGCTTTCTTGGTTTCTTGAAGAAAAGTATCAAATGAGTTCTCCTTGTCATTGAGACCCAAGTTGAAATTTTCATTGCAGGGAAGAGACATCTCAAGTATATAGTAGAAGACGTATCTACAGGGAGCTTAGGGATTTTCAGGCCACTTCTGTGCTATTTGACTTTGAGAGAGGCCATGGGGTAGTGCTAGAACTGTTGCTGGTTTCAGAATAGAAACAGACTAACACAGTGCTTATTCATGGAAAGATACTGTACCCATTTGGGAACAAGGAGCATGCTGTTACTTATTTTGTGTATTTGTGCAGTACCTGGAAAAGTGCCCTGGCCCATGACTGCATTTCATGAGCTTATGTGATGCTTGGCCACCACTAATTGAGAAAGATTCCCTAATCATAATCATTTTGCAGCTGGAGAGATTCCTGGTATAGGAGATTTCATAAGGAGTTGAGGCTTTGTTTTATGAAGATTCGATGGATGGATGGATGGATAGGCAGGCAGGCAGAGGGTTTTGTTATGCAAAAGCAGTGACAGGTGACTCACAATGCAGTAGTTTATGGAAGTGGTTTGTAATTACCAGTAAGTGCGATAAAGGATCTAGGACGTGAGCACCTTTGGGGATGTATATTTTACAGAAGTTATTGCCACATATTTCTACTTGTTAGTAACTCAGTGTAAGTCAGTTGGTTTTGTTTATATTGACATTTTATAAATAACTTATTTTTAAGTTAAGTTTTAGTAACTAAATTAATTTTAATTTAAAATGCACTTATTTATGGCTGTGATAGACCTTCTTTCACACAGTATGCAAAAGAGAATTAAAGTATATATTGTATCAATATGGTAACATGGCATGTACTTTATATAGCTGAGTGCTGTTTTTGATGGCTTCCTAACAATCTTCAAATTATTTTTATGCAGGGGTTTATATTGAAGAAGTCCTAAATAAATGGAAAGGAGACTATGAAAAACTGGAACATAACCACACTTACATACAGTGGTTGGTCACTTATTACCTATTTCTGTATTAAAGCATTAATTTGATTAAGTTTTCATCTACTGAGCCATAATACACTTCTTCTTTTAACAGGCTTTTCCCACTGAGGGAACAAGGTCTGAACTTTTATGCTAAAGAATTAACTACATATGAAATTGAGGTAATACAAACTGAGCTCAGTACAAACCGTCACATTAATTTTGATATAAAACTGCTTTTTGTTATGTAGAGTCATCTTACAAAATGCAGAAGTACTTGCTTTCGTGCCACTTAGAATATTCTTTGTCTATTAGGAATTCAAGAAAACAAAAGAAGCAATTAGAAGATTCCTTTTGGCTTACAAAATGATGTTGGAGTTTTTTGGAATAAAACTAATTGATAAAACTGGAAATGTAACACGAGCTGCTAACTGGCAAGAAAGATTTCAGCATTTGAATGAGTAAGTAATGATATGCACTCTACTTGCTAGAATTGCAGTAGAATCTCTTTAGCCTTTTGTTTTCTAGAGAAAGCAAAGATATTTTTTCCAAAGATTGACAGAAAAAAGAGAAAAAATAGTCAGTACCTTATTTGGTGCATGTATGTGCATGTTCCTCCTTCCCCTTTTTCTGGTTGTGCTGCTCACCCGTTACCAGTTTAACTGACATCACTGAATTCCCTGAAAATACAAATTCAGATGGTGCTGAAGGAGATCCCAGCTCCAAATTAATTTGTCATGCTACTGAGTGTGTTTTCACCCAATTCCAAAGCTTCTCAGCTGGAAAAAAACAAATGGCTTATCTGTATATTCACATTTCTTTTTGAGAAAGATTAAATTCTCTATACTTGTGTGTAAGCTAAATACCAAGATTTCTCTTCCTCTTCCAAACACAAAATACTATGTGTTTAATACTTTTTAACTGCAGTGCTTATCTGGAGAGGTTTAGACATACATCCGTTCAAATTTTGGTTCAATGTTCAGCAGATTGTATCTGCTGCTTTTCATTGGAATTTTGTGGAGCCTAAGTTTGCACTGAACTTTGTCCCATGTGTATTAATTTTATCAAAATCTCTTGTCAAATCTCATGCTTACTTTTCTAGTACCGCTAACCTTGGAGCTGCAGATTGTTTTCATGCAATATTTTGTTCTCCTATCATAATGAAAGCTTGTAGGTACAATTGCTGATGGATGATTCTGGGTGAATAATGGTAATAATTTGTTAATTATTTTACTTAAACACTGTATGAGCCAATATGGGTGTGGGCCCAGACTCAGGCCACAGATAAAACAGAGTTTCAGGAAGCCCAAATGTTACTCACTGCATGTTTTCTTACCAGTAAGTAGCTATAGTTTTAAGTCAGGAACTGGGACTCTTTACCTAATTTTAGCCCAATAAAATTTAAACTTAGAAGTTTTACTGTTTATTAAGGTATATTTCATGAGGAAAAGAGCTCTTCCCAAGCACTTCCAGAAGATAAGTCATTCATTTTATCTCAGACACTTCCTATGACCCTGGGACTTGCTCTCCAGAGGTGCCTGTTTTTGCCCCAGCACTGACTGGATTAGAAGTGCAGATAGCTAGTCTGGACTGGAGACCCAGCTTTAAATTGCTTGAGTGAAGTGCAGTGAACCCTATTCTGTAACTACACTATAAACACACTACAAACCCTAAATTTTATAAAGTTGACTGGGTTTTCTCCTCAGAAAGAGAACAGCATAGAATCATTAAGGCTGGAAAAGCCCTCTGAGATCATCAAGTCCAATGTTTGACCAAACACCACTGTTTCAACTAAACCATAGCACTAAGTGCCACATCTACTAATTTTTTGAACACATCAAGGGATGATGATTCCACCACTTCCCTTGGCAACCCATTCCAATGCTTAACCACTCTTTCAGTCAAGGAATTTTTCCTAATATCCAGTCTGAACCTGAACCTCCCTTTGGCTGGTGCAACTTGAGGTTGTTTCCTCTTGTCCTGTCACTGGTTGCCTGGGAGAAGAGGCAGATCCCTCACCTGGCCACAACCTCCTTTCGGGTAGTTGTAGAGAGATAAAAGGTCTCCCTTGAACTGCCTTTTCTCCAGAGACTAAACAAACCTATTACCTTCAGCTGCTCCTCATAAGACTTATGTTCTGTATTGTTTAGCAGCTTTGTTTCCCTTCTCATAACAGCATACAGCAGAAGGAATCAAAATCAGTACACGGTTGATTTTATTTTCTTCTCACCCGCTCCCACAGTACATTTTACAAATACTAATTTTCACTCACAACATCCTAGCAGCTGTGAGAAATTAAAGTACAGGAAGCCTGAAGTACACACCTGGAGTGATAAAAAGGGCTGAGGAATTGCAGTTCTAGTTCTGTGTTTGTAAAGTGCGTTTTTTTCTGATTCAATAGACTTTTTTTACCCATTTCTTCCAAAGGTCTCAACATAACTACTTAAGAATCACTCGAATTCTGAAAAGTCTTGGTGAACTTGGATATGAGAGTTTCAAATCTCCCCTGGTAAAATTTATTCTGCATGAAGCTCTTGTGGAAGATACCATTCCCAACATTAAGCAAAGTGCTCTAGAATATTTTGTGTATACTATTAGAGACCGAAGAGAAAGAAGGAAACTGCTGAGATTTGCCCAGCAACATTATACACCCTCAGAGCATTTTATCTGGGGACCCCCAAGAAAACAGAAGTCAGAGGGAAGCAAAACAAATAAAAAGCCAGCATCTCCAGTTTCTATTCCCAATAGTCATATTTCTAAGCATAAGAAACCAAAAGAGCCTAAGAATACAATGGCAGGTGGAAGCTCAGCAGGTAAAACAACTGAGGAAAAAAAGGTAGAAGTCACAAAAAGCGGGGAAGAAAATTATCGGGATGAACAAGAAATGAACTGTGATGCTGTTAGGCAGAACAGTGAAAAGAACAGTGACACTGATATCAGTCAGCTTTCAAAATCAGAAGAAAGTCATGATACTTCAGACAGAAATGAGGACGCTTCTCATTCCAAAAAAGATGATGAAAATCTGAACAATGACTGTGGAAGTCACCCAGGCACTATAGAGAAAGATCTGTGTAACACTGAGAATTCTTCAAATAACATATCAGCAGATCTGCAAGATAACCTTGATAAGGATGCACTTTCAGGGGGGACCACCAAGGATGAGCTCAAAGCATGAATCTGAGGTTAAAAATCATTGTTTCATATTTATTGAAGCAAATTATTCATTGCTCTTTCATCTTGGTTGGAATTTCCATCTAGTGTAGGATAAAATGTTCACGAGGCTGTGCTTGTTGCAAATGAATCAGATTAGGCTTCTGTTAGGTTAATGAATTTTATTTTTTTCAACCACAGTTTATCAGCAGTCAGCCAGGTGTGGCTCTTTAAAACAATTGTGCATATTGAAAGCTAAGAAGTTTATTATCTTTTACAGACAGATTGCTTAGAAAAGCTTATCTACTTTTTGCCATTGAATTCATCCAGTATTTAAAAAACAAACAAAAAACAGTGTAACACTAAAAACTTTGGGACATCAGAATTTTTAAGTTAGTTTTAGTATGCTTTAAGTCTTGATTTCAGTTTATGAAATTACTAGAAATTATTTCAAGAGCACAGTTTTTACTCCATTGGCTTTTTTTTTGCGGGGGGGAAGGGAAGTGTGTTCATGTTTAATGGTGGTATTTGCACAGCATCTTTTTACCTTTGGTTAGCATCCTTGATGGAGACACTTAATAATGGATATCGTATATCATGTCCTATACAGCTGGGTATCATTATACATTGAATAAAAGTTTAACTTAAAATGAAACTGTATCCACAGCTTTTGGGTACAGGGAAAGTTGCACTTTAAACTTCTTTTAGTCTCTGTTAAATTCTCTGTTCTCTTGATTCATTTGTTACTACTAATCTGGTGGGAGGGAATCTCTGATCACTCAGATTTGGTCTCAGTTTGAAAGCTCTCTGTTGATAAGCTCTAATAAAACACCTTCCCCGGGTGGATTCAGCACCTGAAAAGCCTCTGGACAGCTGAAAAGCGGTGTCTTTACCGCAAAGCACTGCCTGATCAGCAAAGCCATCAGAGAAAATGTCACCAGGCTTGTCAAGTTGTGTCTTACCTGAACTTGGGTGTTTCTTGGCAGGTTTTAGGTAAGGTCTGCACAATGCTGGGTATCCTGTTGCTGGTCTGGAAGAGAAAGGCAGTCCTGATTCTTCCTTTCAGCTGCCTGTTTCTTCATTTTGCTCTCTATCTTAAGTCTTTCACAGTTTAATGTTATTTCAGTCATCAGCAGAAACCTGAAGCAGGCCAGTCTGCTGGTCTGGCTGGAGCCCAGCAAGCAGGAATTTCTCAAAGATCTTTTCCCTACTTTCTTTCACCAAAGGACTGTCTGCTTTATCTGAGTAGCTGCTTCTGATTTCCTGTCGTTCAGTCAAACAAGACAGTGCCCAACAACTTAAATTGTGCAGAATATGAATTAAAAAATAATGCAGGTAGAACCAATACTTTCTACAGTCCTAAAATACTCTAAAGCTTTTGTGTGTAGTTTCTATGTAAAAGTGTATATGTTATCCACTGCCTTTAGTGTATTTTTGATGAAATGTTATGAAGCAAGAGGCAGACTACGGTTTGAGTGTCAGAGTGCTACAGGACTTAATTCAAGTCTTACAGCTCAAAATGATGAAGTTTTCAGGGGTTTCATAGCATAGACAAGAAATCTTGTATTTTTCTGTTTTGCTAATGCCTGTCATGGCAGTGCATCATCCAGTGCTTTCCTCAGGTAGCATTGGTTCTGGGGATCAAATAGAGGGGCAGTTAGGGGTCTTGGTACCCATGGACAAAGATTAGGATCTTTTGATCCTAATAAAGCAGGGAAGAAGGAAGATATATCTCTCTTTATGTGCTGACTTGTGAGAAAGGGAACTTAAATACATGGATTTTTTTTCAAGGGTAACCCATATCACTCCAGTAGGCATTAAGTCTGTCCCAAAGAATTCCTCCTGCAACCACCACCTCTTGAAAGTTGGGAAGATCCTGAGAAGCCTTTCACAATTCCCTGGATTTTAACTGGGATGCCCGGTTCATGTTTGCCTCTGATCTTCCGAACAGAAGGGGACAGGAAATGCTGTGATAAAACTGGTCTGTGTAATTAAGGACTATGGGTCCCTGCATATGCACAGGGAGGACACTTCATGTTCCGCCTGTGACTTTTTCAATCTTGAGTGCCTAACCATGCAAACTTCATAGTGGTTTTTTTATGTAGTTATTTCTTGAATAGCATAGGGGAGATTTATAGCTTGTATATAAGGAACATAAGTATAATATAAGTAGTTATACAAAGCGTTTTATTTATGAACTTTAATGTTAAACACTTTGCAAAAAATGCATAGTGTTCAGGGGAAATAAGGGATGTCAGGGGTGTTATTATATTTATCCTGTAATTTGATTGAACATTGTTGACCTCAGTAGATTCTGTCTACTGAACAAAAAAAGAGAAATCTTGCCCTGATTTTAAACAAAGTTTTCGAGATGTGTATCAAAAGATTTCTCTGCAGTACAGTATTCCGTTAGTGTGGCAGAGCTGTCACCTATGCATTGTTATTGGTTCATCATTCATAATTATTAAAATACTTTTAATATGGCAGAGCTGCCTGCATAAGGGACCAGTGTATCAGAAAATGCAGTCAAGAACTTTGGTACTTACATCCTTATTAACTTTGCAATTTTTTAATTTATTTTTTAAAAATCCACAACTCAGTGGATTTCTCTCAGTTTTCATGGAAGAGTAGTGGCATATCAGTTGCCTACAAAGAACCATGGGGACTATGCAAGTGAGGGCTTTTTTGTGTCAGGTGGGCTCCTGCCCTCCATTATCCTTGTTTTACGGTGTTATCAACTGAATCACTCCTATGGGACACTTCAGCTTTAACTAACAAATTCTGCTCTATGTAAAATGTGATGATTTACCATTCTTTCATAAAGGAACTGTTTTTTCTGATTTTGCAAGCATTGAAAAGAAGGATTCATTACAGGCAATCGTACAGCATAGCATCTTGTTGAGATTTGTGAGGATCAAGTGGGTGCACTGTATGCATTTTGTTACAGAATCATGGCCTTAGCAACCAAAGCACCCTGTGCTAGAAGTTCTAAGTATTGATTTTCAGTACAATATATGTTGAAATGATTGTATTCTTATAAACACCAGTACTTAATTATTTAACGATTACTTCAGGAACTGAGGGTATGCAAAGAAAGTCAGGTCATTTGCTCACTGTTAAACTACTTTTTGTCTTGCTATATGCTTAAGTATTCAAGGATTCCTGTGTACTCACAACAGTAATGTGTTTTGTTTGACTGCAATCTGAGCTACTCGTATATTAATAGAACAGAACCTTTCGTACAAAGGTTCTTTCCTTGTAAGTACATCCGAATAGCCTCTTGTACTGTTAACTGGGAATAGTGTGTGTATGTACACACCTGTGAATATGATTTTAAGTATCCTGTGGTGAAGGGATATGAATGTGCAACTTGACAAAATGTTACTGACTACACTGATGCAATTGAAGGTGATCGTGCAAAAATACAGCACTTTAATATTAGTTACAACTCTGTGCCCTACTATCCCCAGTGCAACTGTGCCTCAGTACCTGATACTGTGTTGGTGAAGAGACTGAAAGCTTTGGTATTTGAGATGTGCAGCACAGACCATTCTGATCAGAAGAGCAGTCATTTGTGTGCACGTATCTAGAAGCACATCTGAGGTCTTGGTGTTCATATTGCTTGCATAAAATCCTGAAGGATGCTAAAAATATTTGCAATAAGCCTTTGAGAGCTGTTCCCTGGCTTGGGTCAGCTCCTCCGTTTCCTGCTCTAAAATTGCAGCACTCTAGTGTATTAAGTCTTTGTATAATCATAGTTCATATTTCATGTAATCTAGTGTAAACCTCCTTGAATTATTCCAGGGTAATTCTAATAATCTGCAGTTGCATATAACTGCACTATAAACAGAAAGTTTAAAGACATTAGAAGCTTGGTATATGTTGATGGATGATCCAATAAAGTAAGTTGAGGAACATTTCCTGGATTTAAATGGAAAATAGATCTTGTTTGTTTTTAAATAAAATTTATGTATATCTGTTTAATTGAGGGAGGGGCTTTTGCACCTTTTTTCTGACAGTTGTGATGGTACTGATCACAAGTTATAGTAAGTTATGTATGTTTAAGTGAAAATGTAACTTTTGTTACCCCATAGTTTTACAGGTAACATGCCATATTGAATTTCCTTGACAAAAGCTGTATTTATTAATAAGATGCAACTGTGTGAAGTAAGTTTCGCCATTAATAAAATTGTGGCAATATCATGCTGATTGATGTACATTGTCCTAAGAACTGCCAGTAGGGATCAGAACCAAAGATGTTTCTAGTCTTGTGTCCTGCCTTCTGCAGTGGCCACCAACAGATGGTGTGAAACAAAGAAAAGATAAGGTGACCCCATTTTCCTCCAGGAATTTTTCTGGTTTTGAATTTGTGGTTTCTTCCAGCCTCTGCAATCCCTTGTGGCTGTGAGTTCCATGTTTTAAAAATATTTTGTGTGATGAAAGTGGTCTCTTGTTTGTCTCAGATCTGTTTATTCCATAATTGCTACTGCATTTGAACACAGTACTAAAAGTACTGTAAGATTAACAGTAATCCACTTAAAGTCAGTTTTTAAATGTCATGGGAGATTTTAATGACAAAATACCTGCTTAGGCAGAAAATGTCCCATGTTTCTTCTGTTGTAAGGCAGAAGATGCCTGCTTAGACAGAAACTTGTCCTAAGCTGATGACATTACCTTACTTGTCCCTTCTGAATAAATGTTTACAAATAAATCCTATTGTATGAAGTGCTAAAAGTCAGATTCCATCTGCAGAACAGGGTTGGTTTTCTTTATTTTTGCCTTTTCAGTGTAAAAGCAAAATCTGTCAAAGGGAAAACCTATTCCTAGCTCACATCTGAGTGAGGTACCTCTGGATTTGGAAACACTAGCATCAATGAGTCTAGCATCACTGAGATCATGTAGAAAATGGAAATACTGTCTAGGTTTGCTGAGAACCATACTCATGCCACATTTTGGTGATCATTTTGGTATGTGTCCCCAATTCCAACTGCAACTGGAGTAACTGCTAAAATGGTATTTTTGATGGCCATCAAAATCTGAAGGATGGGTCAAAAAGGCCTAAGCATGGGCAACCTGCCCTCCATTCACATCATGATCAGCAACATAGATTAACTATTAACAGGTATTTAATGGAGTTCTCCAAGGGGAATGTAAATTGTATCTCTGTTATATCTCTGTGCTCTGTATTGCCTATGAACTGTTTCTTTTCCTGAAAGCTGTGTTCCTTTTTCAATCCTTGTTCTTAAGTGTACTTACTTAAGACTATTGGTAAAAGCAAGAGTTTATTTTAAAGAGTAGGTTTAATACATGCTGTACCTGATGGACTCTTAATATGTAGTTCAAAGGTTATAGAGATCAATAGAGACCTCCTCTGGCTTTACACTTGTAATCACCTTTATTTTTGTTTACAAAGGCATTAAGCTGTTTGCTATAAAATAAAAAATTGTGAAAATTGGCAAATTGTTCTGAATTAAGTCTCTTCTTAGAAACCTGACACTTTTTAATTCTACCATGCTTACAAGTTTAGTGGCGTATTCATCAAGCAAAGTTTACTGTGAAATATACTGAATGTACTTACTACTGTGGCCAACTATGTGACAATTATTGTTTTGCAGTAAAAAAGGTTATGGAACTTATATTTTTGGGATCTGCTCAAGCATGTTTGCTAATCATTAGTTGCTCTTTTTTTTTTCTGTGTTTTAGTGTATTCCATGGTTGTTTGCCCTTTATGCAGTTTGATTTTGACAACAGATGATTAGATGTAGTTTTGCACTGATAAAATTTGAAAATATTGTAGATTTCATTGTTCAAATGTATCCTAAGAAAAAATTGCAGTAAAAAGAAAAAAGCCAAAGCCCAACAATTCTTACTTGCAAAACGGAACAGCTATATGTCAGTTTTTATGAATGGTCCTGCTCTCTTCTCTGTATTCCTTTGCAGTGTTTACAGAATGCTGTGCATGTTTGGTAGTACCAATACCATATGTATGTGGTAGGAGTGGTAACCAGTTTCTGGATTTGTAATGCACTATAAAGATATATTTTATAATTCTGTAACTGTATGGCAGTGTTATGCCAAAAAATTGTATAAACATAAAAAGCAATAGTTTATGTTGCTTACTGCTATATTTTAAATTGTTTGTAAAATGAAATACTTGGATTTTCTTTCAGGTAAATATATTTTTAATAACAGCAGCCAAAAACTCTGAACAAATAAAGCTTCTTCATTTAGCAGCATTGTTTTAGCAACATGTACAAATACTGTGTAGCTCTAATAATGTGTAATTGCTGTTCAGCGCTTGTTTGTATAGTCTTCTGTAAATATATTAACACTTAAAAGTAGGGCATTAAAGGCTTTGGTCCTCCTTTTTTGTCGTCAGTGGCAAAACGACCATGGATAGCAAAGGAACAAGGGATAGCCCAGAATGAGCTTTACTAAAAGTCTATGGCTTGGTTTTCAAATTAAGAAAGATATATACTATGAAAACATTGTTAACATGGAAGGGTAAAATATCCACTATGATCATGCAGGCATAAACCCTTTGGAGCTGTGCCAAAAACTGCCTACTGCTGCATATAGCAGGGAAACATTTAATCTGCTGATTGTATTTATTCTGTGCTGAAGCTGTAGGATTGAATGGCTTCAGCTCCAGTGTTGTAGTACAGTGTTACTCACATCGTGGGACTGTAGATGTAGCTCTGTAAAGGGCCCAGCAGGTTTGGAAAGGGTTTTTATTCTCATATTTCTTAAAGTGAGGCAATACCTTGATACTCCTTACACCAAAGGAGGGCTTCTCATGTGGTCGCTGTCTCAAATCAAGCTTGATGTTATGATGGCTCTGTTAACCTACTTCCATGTTGTCAGGTCACCCAGGGATTGAGTTGAACTGGTAGGCAATAACATGATGTGTTGGTCTCCCCAGAAAATTCAGTTATGTGATGATGGATGGGAATGAATACATGTGGGTCTCTCAGGGCATGCATACACCTGCTTTGCTTTATTTTGGGGTGTAAAATCTAGGAAATTTTCAGCTGTCCAGGGGATGGGGACACACAGAGCACACTTCTACACTGGTGGAGAGGCCACACAACAAGGAAGCACTGAAATGGCAGCACTTGAGTTTGTGCAGGGTGAGTTGGAAAGCATTTTCATTATGCATAGAGCAGCAGTAGAGACAAGCAAAATAAATCTAAACTACCTCTGTTGTTTAGGGAGCTAACCCACAAGGTTTTGTTTTGAAATTGTTTTGCTGAAATGTTTTTCTAGCAGAGCTGTCCCGTAAAACTTGGATGAGAATGGTTTTTAATATATATGCCGATGATCTTGAGCAAGGTCTAAAATGTTTATAAAGATCATGTTAATTGTAAAAGTGTGATTTAGCTAACCAAACCTGGGAATACTCTTTATAAAATTACATTTTAATTGATTTATTTTGCTTTGTTTGCCTGGGCTGGGTAATCAACTGGAAGAAAACATATTAAATATTTTCCTTCTCTGGGGTCAGTCAGTCCAAGTATTATCCCTTCAAAGTTAAATCAGTAAGTGTGACTGCAGAGTTATCTGCAGTTTGAAAATAATCCTCCAAAGAAGTAGCAGAAGTATCTACCAAAGTATTTTACAATTAAATACAGGTATATAATGGCACTGCTTTTTAGATGTTAGTGTCACATATCTTCTGAGGTGAATTTTTGTAGGCAAAACTCTTTAGTATGACTTTATTGACTCTTTTGTACCCAACAGGGAAGTGGCACTTCAGCTCCATGAAGGTTCTTCTTTAAAACGTATCTGTCTTCAGTGGGAGCAGCTAGATTAGATGTTTAGAAACACTAGTGCCCCCAGTTTGACCCACACCTTGGAACGCTGTCACTCCTGGTTGGCACAGATAGCCAGTCAAGCAGGATCTGGTGCCAGGGCCATAACATGTCCCTGCTCCCACCTCTGCAGAGATGCTGTAATCAAACACTTCATTGCCCCATAAGGAGATGCACTGAAGATTTGGCCTTGTCAGAGCCGGCCTGGGATCCAGTCAGGGACCAGAGCTGGGATGGGGGTTGTCCGCCCTCACTGCTGGGGTCTGGTTACTGAAGGCTACATCATGTGCCCCGTGGGTTTATTAACAGGTGTAAGAGCAATAATTTGTAGCAATTACTGGCAGCTCAGACCTTTTCTCATGGTTAATCTTGGTCTGCGCTTTATGGGGTGAGGTTAAAAATATCTTTCAGTATGACAAGCCAATTTAAGAAGATTTAATTAGGCCCACTTATTTACCTTATCTGATAAACTCTCAGCATGCTTTTAAAATGTTTTTTATATAGTATGCATTAGACATTTTTGCAGGCAACATTCTATAGACATCATAATTTCAAGTCTTACTGAATGTGGGGAGAACATTTAAAATTCAACTGGCTCTTTCTATTTTTATTTAATGTATAAATCAGACATAATTCATGCATAGTTCCTTCCAGGTTTAGACATTTATTGAGCACTATGTATGGTTATAAACATTTTGTGACAGCTGTTTCAAATTTCAGAATAGGGGAAAAAAAAAAAGAAACCGTGCAGTTTCACTTCTCCAATTTCCTCTGAAAGCTTAAACAAGGAAGTTTTGAATTTTCAGCTTCCAAACAGGCAGCTGAAATTAGACCCTTGAATTACTTCTGAGCACTAGGATTTAGGATCTTTAGCCCTCAGTGCATTGGAGGCAGATCTGTAGTACTTGGTTTACTAAAAATGCAGAAATGTAATAGAATTGTTCGAAACAACACGACACCTAATGCTGAAAATTAATGAATGCTCTCAGGAAGTCTGTGAAGGGTTTCTCTGCATCTAGAGGAAGCTCAGGAGCAGTCTAGTTCTTCAGGCAGTTTTGAAAAGATTATTATGAAACCCCGTACTTTAACTCTTCCCTTAAAAATAAATTTCTTTCTATTTTTCTCCTTTTTTCTTTTGCAATAAAGACACAGTTATGATGGCACCTTTTTTTAACAGTTTAAAATTATAAAGCAAACCTTTGTTATGCCGACATGCATCAACACCACCTCCTACGCTGATGGTTGCTTCTTACTCCTCCTCAGTTACCACCATCACATACTCAAAGCAGGCACTTCTCGGCAATTGTGCCCAGCATGAGCTGTGAGTGTCCAACACCATGGAGCTGGCACAAGTAACTTGCACTGGTGGCCATGGTGCTCCATGGCCTTAGGAACTGCTGTGGAGGTGATCACACCTGGCTCTTCAATGAGGAGAGCTGGATCTGCAGTAAACATCTGTTTTCTCCCCCTCCCCAGGTCTGGTCCTTTCAGAAGGTTGCATTTTGAGGCAATTCACATCCCTTGACCTCCACCCAAGGCTGCACAGTGCCTGGTCCTGGAGGGAACACTCCTTCCCGGGCTGTGGCAGGTGCCTCACCCTGATGCTTACTGTTCTTGCTCAGCTGCTGCTCCCTTTCCCAAGGCAGAAGCAATCATTTCTCAGCTTTCCACATTGCCCTGTTTAAGCCATAAGTAATAGCCCATCTGTGTATTGTTACATGTTTTGGGGCCTCTTTTCTTAACAGTTGTCCATATTTTCAAGGCCTTTGCTGTTATTCCATCCCTAAACTATGCAGATGCCTGGTGCCACTCACACAGAGAGCTGGTAACAAATCTGCCAGCACTGAGGAGCAGCAAAGGAAGGCCACAGTCACTTGGGAAAGGGAGAGTTCAGCTCAGGTCCAGCCTGCCTGGGGAGTACCATCGCTTTTAAGGATATTGCCATAGGTGATTGCATTGAGCATTCTTCCTGTAGCTTTATATCAAATTTCCCAAAAGACCACACTCAGGTATTGGAGTTTGTTTATGGTAATGAAGGCCCAATGCCATAAAGCTAGCAAGAATACGTCCCAGTAGTGCTTTTTAGAAGCTTTTCACCACTTTGGATAAAATGCTGCTGACAACATTTCAATCTTGAAGTCTCCTGCAACCATCAGATAATTAAGAAATGTTGCTGAGTCACACCCACTTGGAGTAAGTGCCTCCCTGGGGCAAGGCTGGAAACACCGATGCTTATTTCGGATGTGTCCCCAAACACAGCAGATGTGAATGATTGAGTAACATACCCAATGGCACATTCTCTGCTGACTCATTTGCTGCACTGCTACTGAGATAATAGGACTCCTACCAGGTAAATTCAAGGCAGAGTTTGAACAGAACTTTGCAAAGATCTTTTAATATAAATTTAGAAGATTGATAAAGTTATATAGTAAGAGTCACATTGTGGTTCGAGGACCTTTGCTGGGGAGAATCTGTCTCCTCTAGGACCTGTTTGTTGAAATTAGATATAGGATAAAAGCTGTGTCAGAGATGACACTCCCAGTGATACCTGAGTAAATCCCAGTAAGCTTCATTCACTTTTTCAGAAATAATTTGGGATATTATATAAATCCTAGTGTTTTGGTATAAGCATCCTAAGAGCAAAGGTGAAGATAGGAGTTTGCTGACTGTATCCTTTGGTATGAAATAAAAATGTGAAATTTTTAAAATAGAATAACAAATGTGAAATTTGAGACCAGATAACTCCAGTTGAGTGGTTGTCTAGCCTTATACTGTGGTACCTATTAAGTCAAATATTTCCAAGGTGCCTGCTATCTCACTTGTGGGCAGTCTCTGATAGTGAAATTCCAGCATCAGGAGACAGATAGGAGTTAATGAAATATTACAGAGTTCTGCACAGAGGGATGCTGAGAGCACAGACACAGAAGTGTATTGGATTGGAGAGTTTGTGACCCAAGGATATTTTGCAGAAATGGTTTGAGGATTAAAAGAGGACCTTTCATGCCACTGTGAGGTGGGCTATGTATTGACTAGAGGTGGGCACTCCTCTCCTACTGTCTTTCTCATCTGGAACTGACTGGATGTCAGTGACTTGGAGATAAGAAGAAATGATGAATGTTTCAAAAGATACTTATGTTGCATTCAACATCTTGATGTATTTATGGATCTGCAAATCTAATTTTACCTTCCTGTAACATGAACTAAAATCTTTATTCAAAAGTCCTGAGCCTACCTTGAGTAGGGCCAGTCATCACCTTGTAGACCCTAATAAAGCAACTCATCATCATGGCTAGGCTTTGTGAACAAAGATTTACAAGGACTCTACCCACGCTTGCTACAAGCACGCTGGTGGCTAAAAAGGCCAATGCAAGATAGGCAAGTCCGATTGCAAAAGGCAGAGTGGAAAGTCTCCATTGGCACTACTGGCAAGGCACGGTTCTTCCTGTGTTGCCTTTTTTCCTCCAGGCTGATTCTGCGTGTGTTCTCAAAGGAAGCAGCAGCATTATGGATGGTGTGTCTCCATTTCTCCCGATTGGAGGCCAGGGTGGACCATTGATGGTGGTCAATATGGCCAAGGCTGAGGTATTGTTTCAGGGAGTCCTTGTATCTCCTCTTCAGGGCTCCTCTCTTGCGGCAGCCGGTGGCGAGTTGCCCACAGAGAACAATCTTGGGGAGGTGGTGATCCCGCATCCTGGAGATGTGCCCTGCCCAGCACAGCTGTGTTTTCAGCAGCATGGCCTCAATGCTGGTGATCTCTGCCTGTTCAAGGACAGACACATTAGTCACATAATCACTGGAGCAACTATCCTTATGATTATTATTTTTTTTGGTCCTGAATGCACCAACAGGCTGTGCAATATTCCATGAAGATTTGGCTATCTGTGCTCAAGTGCAGCCCTGTAACCTGCGATCACACTGCTACAAAAAGAGCTGTGGCAGAAAAGCATGAGACCCTTCACTGGGGGCCTCCACTGGAGCTGGGATTGAGCTCAGGCCCAGATTCCTGGGTTTTGCCTGAACTATGCTGCAGCTGTGCCTGTGCACAGCCATGCTCCTCACTGAACCCAGACGGATGGCTTGACTCATGGCTTGTCTGGACCTGCCTCATCATTATTGTTATTGTTTTTGGTTTTGCAGCTAGACAAGGGAAAGAGTTGATTAAACAAATAAATTGAATAGTCTTTGCTGCAAATGTAATGAGATAGACTGCTGGTAAAATGCTGGTGCCTCAGACACCAGCCTGGTGAGCCCCTGAGGGTATTCTTCCCTCCTCAAACATCCTCCTCCCATCACCACAGCCACAAACCATGGCACTTGCCAGGGCAGCAGCTGTGAGCATCTGCATCACAACTGGTGCCTGCTCTCTTCTGGCACCATGGCCCAAGAGCCTGCTGACTTACAGCATGACCCCACAGTTGGTGGCTTTATTTGCTCTTCTGGGCTCAGGCTTTCTCTTTCCCTGTTCTTGTTGGGAAACCTTGAACTTACCCAGTTTTCTTTCCTTGTTCTTGCTATTTGACTGAGCTGGTCCCACCTCCCTTGCCACCCACTCACTCTTGTCTGCATTCCTTTTCAGGAAAAAAACCTCAGATGACAGCCAATGTGAGGCCTGACATTAGTGGCAGTTGCACATGTTCACATCTATGTTAGTGACAACCCTGATAGCTGTAGCTGTGTTCCAGTCTCCTAATTCTGGTAATCACTTGACGGGTAATGTCACTGGACCATAGGCTGCCTCTGCCTGCAGATACCACCCCAGGCTCAAGGAGTCAAAACTCAGAACAAACACTCCAAGCTGAAACAAGGTGACTGTCACAACATTTAGGATTTACACAGCACTATTAGCACAGGTCATGACAACATTTCAATTTCTGTCTTCATTTGGTACCGTTTTCCTCCTGATTTTGCAATGATAACTACAGGCAAGATTAGTGAACCTTTGCTTCCTGTTCAGCTGTAAATCTCCTGTGAAAGAGAATTAGTAAAATCAGCTGAACCACTGAAGTGGTCTCTTTTCATGGATGAAAACTGAGAAGCTGTTGAGAGGTTAAGGTCAGCTATTTGAAAAATAATCCCCGATTTCTGAGGTGAAAGATTATTTGATTTTCTGTCTGTAGTTTGCTTTGCCTCTCTCTCCTTTATATGTCTAGAATGAAAGTTGAAAATATCTCAGGATGGGGATGGCTTGTAAAGAAATTCAGTGAGACCATAGGAAACTGATGAGATGCTTTCTGTGGAAGCCAAGCTGCAGGACAAGAGAGGCAATTCACAAGTGGTAGAACAGCTGGCAACTCCAACCCACACCATCTGGATTTGTGTGATTTTATAATATTTATTGTCACTAACTCTGAGAGGAATATGAATAGAGCTGGCTGCAAGTGGAAATGAGCTGGCTTTTCAGTAGAGCAAATTGTGTGCAGAGCCTTGGCAGGGACACATAGCAGGGGGAGCATCTGATATCAGCCATCCAGCCACGAATTATCACTTCATTGGTCAGGCTGGCTACATGAAACAACAACAACAACAACAAAATTCAGTCAGTCAAGGGAAGCCCTGCTGAAAAAATGGCATTTCAAATCTGTCATTTGGAGAGGGGAGATAGAAAGTTGCCAGTTCTCCATCTTTAGTTAGAAGCTTATGAGAGCTGCATCATTTTTTCTTGAAAATCTGAACATCATATTACTCAAGAATCTTACACCTCTATTTGCAAACAGTCTTTTTGAGTCTCATGGTTAAGAAAAAACTGTGACCCACCTCTACCTAACAGTCACAGAAAATGAAAGAATCCCTGAGTGCATATTCTTGAGTCTTCTGTTTTGACACAGTTTGTGGTTTTAGGTTTCTTATGTGTGATTGTGAAACCAGTGAGTTGTCAGTGTTGAGCATATTCATGTATGTAGTGTGATTGCTGCCTTAGGAAATGGATCTCTGAGGTGCCTGTTTTGCTCTGTGAATGCCAAAGGGAACATTGCTGCTCCTAGCACAGCTGTCCCAGTTGGAAGCTCAAAGCGGGACAGGAAGAGTTTAGACTTTTGTTTCTGTTCTTCATCTGTGAAATAGGATAATGTGTTTATTTTTCCTTCCTTCAGATCAGCCAAAGGATAAATTCTTCTTCTGATACCACAATCTGCTAATTATATGAAAGCTCAACGTGTCTTACTTTTATTTGGAAATGGTGTATTCCTAGTGGGACATTAGGAAAGTTTAAAACCTTTAGTCTGAGGTTAGTCAAAGCAGACTTACAAAGGAAGAGAAATAATGATCTTTCTTTCTTTCTTTTTCTTTCTTTCTTTCTTTCTTTCTTTCTTTTTCTTTCTTTCTTTCTTTCTTTCTTTCTTTCTTTCTTTCTTTCTTTCTTTCTTTCTTTTTCTTTCTTTCTTTCTTTCTTTCTTTCTTTCTTTCTTTCT
>WBMV01001560.1:444511-565617 GCA_013396655.1 Campylorhamphus procurvoides | reverse complement strand
CTTCCCTTCCCTCCCCTTCCCTCCCCTTCCCCTTCCCCTTCCCCTTTCCTTCCCCTTTCCCCTACCTTTCCCCTTTCCCCTTTCCTCTTTCCTTTCTTCTCCTTCCCTCCCTCTTTCCCTCTTTCTTTTTTCTTTTTTGTTTTCTTCCTTTCTTTCCTTCCTTTCTTTCCTTTATTTTCTTTTTTGCTTTCTTTCTTAACAAAAATAGCATTTTATTCTAATACATTACTATATTTTCTAAATCTTCTCTTGACTTTGGAAAGTCAGGGTTTAATTTTTCTTTTTTTTTTTAAGGAAAAATACTGATTCTCTTTTCTGGTATTCACTTCAGTGCTGAAAACACTAGTATTTGTAGTACATCAATTTACAAAACCAGTTAGTTAGTCTGAAGAAAAATGTAGTGAGATATGAATGCCAGAGAAGATGAAGTACCTACTAAGCAGCACACAAAAATGCATCCTAAGTCCTGCTTTCACTGAGTGCAATGCCTCAAAAGGGAAGGGGCTTTCACAGAGAGTGGCACTGGCTCTTCTGTCCTTAGCTAGCAGAAATGAGTAATAAAACCAAGAGCAGCAAGGAAAGCAAAGATAAGGCACCGTCATTAACAAGATACCCCTCTAGAAAAGCCTGTAATGTCTTCAACATTCAGACTGCTCTGTGACTAGAATGGGACACTGAGAAGGAGTCAACTAATGTGTATTTAACTCATGCATTGCAGTGAAGATAAATCAAGAAGCAATGAAGGAAACTCAGGTGTTTTTGTCAACAGCATGGTGTGAGCTGGCTGTGCATCCATTGAAGAGGGAAAATTCATCTGGAGAAATAGCAAGAGGGTCAGAAGACACAGACTATGTGAAATATGCTTGTTTCTCTAAATAGCCCCAGAGCAAAGCAGACATGCCTGGGGTGGTCCCACTCTGGAGTGCCCTGTTCCACTCTCTAGGAACAGGGTTTGCCACTGAAAAGCATCTGTGCACCTGTGAAGGCAAATGGAGAAGAGTGGATCCTAAGTAATGTTCAGGCAGGTTCAACCACTCAAAACAGCTGCCTCAGTGATAGAAGATTTGAAAACCATTGTGAGAGAGAAATGCTCTGTTGAAATGAGTGCCTCATGTAGGTATGTATTGTGCATCCCTTTCTCAAGGTGATAGAAGAGCCCTGACAGCAGGAGTGCTGGGAAGGAAACCTTTCAAATCTCTCTTCTTCCCTTATCAAGTGATATTGCTCTTCTACTTCAAGAGAAAGGACTGGGAATTTTTCAGACTGACATTGATTTCATTAATTTTATCAGTTTTAATGTTCCTCTGTGGTGAAACATCACTGTAGATGAAAAAATAGAAAACCTTGAGGCACACCCTAAAGAATCCCAGCTGCTCTTGCTGGGCATGGGACACCTCTATGCTGAATGCCCCATGTCTGTGCACCAGGATCTGCTCCTCCCAGAGGCTTTTCCTTAATGAGGCTGTACCATACTAAAGAAGTTCTTTTTTGCTGAGCTTCCAAGGGCGTTTTGTACAATGCTCCATCACAAAACTGTAGATTTATTCACTTTATGTTACATTTTGTGGCATTAAGTATTCAGGAAGGGGAAAAAAGGTCCTGTTTCAGAAATACTGGCATATGCGGACAGAGGAGAAGATAAAGTGGACGGCAGCATCTTCTTTATTTTTCCTAGTCAGACATGCACCAACTGCCCACAATAGCTCAGACATCTCCAGGCTCAGCTCTTGACTGGTGACAGGCTCCAAAGGATGAACTGGGCAGGTGGGTGCTAGCAGCTGTCTGTGCTGGGCTTCCCAAAGGTCTCCCACTCTTTGGCCTCAGTATTCTGGCCTTGATGCCACAGGAGAGACTCAGTGTCCTCAGCCATGAAACAGAGGGTCAATGTGGTCTTGAAACAAAATTATTCAATTGAAAATCATTGTCAGCAATCATTCACTCAGATCTGTAACACTGAAATTCCTATGAACACAGTTATTTCACAGCCAGATATTTCTAGTCCTGAAAGAACAGAAGTTGTATCTTTTTTTTTCCAAGTGTTACTCTTGAGCAGACAGGTGGAAATGTGACCGATATATAGAACAAGGCATGTAGTAAAGAAAGCAAGTCCTTCAGCTCTTTGGCAACAAAATTGTATTTAAATATATAAATTCAGCACTTTTCTCTTTGTCCAGGCATGTCCAGGAAAAAAATCAATCTTATGATCAACATGCCACAGGAGTCTCATTTTTTAATTTATCTCTCTAAGGGATTCTCTTTTGATCCTTCTGATCAGACAAGAACAATTACTGTGCCTCTAAGCTCTCCCCTGCCTCCAGTCTCCAATTAGGCACATCTGATAACATGTTATCCATGTAAAATAAGGTCATCTCTTCAGCTGCTTATGTCTAAATCAGGTGATATTATCACAACTCAATCACAAAACAAAAGCCAGCCCAAGGCCTTCTGAATCCAGGTTTTCAAAATCATCACCTTTCAAAAACTTTTGTTCAGGGCTTTAAGCCACTGATTGAATTCTTGTTTGCTTGAGATACCTCCTGGTGTTTTGAGATGTACAGAGGCTAAGTCAAGCACTTGACTGCCTGTGTTCCATTTCACTACGCAGACCTTCTGAGGTCAGTGGGATACTTGGCACATCCCAAATTGAGCCCGTACTTAAGTGCAGTGAGTCCAGAACTTTCTCCCTTGTATTTTTCCTGTTTGTTTTCTTCTTTTCGAAACTTTGAACTATGTTGTGCATTTTTTTCTTCAACTATTCTTTCAATTCAGTCATGGAGAAAGGTCACAGCCTTCACAATTTGTTTCTTGTCTGATTTCAGTCAGGCCTTGAAGGCAGCAGCTTCTCAACTAAATTTGTACAAGACAAAAACCGTGTTGGGTATGATGATACTTGAGCTTATTGATGAAGCACATCCTCTCACCATTAGGGTATCTTTCTTTAGGCTCTTAATGCCTCTAAGATTTCAGAGGTGTGAATGTCCTGCCTTCATCATTATGCAGAGCACTGCCAGGGAGCCAAAGCAGGAGATACCCAACACAGATAACAGAGGGAGCCAACGGCATACGCTGGGGTCAGCTTTGTGATCTGGGAATTTCTGGGTTCTTTGGGAGACTCCTGGTAGCTCTTTGGAGATAAAGCTGCAAGTTAATTAGAGAAGGTTTTCCAGGGAGGTTTGATCTCGTGTATTGTGGAGAGGCTGCCAAGTCCTGTCAGCTCTGCGACTGTTACCCACTGCTGCTCTTCCATGGGGCACCAATGATGTCAGGGGAGACCTGGAGCACATCGAGCATGACTACATGGATTGAAGGGTGGTAGCCAAGGGCACAAGGGCCAAAGCAATATCTCCTAAATCCTGGCAGTGAGGGGAAGGTCTCGAGGCAGAGTAGATGAATCCTGCAGGTCAACAAGGGATTGCATAGCTGGTGCCAATAACAGAGATTTGTCTTCAAGATCTTGGAAAGCTTTTTGATGATCAAGAACTTCTTGGAAGTGATTGGATCCCTGTGACCAGGAAGAGAAAAAAGTGTCTTTGCCAATGTGCTGGCCAGCCTGGTGAGGAGAAGTTTTACACTGGAAGTGATGGGGGAGAGAGATAATGATGACCTACAATCAAGTGAGGAATTGATTGGCAAGGAAAGGGTGTGGGGTGATATGGACAAGAGACCTTATAATCAACATAAGGCAGAAAGGAGCAGAAAGGTGGCCATCCTAAGGATACACACACAAATAAGGGTTAGTCTGCATGACAGCATGATGGGGAAAGACCTCATATCTTTTCTGGGAAACTGGCACAACTGGGAGTTGCCTCTATGTGAGAGAGCAATGGGGATGCAGCTGTCTCTGCCTTGGGAAGGGTGATGAGCCAGCTGAGAGTTTATTAGTCAGAGTTAGTGGGTAGCTCATCATGGATGACATTGGGATGGGTGTCTCCTACAGATCATCTGATCAGGAAGTAGAAAAGGCCTTCAGACAACTGGAAGAACCAAAATATAAGAATATAAAAAATATAAGAATATAAAAAAAAAAGGTTTTTATATACATAAATCCAAGACAGTGGTGAGGCACCATGAGACTTGGTCTCCTATCTGGGAGGAAGCCTGGGCCTCAGCATACTGGAGACCTCTATCCAGGCAGCATTCTGTGGGAGTATGACACCATCCAAGCCTCAGCACCACGCAATGCCTGGTTGCTGCTCCAGGACTTGGGTAGTGGACAGTGACGGTGTCCTGGTGGCAGGACATGTGCAGTGGGAGCTGTTGGCAGGCAAAGGAATTGTGGAGGAGGTGAGCAGCTGCACATTGTCAGGAAGAGTGAGCAAGAGATTGACAAGCTCTTTGCAGAGGCTGAACAACCCCAAGGTCCCTTCCAAATGGAATTATTCCATGATTCTGTGATATGAGGACAAACAAAAGTAAGCAGATCTTCCTTCCTAGAAGCATAAAGGAAGCTCTGAGAAGGGTAATTTAGTGATGGGTAGTATGGACAGATTTGTAGAGCTATGGTAACTTAATAATGCTGAATAATGCTGAAAGTGTAACCTAGAGGTCTCGATCCAAGATTTTGTACTCAGCTTTGAGGATGATATAGAGCAACAAGAATGCTGAGAGGTCTAAAAAGTATGACTTGGAAGGAAATATTAAACAGGCTCAGACTGATAACTGAAAGAAGACAAATTGAATGAAAAACATTGTACGAATCTGCAAATGCTTCAAACTGTACTTGGACAGTTCCAAAGACGAAAGAAATTGTCTATGCTTGTGCTGGATATGCCAAAAATGCAGCATTCTAAATCTTCACAGACTCCTAAAACACTTGCGTATTATCTAGTGCCATGTTGACGGCCTAGCACATGGAAAGTCCCTAGAAGCAAGAAATGAGTTTTTGTTAAGTGTTTTCACCTGCTGAAGACTGAGTTCCAGTCCTGGATAATTGCCTTTTGCTTCTGGCAGTGAATTGTATCCTTGGTTTGCCTATTTCCACAGGTACCTAGGAAGCTTTCTTTTGCCTTCAGATTTCACATTGCTTTGCCACAGTACTCCCTAGATGACGCAGACAGTGGGGGCTCAGAGAATTACCAGGCTATGTGTCTTCCTCAACAAAACAATAAGCACAGAGAGGAAGTTAATATTCACAGATCTGCTGCCTCCATGAACATAAAGGAGCATGTAGGAAAAGTGAGACAAAGGATTAGTAGATTTAGGTCTACTTAGAATGAGGTGGGGTTGTTTTGGGGTTGTGGATTTTTTCCTTTGGGTAAATATCTAGATAAGTGAAGGTCCTGCGTTTTCTCTACATTCCCCTCTGGTGGGTTGACCTTGGCCAGCTGATAGATAGCCATTCTCTTACTCCCCCTCCTCAACAGGACAGCAGGGGAAATAAGATGACAAAGCTCATGGACTGAGATAAGGACAGGTAGATTGCTCACCAATTACCATCCTAAGCAAAACATATTGAATGGGGGGAAGATTAACGTGATTTATTGCCAACAAAAAAAGTACAATTGGAAGCAGAGAAAAAAAGACAAAACCTAAAACACCCAAAACCCTTGCCTTCTTCTCAGCTTCAT
The DNA here is from genome assembly GCA_013396655.1 of Campylorhamphus procurvoides. Lineage (NCBI taxonomy): Eukaryota > Metazoa > Chordata > Aves > Passeriformes > Dendrocolaptidae > Campylorhamphus > Campylorhamphus procurvoides. Next base: position 560,050 of record WBMV01001560.1, on the reverse strand, counting down.
CTTCACTCCTCTATTCCCAACACCTCCATCTCCACCCTGAGTGGCACAAAGGATGGAAGACAGTGCTACGGTCAACCAGTAAGAGCTCCTGTCTTCCACTCCTTCTCACACTGCTCCCCTGCTCCAGTGGGGATTGTCCACAGGGTGCAGTCCTTTGGAAGACCTGCTTCATGGGCTGAGGGGAAATCTCTGCTGCAGTGCCTGGGCTGCCTTCTGCCCCTACCTCTCCTTTCACCTTGGTGCCTGCAGGGCTGGTTCTCACCCTTGTTTCCTCCCTGCACTCTGCTCTCTGGTGTTTTCACCCTTTCTTAAACATGCTGCCCGCAGGACACTCACCCCCACTCAAGTGTGCCCTGCCGTGCGTGAGTCAGAGCCGGCTGGAATCAGCTGGAACTGACTGGAATCAGCTGGAACCAGCTGGAACTGGCTGTGTCCAGCATGGGGCACCCCCGGCCACCGCTCACAGAGCCCCCTGTAGCCCCTGCTGCTGCAGCACTGGGGCACCAGCACCCCCCATATCCTCCTTTTCTCTCCTCTTAGTAAAATATGTCCATCTTCATTTATTATTTAAAAAATCATTATTTGTTTGCTAACTTTGAAACAAACGCAGTAAGACTTGAACCAGGAGGCTTTTGCTTCTGCTGGTGGCTGGCAGAGGGGTGACACAGGCACTGAAGTCTTTCACAGGTGTTGTGAAGCACACACTTGTGTCTGACAGGGTCTGTGAGTCCCAGGGTTTGGGTGGCTGATCAACAACCTCCCTATTTGAAGCTGAGGCAGAATTTTCATCCCCTGCTGAGAAAGACAGAAGAGTGAGAAAAGAACCTAAACCCCAAGCAGTGTGTAGTGTACCCTACGTCTTTGGCCAAACTCCCAATATTTTCTTCAAAAATTGTATTTCAGGTTGTACTTTTTTTTGTGTGCCCCGAACCAACCATTTCCTATAGCACAGACTTCAGTAAAATAACATATATAAAATCAAAACAAAAAAAAAGGTGTAATCCCTGTTTTACTCCCACAGGTCAGTAATAACTTTATTCTTTAGAAGATGTGAGAAAAAATTTGTATTTTTGGCTTTCAGAAATGGGAAAGTTGTTCAAAGTTGTGGTTGAAGAACATTCACATTCTTACGGAGTATCTGGAATAAGCTGATGTATACAGATGCAATTGGCTGTGATATGTACAGTATATAGAATAGAAAACTTTGTAATAATGGATTTTATGCATTCTTGTTTCCTTTCTTTTTACTACTAAAGAAGTGTGTTCCTGTAAATGTTAGGAAATATGATTATTTTTGTAGCCTATATCTGTGTTTCTCATTTGTCTTCTGAAATTTCCCTTTAACATATTGGGCAGTTTCATTCATCATTGTGTGAAAGCAGCCAGTGACCAACAAATGAAGACCCAGATAAGTGATAAATTGCACAGACTAATTGTACATCGAGGATGGGGTTCCTGGTAGCACTTGGCATCTTGACTAACCAGGCACTGTGTGATATGAAGGTGGGCATTGGTGGCTTCTGCATTTTTAGCTCAAATGCTCCCTGAGTTTACTTGAGGTACATAAAAGTGCTGTTATGAAGGTTGTCCACAGGATTTACTTTTTCTAGCCATAAAATTTGGCTATGAGTGCGAAAAGAAGACTGCAAACATACACTAGTCCTGGATTTCCAGATCTCCAACTGTTACTAAAGGACAGGCACCTCTCCCATTCTCCCTAAATTCCTAATAGCTGTCCCTTACACATAGACAGCTCAGCTCTTTGGTGGACACACTTAAATGGTGAGGGATCAGATGTACTGCTGATGTGTCGGACAGATGGTCAGTGCTTCCTCAGTAAGCCAAATGGATGGAGGAGACCTCAGACTTACCCTGCAAATACTTGCCATTTGATGTGTAGCAGGCTGGCTTCACCTTGGCCGCTGCAGACTCCATGGTCACCTTCATAAACTTCTGTTAAGGAAAGCTGGGACAAAAATATGTCTAGTCTATAATATAGATATACTCAATATAATTTATATTGGATTTTAAAAAGCAACTTAATAGCAGCATAAAGTCCATATTCAAGAATCACACATTCAAGTCTGTTTCATCAAAACAGTATTTAGTGTGTGTTTTCCCAAAGTGCTTACATCCTTTTTGTTTCCAGTTTCACAGTGTTTATGGCTGTGGGCTCCCCAAGGTTTGCTACTGGCTTGATAGAGAAACACTACTTAATGCCTTCACAAAGTATGTACAAGGTCATATCGAGGTATCATTTCTTTAAGCAGGAGCCCTACAGAAAACGGCTGAACAATAACCATACTAATGGTCTGGAATGTGCTTGTATCAATATGTTATTTCACTGCATAAAGAAATTGATGTTATTAAAAAAATCATAGCAATTACAAGGACATAGCCAATTTGAGAGTGCTATTTACTGAATAGCTAGTGACCAATTTTCCAGTCCTCCTCTTTAAATTAATGAATATTTAAAGAGGAGGCTAATTCAATTTCCCTAAAACATGCCCAGTTTCATTAACACAGCAGGGGGAAAATACAAAATATGTATTTGAATGCTTTGTTCTTTAGGAGAAACTATTCTACTCCTGATGTGTGGAAGATTAAAAGAAACCAGTGATTAAAATAATATTAACACAGTTTGTAGCACTCCTTTCATTTCTCAGTCTTAAACTCTGGCAAGTGAAAGATGCTTAAATTCCTATTTTTTTAATGAGACTTTTCATAGAATAATATACATGCTTTGTGGGAAGGCTGAAAAGCAATTTTGGTTTTTTTCCTCACAAAGCAGCAACAGCCATTTGGATGGGAGGGCAACTCCAATGTGGCAAAGCCTGGTGCAGATGAGGATGTCTCCCAAGTACAGCGTTACTGTATTAAAGCCCTTCTGAATGTCAGCATGCTTCACTATGCATGCAGACTGTAAACGAGACCAAAGCAGTACCTCATCTGGGTAAAACAAAAACTGTCAGGAAAACGTGGTTTTGCTTTTATTTGCTTGTTGGTTTTTGTTGTTTTTTTTCCTGGATGAATTTCATTTATGTTTTCAACAGATTTTAAATCTTTTGTAGAATACTCCGAGGGGACATAGCACAGTGTGAGACTTGTAATCAGGCTAAAAAGAGTGACAGAAACCTGGCTCATTTGGTGTCTCCCAATGCTTTCCTTTATTCTAACCCGTCTGTTTACAGCTTAAATCACAGGAAATTTGAGTTTTTAACTCTTAAAGCAGGTAGCAGAAAAAAAAAAGCACAAAGGAATCTGAACAAAATATTTGAAGTAAAAATCTAGATTCAGAAGAAAATCAAGGGCATGACTCACCTGCATGAACTAATTATTGTACATGCATAACTTTCTTTTGTTGTTGATCCACCTGACAAGCGGATGCATAGATTTAACATGAAAAAAAATACTATCCTTAGCTTTTAATAATGAAAGTAGCCAACTGAGTAAAGGCAGATTTGGAGGGGGGGGAGGGAGGAAAAATATATATTAGCTGTTGAACGGCAGAGAAAAAGCCAATCTTGCTGTGGAGCTCTAGCAAGAGCTGCACTGCCTGTGGTTGATACCTATCAAACTGCAACAGCATGTAATTCAGGTCAGAGGTGCATCTCAGCCAGCTTTGGGTCCCTAAGGAAGTGTTTGCAGAGGAAAGTGGGCACCTGTGGTTTGCCTCCTTACATTTTGCCTAAATAAATAGATTTCAGATTTTATCTTCAGCCTCTTGGGATGAGCACTGTCTTTCTGTTCTGTGTTGGTACAATAGCTACTCTGCACCATGCCTGGGCTTTATAGGGGAAACAAACTGTGCAGGGGAACAAAATGAAGTCTGGAAATATCTGCCAAGATAAGAATATGTCACCATATCAAACCCCTTTGTCTGAGACTGGGACAGCTGCATTTTGCCTTTCTCAGTTCCATCTGGAATTTCAAGCAGATACTTCCTTAGGGATATTTTCTTTGTCACTGTTTTGTGGTTTAACTCCGGTTGGCAACTAAGGCCCACATCTGCTTGCTCAGTTTCCCCCAGTGGGGTAGGAGAGAGAATCAGAAGGGTAAAAGTGAGAAGACCTGTGGGTTGACATAAAGAGAGTTTATCAGGTAAAGCAAAGGCCACACATGTAAGTAAAGCAAACCAAGGAATTCATTCCCAAATTCCCACCAGCAGACACATATTCAGCCATCTCCAGAAAAGCAGGACTCCATCACATGTAACAGTGACTTGGGAAGACAAATGCCATCACTCTAAATATTTCCCTCTTGCTTCTTCTCATGGCCTTATATCCTGAGTATGATGCTATATAGTATGGAATGTCCCTTTGGTGAGATTTGGTCAGCTATCCTGTTGTGTCCCCTTCCAACTCCATGTGCATCCTCAGTTACCTCACTTCTGGAGTGGGGTGAGGAGCAGAAAGGGACTTGGCTCTGTCTCAGCAGTACTCAGCAACAACTAAAACAACCCTGTGTTATCACTGCTGTTTCCAGCAAAAGTGCAAAACACAGCCCCATCCCAGATACTTTGAAAAAAATTAACTCTACTGCATCCAAAACCACTACACACTGCTATTTCTATGTTTGGCTTTAAAATAGAAACATAATTTGATTTTTAAGAGACATATGCTGAAACTACTAAAAATAGTCTTTTTGGCACCGTGTTATCAATATTAAATATAACTCCTGTGCTCCAGAGCTAGAGTACAGAACAAGAGGGATAGAATGCAGTCTAATAACATTATTCAGCATCCCCACAGCTCCACTTATATAACCTGAAAGTCTTCATACTCTAGCTATAAAAGTTCAACATATAGCTCTTGCTGTACGTCTCTGTTATTTGTGAACAGGCTATGACAGTACTTACAAACAACTAAGAACTTCAAAATCACTAACATTAATAAATGGCTTAATGAAACACGTGTCCTCTGTATGTCTGAGCAGATTCTAATGGAAGTAAAATTAGAACCCAAATTTGCTTAGGGAATAGATGTCAAGCCATGCTACAGGTTAAGTACTTGTTCTTTCATCCAGCTTTGCTCAGCAGGGAAAAAGTTTGCTTCTCAGGTCCTTCAGGCTACACCTACACTGCCAGACACAGCCAAACACAAGGGAATTGAAGACTCTGGGGGACTGTCTCTGTTGTTTAGTTATTACCACACTTCATGGAACAGCTTGGGCTCATGTCAGACAGCATGTTCCCAGGCAGACTCCCAGTGGGCACTCTGGGTATATTGCATTTGCATGGGAAGATGTTGGTACCAGGGACGCTGCAGGGGTGGCTTCTGTGAGAAGCTACTAGAAACTTTCCCCTATGTCTAACAGAGCCAGTGACAGCCAGCTCCAAGATGGATCCACTGCTGACCAAGACCACGCCCATCAGTGGCAGTGGTAGCACCTCTGGAATAAGATATTTATAAGGGGCGAAACAACCTCCTGCAGAACTGCAGCCAGATATAAGTGTGAGAATATGTGAGAGCAATAACTCTGCAGACCCTGAAGTCAGCGAAAGAGGGGGAGGAGGTGCTCCAGATGCCAGAGCAGAGATTCACTTGCAGCCCAGGGTGAAGACTGTGGTGAGGAAGGCGGTCCCCCTGGAGTAGATATCCACCTGCAGCCTGTACGTGACCCCACTCTAGAGCAGGTGGGTGCCCAAAGGATGCTGCAGCTCATGGAAAACCCATGCAGGAACAGACTCATGGCAGGACCTGTAACCCCGTGGAGAGAGGACCCCATGCTGGAGCAGGTTTGCTCACAGGACTTGTGACTCTGTGGGGGACCCATGCTGAAGCAGATCATGAAGAACTGAAGCCTGTCTCCCAAGGGAGGCACCCCATGCTGGAACAGGGGAATACATGTGAGGAGCCCTCCTACAGAGGAATGATAAGCTGACCACAACCTCCATTCCCTGTCCCCCTGCACCACTGGAAAGGAGGAGGTAGAGAAATCAGGAGCAAAGCTGAGCCTGGAAGGAAGGGGAGGGGGAGGGGAAGGTGTTTTTTAAGAGTTGGTTTTATTTCTAATTGCTCTGATTTGATTTGCAATAAATTAATTGAATTTCCTCAAGCCACGTCTGCTTTGCCCATGTCAGTAACTGGTGAGCGATCTCTCCCTGCCCTTATTTCGACCATGCANGGGAGGCACCCCATGCTGGAACAGGGGAATACATGTGAGGAGCCCTCCTACAGAGGAATGATAAACTGACCACAACCTCCATTCCCTGTCCCCCTGCACCACTGGAAAGGAGGAGGTAGAGAAATCAGGAGCAAAGCTGAGCCTGGAAGGAAGGGGAGGGGGAGGGGAAGGTGTTTTTTAAGAGTTGGTTTTATTTCTAATTGCTCTGATTTGATTTGCAATAAATTAATTGAATTTCCTCAAGCCACGTCTGCTTTGCCCATGTCAGTAACTGGTGAGTGATCTCTCCCTGCCCTTATTTCGACCATGCACTTTCATTGTATTTTCTCTGCCCTGTCCACCTGAGGAGAGAAGTGATAGAGTGGCTTTGGTGAGCACCTGGTGTCCACCCAGGGTCAACCCACCACACTGGGCAAAGTCACGCTGCTTTGGGATGCAATATGAAGACCAGTATTAAAGAAGAGCAATTGCTGTCCTGCACAGACATGGATGCAGAATCACTGTGTAGATTAAATGGTAACCGGTAGAGCTATTTCCATTTACAGCACTCAAAGATTTGGCAGATAGCAGTAGTTTTACCTACATACCACAGTAAAAGCTGTAATTGCCTCCTTTGACCATTATACTTTTCTCAGGGCACATGAAGCCACTTAGAATCTCTAAGAAATTATATAATTTCTACAAAGAGGCTGCTCTTTCCCAACCAAATCTACTTTAAATTAAAATCAACTAGATTATCCCAAACCAGATTGATCTGATGTGTAAAAAAAATGTAGAATTGCACAGGAATGAGTGGGGACTGCCCATATTCTTTTCTTAAAAGTGTCTTCTTAGAAGTGACTCTGTAGCATGTGAAAAGGAGCTGCTGTCGAGAAGGTGTGCTACAAAACTGTACTCATCCAGTAAATAAAAACAAGATACACAGCAAGCTTTCTCTTTGTCTAGCAGAGATGGTTTATCTAAATAATTTTAGTCCTTCCAATGAGAAGGAAACTGCTTTTGGAAATCATGTAAAATGCTTCAGCAGTGTTCTTTGCCATGGGAGTGGGAGCAGGCAGCTGAGGCTCGTGGTACTAGGGCCTGAAATAGTATCAGATATTTCCAGAGTCACTTTGTGCATGTTCCACTAGACATTTTCATGAAGTGCAGTGCCCATTGTATTTCTGAGTCCTAAAATTGTACACAATATCAAACTGTGGTTTAAAACTTTGTGGCTCAGACATCTAAGTATTCATGTTCTTACTTTGGCAGTTTACGTAAACAATAGTATTTCTGACCCCATTAAAAAAGACACAGGAACTGAATTCTTTTCAGGTACATTCAGTTTCAGCTCAACTCTCCAGCAGTGGGTTTCCAATCAACAGCAAAACACTCCCCCAGTGGCAAATCGATTTCAAAAGACAAGTTGTTTTCTTAAAAGTGACTCTGTAACATGTGAAAAGGAGCTACTGTTGAGGTATACTACAAAACTGTGCTCTGTCCAGTAAATAAAATACACAGCAACCTTTCTCCAGCAGAGACAGTTTATCTAAATAGTTTTAATCCTTCCAGTGAGGAGGAAACTGCTTTTGGAAATCACTTAAAATTCTTCAGCAGTGTTCTTTTGAGCTTTGACAATGTCACCACTGAGCATGGTGATGTTCCGCAAAGATATCCGGGAATGCTGACTTAAGAAGTGAAATTTCTGCAGATTTTTGTTACATTTCTCCCATCAAGTGAGCTTCTGTTTGGTGTGGTAATGTAGCAGCTTTTCCAGGATTATCCATGAGGAGCTGCAGTCAGATTAATATTACTCCTCCATGTCATTTAAAAGGAGCTGTAGTTCTGCAAGGCAGCTTATTTGTATACAGAACATATTTTTAATAGCAGCAGCTTCTGGTATTTTTTGCTTAAACTGCTGGGATTATGTGAAAGAAGCTGGAGTTATCTCAGCAGCTGTTTTGTCTGGACAAGACTGTAACAACTGCAATTTTGCTGTACAAAACTTTGGATTAAGAAAAGCCATCCTACCGTGGTCATCATTATAACTGATCTGAGACTACTACATCTCCTTCTCAATTGTATCCTCTCTTATAGGTTTGGGATAATAGTCCCTTTCAAAATACTGTGTAATACAAGTTTCAAACTCACTGTGAGGTTGTTTCTTTCCTTCTTTCTCCTCAGAACTCAAGCAATATGGTATATTACACCATTTGCAATGAATGATGAACAGATGTACTGGTTTATTTTGTAATCTCTCCAAAGCAGGGACATCACTGTGAATGTTATTGACAGCACTTGGAGTCCTAGTGTACAAATGCATTTTTAGGGCCCAGAACAGTATGAAGAGTTGCTAAACATGTATGACAATAAGAAGATGCAGTGGTAGAATGTTCATAGACCTGTCTGATAAACCGGACTTTTTTACACAGCACGATTTTTGTAACAATTGAATGAAAAAAAAGCCCTCATATCCAGGAGCTGAGAGTGCACAGGTCTATTTACAGAACGTGTGAACGTATGCTGTAAATATGACTCTAAAAATGGATTTTATGCTTGTAGCAAAGGAGCAATTGAATATAAATTTGAAGTGGAAAAAGCTACATCTGTTGATGGGTGTATTACTAGTAGAAGTAAAGAATGAGTGGGAGGCAATATCTACCTCTCTGATTGAGATGTGAATTTTTTGAGTTCTGCAGTGCTACACATCTCAACCAGCACTCATGATTTAAAAGACAGGAATATGGTCTAAGCTGACTGTTCATACATTCTGTGCATTCAAATAAACACCTTCACAGGGCATCCAGCCTTCCTAGATGCCTGAGAAAGGTGTGACAATTTGTGTCCTGACACTTTCTGTCTCTCTTTGTTGACTGGATAGAGAGCCAGAACTGTAGCCAGACTTATATTGGACTAGACACCTGTGTTTTAGACAACTTCTCGTGGTTTGGCCCTAGATAAATGCTTGATGTCCAGCAAAACTCCTTCAAGGCCTCCCCCCACCCCCTTTCACCTTCCAGAGGGAAGAAAAGAAAACCAGCTAGTAATTTACGGCTAGAGATAACAACCGAAAGAGGAGCTTTGATTAATACCACGGGCAAAGCAGAACTTAGAATAATGCTTAAATTTATTGCTAACAAACTAAAAACTAAAACTAAGAAATAAAAACAGGTTAGAAACACATTCCCACCACCACCACCCCTCGATCTGTCCATGCCCCCTCCTTTCCCTGATGGTGTGAGGGACAGGGGAATGGAAAGTTTACAGTCAGTTCTTGCTGGGTCAGACATTCACAGATCTAAGTCCAAAACTCAATCAACAGTTCTGTCTCAGGGGGTTTTCCTGTGGGCTGCAAAGGGGACAGCTCGCTTCACCACAGTCATCACCACGGTCACAGGGGAATTACAACTTGGAGTCCTTCCCCTGCGCTCCGTGGGNCTCTTCTCCTCCTGCACTGACCTTGATGTCTGCGTTGTGATGTTGTTAACCCATGGCTGCCAAATTCTAACTGCGCCACAACTTCTTAAATATGTTTTCACGCAGGGGCGTAACTTAATGGTTCAAAAGCAGGAAGTTTTCCTCGGAGCTGGCCCTCATTGGCCCTGCTCTATAGGATGGAGGGAAACTTCCAGAGGCTTCCAACAGACGCCAATCTTCCTCTTATATAAAAAAAAAAAACCCTAACCAGATAAACCCACGACACAACTAAATTAAGATTATTTGCATTCTATTTGCAATGTTCCTATTTTTTAAAGGATGTTGAAAAGCCAGACATCATACAAAAACTATTTTGCAGCTACTGGAAAAGCCTTTTGAGTGGTATTGATACAGAGCTCAATGAATTTAGTTCATCCAAAAAAAAAGATGATTATAGTGTAATTATATAAGGGAATAGATGAGATACTGAAAGATCCAATACTGATGAGAAAGAGAAGACAGAAGAAACTGGTAGCTGGAACCTAGACCCAGTCACATTCATCTTGTAAGCAGTCTGGGTGAATAATTTGGGAACAACTCTCAGGGAAAGGGTCGTTTCTCCATTCCTTTGCACATTCAGGTTGGAACTTAATGACTTCCTGAAGCACATGAGTGCTGATTTTGGCTGGGGTAGAGGTAATTGTATTCAAAGTAGCTAGAATGGGGCTAAGTTTTGCCCTTGTGCTGGAAACAGTGTTGATAACACATGGATAGTTTAATTATTGCTGAGCAGTGCTTAGACAGAGTGGAGTTGCTCCCTTTCTGCTCCTCACCCCACCCCAGCAGTGAAGAGGCTGGGGATGCACAAGGAGCTGGGAGGGAACATAGCAGGGACAGCTGACCCCAACTGATCAAAGAGTTATCCCATACCATATGGTGTCATGCTCAACATATAAATCTGAGACAAGAAGAAGGAAGGGAGTGATGGCATTGTCTTCTCAAGTCACCATTATGTGTTTGATGGAGCCTTGTTTTTCTGGGGATGGCTGAACACCTGCCTGCCCACCATAACTGGTGAATTAATTCCTTGCTTGTGTTCATGGCTTTAGCTTTACCTGTTAAACTGTCTTTATCTCAACCCCTGAGTTTTCTCACTTTTACCCTTCAAGTTCTCTCTCCCATCCCACCGAGGGGGAGCCAGTGAGTGGCTGTTGCTGTCTGGTATTAAGCCATGACAACATATTACAGTGAAATCCAAGCTACTGGGCTTAAAAAAATGGTTAAGTGGATAGGAGCCAGCCTGCTAGATTGAAAACAATGCCAGTGTTTAAAGATGTGAACAGGATCACAGGGAAAAGTCCATTTCACTGGATTGGATAGTTGTATTCACTTGGAATTTAAAAGGAGGATGGATCTAGTCAGTCTTCTTTTCAGCACTTGCTTATCTGTTCTACTGCCTGATTAAATGTTTACAAGGTGGGAAAATCTTACCACTTTTTTTTGGCACTACAAACAAAACACTTCAGATCACAGTAAGAACAAATGATGCCTAGCAACAAGAAATTCAGTACAAGGTGGGCTGCTTTTGTTTCAGATTTCACTGATTAGTGTTTATTTTAACATATAAGGTATGAAGAAATAGAATTCCAGATGGTACATTCTCTTTGTAACATGCTGTAGGACTTCATTCTATAGAGCATTGCATTATTCTAGTTCACTCACTTGTTAAAAGATGTAGATATCATTATTTCTGCTGCTTCATAGAAATAATCAGTTTTCTATATGATATATGGAAGCATAGTATGTACACATGCTCTATACACATAGGTTCAATTTCTCTTGTCACCTGTGTTCACACTACATCATATCCCAAGTTTGCACTTATCACAGAATCAGAGAATCATTTATATTGGAACAGACCTCCAGGGTCATTGAATCCAACCTTTGACCAACCACCACTTCGTCAATTAGACTTTACCACTAAGTGCCATGTCCAGTCATTTCTTAGACACATCCAGGAATGGTGACTCCACCCACCTCCCTGGGAAGTCCATTTCAATGCTTAAATAACTCTTTCTGTGAAGAAATTGTTCCTGATGTCCAACCTAAACCTCCCTGGCACAGCTTGTCCTCTCAACCTGTCACTGGTTGCCTGGGAGGAGACCAACCCCCAGCTTGCTACAACCTCCTTTCAGGTAATTGTAGAGAGCAATAAGGTCACCCTTGACCCTCCTTTTCTCCAGGATAAACAAACTCAGCTCCCTCAGTCACTCCTCGTATGATTTGCTCTCTAAAGTAAATTTACCAGATTCATTGCCATGTCTCCTGACCTGCTCCAGCACCTCAATGTCTTTCTTGCAGTGAGGGGCTCAAAACTGAACACACTACTTGAAGTTTGGCCTCACCAGTGCACACAAGGGGAATCACTTCCCTAGTCCTGCTGGCCACACTATTTCTAATACAGGACAGGATGCCATTGGCCTTCTTAGCCACCTGAGCACACCACTGGCTCATGTTTAGCTGCTGGTGGACCAGTACATATCCAGTTCCTACACAGCTATTGCCATCTTTGCCACTTCCTGTGGCTGTCTTGCTAATAAAGCTATAGATAAATACTCTGACTTATCACACAGACTGTTGGGCATCTTTTGATTGAAGCCATATCCTATAACCCTATGTGGTCACCCCTCATTGGAGGCCATATGTGGGATTCCTTAACAATGGTCTTAGCTCATTTTGCGGGATATCAGTATAGAAAGGTCACAAATGTTAATGATCTTAAAGACCTGAGGAAACGATTGTTGTGCTGTGTGAGGGGAACTAACAACAGATCATCCCAGAAGACACCACAATTAACTGGGAAATGGTTAGATGACCCTACTAAATTCAGCACATGTTCTGTCAGGCACATGGTCAATCACTTTCTCCCAGAACACCCTGAAACTATAGTTTGTTGTAGCCTGAGGTGAACTGGATCTGTAAGCTGGAATTCTATGAGGAAAGCATTGTCAAAAAAATCTTGGAAGCAAAAAAATAAAGTTGGTTTGGGTTCATGACCTGAATGTATCTCCTTGATTCAGACTGTCAGGATACCTTTAGAGCCACTGAATGGCAACTTCCACAGCATCCCTCAGGATATTATGAGGAATTCAATAGCTGAGTTAGAAAATTACTGTGAGGACAAGAGGAAAAACAATCTTGTATTAGACATGCCAGTTTTTACTGCTCTTTGTTAGCAGTCTCATCTAAAACCCTTTTATCAAGGTTTTTCAACTGTCATTTCCAATTACATTAGACTGAAAATTGTCCATCACGATGGGAATGATTGATTGAAATTCTATTTAAGTTGCTTTAACCTCTTTCAATAAGGAGTGGAACAGCAAACTGTTTACTTTAATATGTTTTCAGACTTTTACTTGTTCCACTGTTGTGAGCTCTTCAGGGAGTAATTTGGTACATTGGCTTGAGGTAGGACTGGTAAACTCGTGAAGTTTATAGTCCCAGTTCTGGCACTTTTTCTTCCTGGACAAGTTCTTCGACATTTCTCTATCACCCTCTTCACACATACAAAATAGTAGCTGGAGGAGCCAAAGAGGAATTAAAGAGGTGTAGCAACCCCAAAGTGCTTCACACATGCTATTAGACTGTTGTGAACCACTTTTTGCATATCCCACTCTATCCCTCATTTGTTGTCATCACTTCCTATGTTCAGTCTCATTAATATTTTAAGCTCTGAAGTTAAGACCTGTCACCTTTATTTGTCTGTGAAGTTTCCTGAACTTTTCCAGCAGTCTGCATGTAAAATTAAAATAATAAATATTAATACTAGTTAAAGATTCTGAAAACAGGGCACTCTATCTGCAAAATATATTATTTTTGCTTATTATTATTATCCATTTTGAAGTGGCAGCTTAGTACTTCAAGTGGACTAATGGCATCTTTCAAAATCACAGTTTAATCCCAGTGTGCTATTTTTTTATTCCTTTGAAAACGTAACTTTGAATTTGACCTAGACTAGTAAAACCAAAAAAATTTCCTGTCTATCTAAATGTCATTTGGAATAAGATTCATCAGTTCAAATTCATGTTCTTGCAATGTAGGTATCCACATATAAATAATGCATCTATGATCCAGTTTAACTGAGACAAATACTCCTAGATAGTCCTGTTTTTTCTTCTGGACTATTCAGGACTTCTGGACAAGTAGCTTGTCTCTATGGTGAAAATATTCCAAGTTAGGTAGGATAAACACTGTGCTGGTGCTCCCTTCTTCAGCATTTTTATGCTCTAACTCCAGTCTCAAAGTAACTTGCCACTTTCTTTAGAATACCAATTAACACCTTTTACAAACCAATTATAAATTTAATGAATGTTGCAGTGAGTGAACTTTTCTCTGGTGAGGCAGCTCCTTCCTGGTAAACACTTGCTTAGATAGCATGGCAAGGAGGATGGCTAGGGTCCTGCAATATGTAATATTCTTGTCATGCAGATAAGAGCTGCAGTCTATAAAGCTGTTAGTCTGGTGGATTTTTACCAACAGTAATCTCATTTTAAAGTGAGAGTGAAGGAAAGGGCACCACAAAGAAGTAAGTAGTGTCCTTCTATATTAGCAGCTTATGCTTATCTAGGGAGTGTTTTTCATCCCAGTGTACTTCAAACAGTGTATCTGAAATGTTAAGTGACTAAGATATTGCAGGGAACAAACTATTACTCTATGTCAGCAAGGACTGACGGTTGCAGAAGCTTGTAAATTGACTCCTCTCACTGAAAATGTCAACATCAGCCAAGCCTCAGACTAATTCAATTATTTTTCCTTTAGAGTATGATGTCCAAAGGAAGAGTTCTCAGTGCTTCAGTGTCTTCAGCTTCTCTGCACATTTCAGTGTGTCTCAAAGCGTGATGCCTTCAGATCCGACCCCCTGTCTGCTCTGCTGAGTGCAGACAGCAGCAGAACTGCCACAGGGACTGATAGGTGTCACGATTTCCCTTGGTCTTTCCATTGCTCTGGTTTTGAATGAACTTTCAATTTGTCAGTGTCTAGGGTATATGTATTGAGGACTCCAACTTGTAGGGATTAGAGAGAAACAAAACTCCCTATGTTAAGATTATTAAATTAATCTGCTTCATTGAAGGATGAAACAGACTGAATAAAGGAATGGTTATTGCACAGGCCCTGGGGGCTTAGGGCATGAGAAGAGGAAATGGAATGATTTATTGCAGTGTATTTTAGAGTACTTTCAAAGTTTGAATCATCTTTGTAATTTGAAATCACTTTGGATCTATCAGAGCTTATCCAAAGACTGACAAATTAAAAACCAGTACTTTTTAAAACCTGAAAGTGTTTGAGCATGGTTAGCAGAGATTAGCAAAGTCCTCCATTTGTCACATAGGTATTAAGGAGAAACAGTGTAAAGTTTAGGTTTTGGACTAAAATGTTGATTCTGTAGCTGATCTTTCATTCTTGCAGCTTCCTTAAGCATATCACTGAAGTTTTTGGCCTTTTGGCCAAAACAGGTAATTGAAACACCAAAACATTCTCTGGTATGGTCAAAAAGTATAATAGCAGCTAGAGCACTTTGCTCTTTTTAATATCATGCACTGATTCACCACTGCTTCAAGATAATAGGTTTGGGTTTATTAATTAAATTCTTCACCTCTTTACTGCCAAGGCTTAAAGCATTTTTCAGATGCTTTTTCAGCATAGGTACATCCACTACTGCCATCTAGCATGTCATTCTTCTCTTTGCTCCTGTGTTCAGCAAGGGTTGGTCTTCATACACATAGTGAAAACGAGACTTCTTTTACAAGGTCATTGCTTTGTTTCTGCCAGAATAGATCCTATTCCGGATTTGCCAAAGCTTTTTGATGATAGCTGTGGGAGGACTTAGAGCAAGGTGAGCCTTTGCTGGAGGCACCCTGCCTTGCTGAGGCACTACCTGGAGGAAATCTCATGCCCTTGGCTGTCTCAGAAGTAGTTTTCAGGAGTTGCTTTTTTTGAAATTCAATCCCTGACATGGGAGAGGTTTCCTCCTGGCACCCAGAGCCATAGCTCTCCTCTCCTTAATGAAGTTTCCTGTGGGCTACACCCTCACTCCTGCCTCAGGCCCAGAGTGAGATCCACATGACATCTGTATGAGATTTATGGCTGGGAGTCACCTGTAAAATCCACAGAGTTTTTGGGAAATTTCCTCAGTTCTCTAAAAATAGTGTGTTGATAGATTAAAATGGTTTGCCTTTATTTTTCAAGCTATCAACACACCTCAAACAAACATGAAAGGACAGAGATCATGCCAAGAACTCAAATCCATATTTGGCATGACCCAGTGAGTGATAGTGATTATGAGATAAGAGTGGAGGAGACGGGAAGGACAAGGCCTGCTGCTAAGACAGTTGTCTTAGGCAGAATTGGGAAAGGGTTTTTCCAAAGAAATTTAGAACCTGAAGACACTGACAAAACAGTTTTGGGCAGAAGGACAGATGGTCCTAGATGGCTGGGAGGGGAAGGACAAGAGGACACAGCAAGGTTGACTGGTGGTAGTGGAAAGATGAAAAGACCAGAGGAAACAGACTTCAATTGTTTAGAAAACCGGGACTTGCATCCAGGTCTGGTCTGTGAATTAAGCCCTACAACAAGGACCAACTTGAGACAGTAGCAGAAAACACATTTTTGCACTGCTGGATGTACAGCTTCAAACCACTCCCCTGTGCTCCCATTTCTAGCCCTTGTAGAGACTGTCTTGTTTCTCTTTTTACTCACCCCATTTCAAAAGTTTGAGTGGGTAGTGAAACAAAAACCCCAGAATTCATAAAACTTTACTGCTTTATTATAAATTACAAATCCTAGTCTAAAATGAAATACATATAATGAATGTTTTATTTTTAGTATTTACGATCTGACATATTTTTCTTCTATTGTGTGAAAAAAACCCTACTATTTCTGTCATTATGATCCGTATTAAAAGTACAATATCTCTAGAGACAGCTAAAAGGAGAGAGCCCTATAAAAGAGAGGCATTGCACAAAGACAGGGTCAGACACATTCCCAGTCCCAAAGAAGTAATAAAAAATAGATTGGGAGGAATGTGGCCAAGTGATTTACCCACTGTCATGCTTGGGATGCAGGAGGAACAGGATCACATGCCTGCTGCCTCCACAATGGCCTGGCCACCCAACACAGATTTAGCCAGGGTGCATGCAGCAGCTCTGCAACTGGGCAGCTCTGTTCTGCCTTGGCCACTGCATGATTTAGCAACCCTGGCAGCTTTCACAGGCTTGTTCTTTACCCCTTTTCTTCCCATTACATATGAATCATGAAAAAACATCCAAGCCCACATGTCGCTGCATCAGCTGCTACTTTCTCTAAGGGGAATATGTGGTATAATCAAAACATCTCAGCCCAGCCAGGCACCCTGCTTATTTCTCTCAGAGTAACTCCATGCATTTTGCAGGGTTAATCTGCACCATTCAGCTACCGAAAAAAAAAAGCAAACCAAAAACGTAGCAGAGCTAAATACTGGGTAATTTGGCATTGTCCACCAGGGAGAGAAAAGAGAAAGCATTCTCTTTCTTCCATATTCATCTGGGGTTTGGCTGAGGCAACTGCAGCAGGATTAGTCAGCGTGCTGCTAAATAATCAATGTTGGAACAAGGCTGTCTCTGGAGAGAAATCTTCCTATTTGAATTACATCTATACGTGTATAGGAGTAAAACATGGAGTTCCCTTTTATACACTTCCTGGGAAACATGCAGGAGGCCTGTGGGCAGCTCCTGCATTCCCTTCAAATTTGACCACTAGTCCTGTTGTGCAGCAAGGACAGGGAGCTCTTCAAATAGTTTGGATTTGTGGGAGAGGTTTTTAACCAGCTGAGCCTGTAATCCTTCCACATCTGAGATGAAATAGCTCTGACACAAAGAGCAAAGGGATTTCTTTGGGGAAATGTTAATGTGTCCTATATTGGTAGTTCGGCTGTGAGAGTCTCAGGCTACAGAAAGCAAGCACATTTGCTCTTTTTGCTTGATAAAGCCAGGTTTTGACTGGGGCCTTTTCCTGGGTATATCGTATAACAACCAGCAATAAAAAAGAATGATCTTACCTGACAGTTGTGTTGAGAACTTTCTTGGAAGAAAGGGCACATGAATACCCCTCAGCAGAGGAGGATGTGAATTGCTAGGCAAGATGTGTGCGTGGGAACAGATGCTTCTGCCCATGTTGGTACAGAGGCAGAAGGTGGTCCAGGTGGGGCTCTCAGTCAGAGACCAGCTCACTCACTGGGCTCCTTGCTTCTCCTCACTCACAGCACTCAAAGGAATGCCACTACTGCATTCCAGCTGAGTTATCACAGTCACCATCATTTAAAAGTCAGTTCTAGCCCACACATTTGTACAAAAAGGGATACAGGAATCACTACTACTTTTTTTTATGATGTCAGAAAAAACCCTACTTCTTAACATGGACTCCAGTGATTTATTATCTTCTTTCTTAATATTGTTTCCATTACATATATATGTAATACATTTATGGCATATAAGGGAATGTCAGCACATATTGAGTAAGGGCAATTTTAAAGGTAACACTATAAAACAGTTGCTCCTTACCTCCCGTTATTGTTGGGCAATAAATCTCCACCCAGTATTCACAGTCTTGTAAAAAAATTATTGTCCCTAGGAAGTTGCTTTAGGCTAATAATTTTCCTGTTTTTTTACAGTTATCACTTCTAGTAAATATCTCACTTGAAAACAAGTGATGGGACACAGCTGAACAAATTACACATTTCAGAACAGAACACACCAAGACCATTTTTTTCATGAAGACTTACTCTGGACTGCCTTCAAGATACAATTTTAGTTGTTCTAAATAATTGCATTCTATTGACATTTGGTTAGTTAGGATATTATTTTCTTGTATATGTTGTATCATTAAAGTAAATGACCCTAGGATTTTAAAATTACATTGGCTAGAGCTTTCATCTGCAAGAAAAGGTCAAACCTTACCAAGATGAGCAGCTACTAGGAGAAATTATCACCCGGCTATCATTAAAATAGAAAGCCCACAAAGAAGCACCTTCACTAGAGAGAGATTAGGGAGGTTTAAGAGCTCATTGTGTGGACAGGAAGAACAAACAGCAGCTCTTTTTCATAATACCTTCAGAGTTTTCTTACCTCACTAAACCCCCTCCAAAACTGTTTGTTAGGCAAGTTTTCCTTTCAGGCTTCCCTGAATGCCCTGATCCCTCGCTACCTGAAAAAGAACTTGTTGCCAAGCTTGTCCAGCTAGTTTTTCTTCAACTATATCAGTTTCCTTAATAAAATAGATGTTTCCCTATAAATTGTGCTTAATTGCTTAATTACAGACAGTGGTTGAAAATCCCTGTTTACTTTGCCATTTACGTGTAAACTCATTGGAAGAAAAAGCACAGGGATTAGACTTAAGAATGCTCTGCACTCTACTCTGCACTGGTGTGGCCTCACCTTGAGTACCGCGTGCAGTTTTAGGCTCAACAATATAAAAAAGACATTAGGCTATTAGAGAGTGTCCAGAAAAGGGCCTCAAGGATGGTGAAGGTTAGAAGGAGAAGATGCATGAGGAGCAGCTGAGGTCACTTGATTTGTTCAGCTTGGAGGAGACTGAGGGGAGACCTCATTGTGGTGTTTGACATCCTCACAAGGGGAAGTGGAGGGACAGGCTCTGATCTCTTCACTCTCATGACCAGTGACAGGACTCAAGGAAATGGCATGAAGCTGAGTTGAGGGAAGTTTAGGCCGGATATCAAGAAAACATTTTTCACCCAGGAGGTGGTTGAGCACTGGAACAGGCTCCCCAGGGAGGTGGTCACAGCACTAAGCCTGTTTGAGTTCAAAAAGTGTTTGGACAATGCTCTCAGGCACGTGGTGTGATTCTTGGGGTGTTCTGTGCAAGGACAGAAGTTGGACTCAACAATCCTGATGGGTCCCTTCCAACTCAGCATATTCTATATTCTAATAAGGCATAATATGTCTGGGAAAATGTTCACAACTGTTCATTCAGTGACAACAGCAGCTCTGTAAAACAACAATTCAAAGAGAGTCCCACTTGCCAAAATTCACCTGAAACCTTTTGTTTCCTTTTATAATACCTTGAAGAGCATGATTTAAATACCATTCTCAGGTATCTCTCTAATCCTTCACCTTAAGGATAAACAAGCTCTCAATTCAGGGGACCGCGTGTGAACATGTATGTGTCTTCTGCTGCAGCTTCTAGCAGGAAGCAATGTACCTGAGCCTTCAGAACCTAAAATTGTCAGACATCACTGCCACTCCTGAAACAAAAGCAGGCTGGTATCTCACATTCAATGATGCATTTGTTTATCTGCTGCCCTTTATAGTAGTCCCTGGCATTTGACTGTGGTGCCAGTATGGGCTTTCCTGTATCACCAAGTGTCTGCCCGTCTGGTTATGGTGGCATGACTCTAGGCTAGCCTTCCAACCTGCTACAGCTGTGCTACAGCCTGGGCCAAAGTGACAGATTTAGATCACAATTGTGCTTTTTCAGTACTATTTTAGTCCCTTAAGTATCCAGCAGACAAAGCTGCAAGAGATGTTCTTTGCCTGAGGCGGTGCTCCCTCAGTGCCGCAGGACATCAACACGTCCCGACCCAGGGGACACCAAGCTCCACAGAGTGCTGCACATTTCTCTGTATGAAAGTTGCCTAGTCTTGTGAACAGACCTGCACAGAAGTTACTCAGAGCAGTTTTGTTTTTTAAAAACACATAAAAAATGCTATACCTGTAAATGTAATATAGCATAGCTTCAATATTGTTTGGTCTTCTGGAGTTCAGCTGCCTAACATTATTTGAAGTATCTTGACAAGTATGAAAAGATGATCGTAATTGGAACAATTCATTTGGAAATTCACTACTGAAATATGCTTAGCCTTATGAGCAGTGTACAGCCTGTCTGTCTGTCCTAGGTACTGCTTTCACTACTGGTAAAAATACAGCTCCGGGATTTCACTTATCCTGGAATATTTTTATTAACTCTTAATAAAACTAGGAATTGACTTTATTTCTGTTTATCCAGAAACACACTTCAATCCTGTTTGCAACTATTAATTTTGCTTTATTTTCCTGCTCTGGAACACAGTCACTGTTACTGTTGTTTTTTTAATGTAATTTGAGACATGATGGCATCCATATATTACTTCAAATGAGAACAAGGTCCCCTGGGATTGGAAGGACTATGGATACCTGGGAATACATTATCTGTGTCTCAAAAAGTTTAAAATGGAAGTCAAAACAAGTTGTAAGGATGAAGAAAAAGGTGGAGGATCAGCACAGGGATGACCTGAATAATCACGGTGCTATGGTTACATAAAACATAGCTCTGTGCTTCCAAAGAGCCACTAAGTCTGAATCTGTACTTACAATACAAGAAAACCCCAAGAATATCAGCTTCAGTGTGCATTGGCTATCAATGGGTGATTAATTTCTTGGAGAGTATAGACGTAGGTGGCAGAAGGCAGTGAAGTCTTGAGGAGGATTTTAAACCAGGATCATGGTCTCACCACAGGGTGAGCATAGCATGTATGAGGAGTGATGTGCGAAGAAGATTATGGTCCTCTGTGAGTGAGACAGAGAAGGACACCTTCAGAGCTGGTGGCATGATAATGAAAGGTGTACAGGTGGCATGTTCTAAGACAAAATCAGGAAAAAGGGACAAGGTAAAACTGTACAAAGCCTCAGTGTAACATCTCAATTTCAGCAGCAGAAAAGGGGAACTTGTGAAGACTTTCAGCAGGGTGGGGGAGCTGGGCTGCTGGCTCGGGAACACATTGGCTTTTGTCTTGTCTTTTGATAGTTTGAAAGAAGTAATACAGGCAAAGGAACCAAATGTGCTACTGCAGGCTTTGCTGCTGTGAGAGCTGAGGGGAGTCTGAATGGCAATGTGCAAAGCACCAATGGTGATATACTTTAGAAGGAGTTTCTGCTGGATGTTTGGAGAAAGGAGAAGAATAAAACCCAGCTAGGGCCCAGGGCAATGCAGGGACAGTGGCAGTGGCAGCAGTTGCAGAGAAAAGGAGAGTTTGAGAATTTGACAGGGGAGAGAAGGAGTTTTTGGTTTTCTTGGTTAAGCCCATTATTAGATATCCAAAGTGTTGAATATTGGCCACATTTCAGACCTTGGTGAAAGTGGGTATATGAAGAGGCAGTTTTGAATCCCAGTGAGCTGCAGAGAGGAAAGTCTAAAATTCAGTTGGAAAGTCAAAATTCTAGCTGATCATGGAAAGCTTAAAGAAGGACAGTATTTTAGAAAAAAGAATTAATTTACATAGAAAGTATTTAATATAACAATGATCAAAGTGGAGGACAAAGATAGGAATTTTTGTGTGGGTACCAGCTTTCCAGGTAGACTGTTTTGACAGGTCTTACTAATGCTTAATTACATACAGGTCTTTATTAAGGAACTCAAGGAAAGTGCTCTGTGATTCTTTACAATGGAACAATATAATTATTGTGAATCAACTCATCATCTTCATATTTCTCTCATGCTACAGAGGGACTGGAAAGCTACACAGTTAAAAGGATAAGCTATTGTCCCAGAAACCAAAGCCAGACAAAATGCAGAACGAGTTTAATGTAAGGCTACAATTAAATGAATAAAAACCTTGTGATATAAAAAGCTTTGGTGATGGGAATGAAGGAACCAGAGGTTTGCAAGATTTTAATGTGTAATTATTGCTAATAACCTACTTTTAATGTAGCAGTCTTCAATTTAAAAGCTCCCAAAATGTCTTAGGTACTACATTGTAAAGGTATTCTTTTAAGGATTCCATTTTGAGCTTTTTACAGTTAGACAAAGCGGTAACAATACTTGCAAAGTCACCACAGTGAGCAGAAAGGAAATCACTGGCCATTCAAAACACATGGTACAATTTTGTTCAGCCTTTAGTGGAACCCCTCCATCTCACATCTCCCAATTACTTCAGCTTCACTCCTTTTCCTCACCCTCTCCCACTCCTGAGTCCCCACTCACTTCTCCTTCCTTCACTGTCGTCCTTTCATTATTTCTGACACAATTTTTTGTGGTGCCTTCCTATTAAAAGCCAGGCCTAATATGGATCTAAGATGACATTTCCTTCCTCACAGAGTGTGTTTTCTGTGTTTACGCCTACATTCAGTGTTGCCTGTGCCTGGTGAGTAAATGCAAGGGACAAGGCAGTCTGCTGCTCCATGCTGAGGAAAACCCCAGGACTAAGCAGGCACACTGCTGATCGATCCAGAGCACACCACAGTGGTTGTGATTACCACAGCTTGGCTGCCATAGCACTAACAAACTCAGTGGCACATCGAGAATACATTAAATTAAGGGATGTCTTTATACAAGGGACCTGCTGTTGAAAAGTAATCTTATTCTGGGGGAACACAATCCAGCTCCACACCAACAATTTTTAGACACAACATGTTATTTTAGAACAGAAAGTGAAGAAAAGCAAAATAATTTCCTGAAGTTCCTACTGAATGCAGAGAAATTATCCAAGATAGAATTTGTCCTGGTTTTCTGCCTGGTACGTCTCCCTCTAACTTTTCTGCCAAGCGCTGTTTACAGCTGGTCAAGGCTCACACATTTCTTCTGAAAGACAACATTTACAAAAGCACCACATCCCCATCACAATCAAAGAGCACTGATAAGTGGTGGGCTTACAGAGAAAGACCAGGAAAAATCTGTTTTTCTGGTTTTTCTTTACTTGTAATTTACTGTCCTGGTGACAAGCCCTGCTCAGTACTCTTTTATTATCTATTTCATACAGTAGAAGTGTTCAAGGTATTGTTATGCTTCTATTATTGAAGATAATGGAGGCATATTTTCACAATATATTCTGGTGGATTTTTTTCAAAATAGCATGAATTGTTACTGATTTGATGGATCCAAGACCCAAAAACTGTATTTTTATTTTTTTCACCGAAATGGAAATTGACATGCCAAGGAAAATCAGCTCAGCATGACACTCCCATCTGAGAGGGGTTCTGGACAGGAAAATGCTAGCGTGTTTGGCAATTCTTGGCCCTGATAAAGCACTATGTATTTTTGTTTTAATCTGGCTATTAATTCCAGCACTGTAGCTTCATTTATCAGATCTGTTAAATATTCTCTGCAGTTCTTATTTCCACATTGCTTTAATAAGATGTGATTCAAACAAAAAAAACAAGTGCAGCACAAATGAAACAAAACAGATTGCATATGAACAAAACCATAGAAAAACTCCTTCCTATAGTCTTTTTACAAACCTTTATTTATGTCAGAAAGTTTGAATTTTTATATGTTTACATTTCTCCTTTATCTACTAAACTGAAGTGTGGCTTCAGCGCTGCATGTCATACAAATTCTGAGCTAAATTGTCATTTGTTTCTGCCCCAGATTAATTTGACATTTTGAATAATAATCTATGGTGTGTAGTGTAAAAATACAGAATCCACTCTTGCGAGATGTTGAGAATCACTGATTTCAATGGAAATTGAGGACTCACTCTGAACCTTCACTTCTTGCTACCACATTCATGTTTATACCAGTCCATCAAACCCTGTGTCACCTCAGACCAGAGTCAAAATCAAACATGAAAAGAAAACTACAAAAATGCAATAGGACACACAGGTGGCCAAGTTCATTTAAAATTTAAAATAAAGCTTCTCACCAGCTGAGGTCTGTGCAATACTGAGTGGGAAAGTAAGCAGAGAAAAAAAGGATATGATAGAGTGCATGCCTGTCATGCCTGACATTTTGGGGAGTCACAAGTTCAGGGTTTTCTGACTGAACCTGAACGCGGGCATGCTGTGTGATGATGAGTAAGACTTTTTAATTTTCCTTCATGTAAACATCTGCAAAATATCATGTGGGTGGCAAGGCTGAGTGGTGCTAGCACTGCATTCCCATATCCTTCACTGACTGGGTGAAAGAGCAGAAATTGTATATGAAAATATGGAGACCACTAGTTGAGGAAGGTGTTCCACAAGTTCAATTCATTTTGAACTTATGCAACCCATGAAGTCCTACTCTAGAACAAATGGACTGAGCACAGTAATATCTCAGTGGCAAAGATCCTGCAGAGCTGAGAAAGCTCCCTTTAACCAGTCACAGATTGACAGAGGTGCAGATGGAGAAGAAAGTGCATGGTAGTGGTTGAAATGGCTCTATTAGCACTTTCTGCTTTGTTGTAAAATATTCCGTGTCATTTCATGCAGTTGTATTTGCAGAACTCCTCCCATTGATTTGGGTGCTGTGTCTGCTTCTTCTTTTAATGGTGCAGACAAGTGAAGACAGAGGATCAGGACTCTGTGGATGGTGTGAATAGCTGCATCTGGGGAGGTGTGGAAGAATGATTGTTTGCATAGGTGGAAGATAATATACTGCTTCAGATCATTTATCAGAGAAAACTGAGACCAAAGTCTTGGGGAGAAAGAATAAATACAGAGCTCTTGTGCTATATATGATTTCAACAATATCACTTCAATTATAAAAGCCACGTGAACAGCAGGAGAATCACAAGGGCAGCAGTAAACACAAATGTGTTCACATGAGTCCTGATTTAGCAGTTCTGGCATTTTTATAGAGGATGCTTCATCTTTGTCATTGCTATGGGAATAAAGAGAAGAGGAAATAAGGGCCTCCTGAATTTCTTCTGATTAATCCCCTATCTCTTTTCTTGTCTATTAGCAAGAGTTCAAAAATAACTGCTAGACATAACAGTCTGACAACACAAGGGAATGATTGGGGGAATTTTATATCCTCATTAGCCCTTCACAGAAAAGACAATTTCTCTGATACTGCATCCAGGTCACTCCTTTTTCAAACAGCTTAAACCAGTGGCAGCACTGTACAGAATTTGAGGCCAGAGCAAGCATTGCATTGTTAGAGATTGGCCTCCTGTATAACCAGGCTGAAGGCTTTCTCCCCACTGCATTTTACAGTAAGACAAACATCTCATTTTTAATACAGTGATTTTCCTAAATGCATTCAAGACCTCATGTGAATACAATAAGAGAGAGAAAACCACCGTTGTGAATTTTTAGCAATGGCCAAGCACTCTCATCATTAAGAATCTGTGTCTTGTTTCCCATTTGTTTCTCTGCCTTGGTTCCTGGCGGGACTTTCCCAGAATGGGTGAAGATGTAGTCCCCAATATTTTTTTCCTATCAAGGGGTGTACACTTTACAGTTAATTTACTTCTCAAGCTCCCTTTTGATACACTACACAGAGAGACCTTTTGAAGAATTAGGTCAAGCAACAGGAACCGTGACACAAAGCTCAGTGCAGTAACTAGAGTGTAAAATACTGAAAATCTCTTTACCAAGAAGCATTTGCTCCCACTCTCAGATAATTTCTGTGAATCTTTTATGCACATTCTCTAATATTTCAACATTGCTCCAAAACATTTTGCTATTAAAAATGCATGGTACAGTTCAGTACCAGGCTCACTTTGCCCTGGGGTAAAAGTGTCGCTTTGCCCCTGCTTAGTGTCCTCTCTTACTACTCAGAAGATTGGCATTTTTCTTCACAGTGGCCTTCTTTAACCTTTTCACTCTTTCTAATCTCAAATGGTTTTCAGAAGTACATGATTTGCCAATAAACACTGATTCTCTTAGTATGGGCTAAAATTTCTTTTCCTGGGTATTAGGATGTATTAGCTGTATGAAAATATTTTCTGTATGAACAAGCTTACATATTGAATTATTCAGATGTCTCCAAAGACTGTCTAGCCTTCTTCAGTATTTACCACTTTACCAGTATCATCCAAAGTTTCTATCAGGAATGAGCTCTGGATTATTTCCAGATTTTTGCAAAACTTTTGGTAATATTCAGTCTACAGGCAACACTTGCAGAGTATTTGCCAGTAATTCCCCACTGGAAATTGTTTAAAATTGGATTGCTAGGCAACCTTGAATCCCTTCTAAGATGCATTTTACTGATACTGCATTCCATACTTTTTGCCATAATGGAGTCTTTTACTAAGGATTCTGGGTGGATTACAGGTAGGTGGTTATCTTTAATAACTAAATTTGCAAACCTATCTAAAAGGAAATTATTTGTGTTTGATTAAATCTATTTTCCATGCTTTATCAGTATTAATTATGCTGTCAACATTTAATTCTTTAACTAGTAAGTCCCAAACAGCAGTCAGATTGTTGTCAGGTGCAGCCCACATATAACTACGTGGGTCATTCTGCTCACAGTATGAATATTAGTATTCTTATAGTCTGGAGAAATTGTCATGGCATATCAAGGCAAACAGGTAGCTATGAGGCACAAATCTCCATTGCTGGGTTCATCAACAACCCCACAGCTGATTCCAAGCTTGCAGAAGATTTAATGGATGTCACTGTAACTCTGAGTCACTGAAAGTAGCTATGACTAAACTGTTATAAAATCTTCTCTTTCCAGGTAAGGTCCACTGTGTTTCTGTGTATTAAAGAGTAAAATTGTCCTATGACTGAGCTGTCATTCTAAATCCAGATTACTTTCCTGCAGTCTAACATGGAGAACTACAAAGTCCTGCACTGCTATCTGCATTTTCCCCCCTCTGTGTAGTGGCTAATTCCTGGAACCAATTTTGTGTTTCATTAAATCCCTTAATACTTTCAGCAAAGTTCCAGGTCAAGGCTCATCAGATGAGCAATTGGTAGACATACTGGATAATGATTTACATTCAATATGAAAAAAAAGAAAACTCCACAAATAAAATATGTTTCAATTTAATTAGAATTTTTTTTTCAGACAATGATTTATGGTATTAATTCACTTCCCTTCTCCCTAGAACAGTCTGTTGGATATTCGTATAAAAAGGGAAGAAGAAATTAAAAATATAAGGAAGCAACCATTGCAGTTCTGGGGTTTAATGGAAGAAATAGTAAATGAGAAATCTGAGGTATTCTAAGGAAAACACAACAAAAATAAAATGCCCACTGCTTTTGAGAATTTTAGAAGGTTGTTACCTAATCCTGAAAAGGTAGCATTTTCATAAACAAATATATATTTCAGTAATTCAAAACTCTTCTACTGATTTTCAAAAGCAATCAGAAATTATTTTGACTTTCTGTTGGACTTGTTACAATACAAAGAGGACTTTCAAGAATACATTACTATTTCATGCTTCTTTCTGGTTGGTATCAGTTGCTAAAGATCAACCTTTTTAGAAAGACACATGTACTGCTGCTCTAACATCTCTGTGTTATTTCAGATCTAATTATCTTCCCCAGTAAAGCTTCCAGTTTATTTCTCCTGTGAATTTCTTTTACCTCAACTTTCAGCTGCGTTTTCTTATACTAATTCTGAAGACTCTCCATTAGCAACATTTTCTTCCCTTTGTAGATACTTCTGAACTGAAAACAGACTTTCCCTTAACCTTCTCTTTGATAATCCAAATATATTGACATTTTGAGTGGCTTGCTACAAGGCACATCTTTCAATCCTTTAATCATTCTCAGGACTTTCTTCTCTTAGTTATGTCCAATTTCTCAGTGTTTCTATTGAAGTGTAGATGCCTAGAAGAAATTGCATTACTGTCAGATATATTTTTTCAAGCTCTGCTTGTTATGCCTTATTTTCTGCATTCAAAGTGTGCATTGGTACCACACCTATAGACACAGCCTGCACTCAACTTGCTACCTATCACAATTCATTTTTCAGAACCTGTGTGACTTCCCTGTATATATCTCACAATCCTACATTCCTTTTATGCTGAAACATTGCTTCTACTTGCCCATAGCAAAATACACAGAAGGTATTTTTGTTCTCCTTTGTAAGCAACCCATATCTCTAACTATTATCCTGTTGCTTGGCTTTAGTTTTGTTTGGGTTTTTTTAGTCATATATAAAGACAATCTATTTCTTATGTCCAAATAATTTTCAACAGTAAGGATGTATTTGGTTCTAGATCACTGATAAAAAAGTTACACTGAACATGGCAGGACCTACATCCTATTACATCCTTCCTAAACAGATATTTAATATTAAGTTAATAATGTTATTAATGAATAAAGATCACTGTTCCTTTTATTCTTCCTGTGTTTAAAAAAAAATTTCTCTCTGGTGCCCTTACTTTAACTGGTTACTGATTGATCAATGTTCGATCTTCCTTTCCTTACTAAATTTTGAGATTTTTAAAAATTTCTTATTTACACCAGTTTTGATCCAGTTGCTCTCTTGTCTGAATACATGCATGTGTGTGCACAGTCATTGTTTGCACGTATTTCTAGGCTAATTTTTTAATGCTCTATCCTTCTGGTTTGGACTATAGCTTTTTCTGGAACTAGTGAAAAATCAGAAGGAACTACTCCTTCCTTTGTACATTCTGCTTTTAGTTTTTCTTTTGGATAATGTGCTTCATAATTACACTACATTACAGAGCCAATTAATAAATCCAAAAGGAAAGAAATACAATAGTGGAGGTGAGGGACAGGCTTGAAATGGGAAAGGAGCAGGTCTTCCAAAGTGAGGAACAAAACCTGCTAATAATATTAAAGTGATCAGATTGTCAGTGAAAGAGAGAGGAGGAGGGAGAGCAGAATTGGAGAAGAATTGTCACAAGGCTGATGACTTGGCAAGAAAAGCTCCAGTCATGCCTCTAAATAAATAATAATTTTCAAAAATCCGTCTATAAACATACCATCCCTGGAGAGAGGGAAGAAGGTTTAGTGCCTGAAATGGGACTTTATCAGCTAAATGTAAGTCCAAGACCCCTAAGACATAGCTGTATGCTTTTCAGACTCTGAATAACATAAAAACACCACGGATGTCAATTCAGACTCTAGCAGAGGCTCAGTTGCTTGGCAGAAGTGGTCTGAAGCAGTCCTAGACCAATCAGCTTATATAATTCTGAAGGACCATAGAAAATTTTATGTGCAAAAATGTCCAGGTTGGTTTTTTATCAGTATGAAGCTGTGCCCATGTCAGGAGCACTTAGCTGGCATGGATGGCAGCATAGTTGCACCAGAGAGGTGCTTTGAGCCCAGAGATTGTTGAAATGTCAGATGGCAGATGCCTTTTCCCTGAGGTACAAGTGTAGGTCAGATACCTGATATATGGGTTTGGGTACCCTGCTTGAGCCTGTGCTGGCTGTACAACCTGAGATGGACACTCTGCAATCTGAACGCATACATTAATAAATGTCAATAAATGCTTGAGACAAAATATGAAGTGGTGTAATAAGGATAATAATGAGTGCTGCAAATAGCCAGGAGCTGTGACATGGCTGCATTTTATTATACTAAAAGAGCTTTGTAATGAGGATAAAGTGGGCATCATTTAATCAGCTCGATTTTTCTTACCGAGCAGATTATCCCATTGGGATAAACCTGCCTGCATGGTTTTATAAAGCACATTATAGACAAGAATTATATTCAATGATGTTTCAACTTGTAAATTCAAATGAAAAATGAGGTTAAAGTTCAGAGAGAAGATTTAGTAAAACTTCATCATTTACTCCAGCTACCATTAAAACCTTAGATTTACTGTTTTTAATTAAGCATCCTAGCTGTTCCCTAGTGTGACAAGGCATCCTTTGTCTATCTTAAGGTCATGACAACTAGATCAGCAGTCAACAAAGAGACATCATCAGTGCACAGGGGAAGATATTAAAATAATGTATTATTGTGTCTCTTTCTTATTACAGGGTTAGTGAAATTTCATTAAGAAGAAAACTAATATGCCTATGCACTCCTGCAAAAAAATGCCAGTGTGTAAAAGGAAAAGGAGAAAGGAATTAAAATTTTTCCATTGCATAAAACAAACAAACAAACAAAAAACCCACAACAACTTGGAGTTGTAGGACCTCAACACCTAACAGGCTTGCACCGAAGCAGAGATGCCACTGTAAAATAGAATTTGCTTTGAAGGAAGGTGGGCCAGTTTTCCTTTTATGTATAAGCTAAAGTGACAGTTGTATTCTAGTTGAACCCCAGAAGAAAGGGATACATCATTTTCCTTGAATACCATGTGCAGTTCTAAGTTGGTTAATCTCTAAAATGATCCTCTGGTGTGGGGAGTGGTTCAGGGAAGCGTATCATGAAGCATCAGAACTAGTGAAATCTCCCATAGTTTTGGTAAAAAGAACAAGCAGGGCAAGATCAGTCCTCTGTAAAGATATAAATAGGAGTAAGGAGAAATCATGATGGCACAAAGAGAGTGAAGAAGGACCAATTTTTTCTTCCAGTATAAGATGTAGGAGCCTACAGATACAGCTAGCAGGAACTTGGTGCAAAACAAAACTAGGAAAAGATACTACTCCAGTGATGGTAGGCTTGCGAAACTTGCTGCCAGTGGAAGCTGTAAATGCAAGGTGTTTGTATAGCTTAAGGGAGAGGCTGGACAAATGCATGTGGAGGAGAGATCCACTTTGGATCACTCAATACAGGAAACGTATCAGGCTCAAGCTCTAAGCTGAAAATAGTTGGGAACAGGAGGTTACTCGAAGTATAAAATCCTCCTTTCCTGTCCCCATGTTCTCTGGCACTCACTTGTAGCTGGAGACAGGATACTGGGCAAGCCAAGCCCTTGATCTCCACCATGAAGAACCATTCTGATTTTTGTTAAGATGGATTAACTCACTGAATTCAAATTGGAAGAAAACTCCTGAAAACAAATCCACCTATAAAGTGGCCATTCATTTCCCCTCATTAACTACATGACTGGGTATCCTGGTGCTTGTTTTCCTTTTCTGAGAGAGCTAGTCCTTCTTTGATCATCTGTATTGTAATGAATCATTGCACCTGGAGTTAAAAAAATGCTCTGCACTGGAAGGGAAAGACATTTTTAAAATCTTTTTGCAAAGCTTTAGCACAGCCGGACCCTGATCTTTGACTGGGCAGTGCTTTTACACAGACCATCATAATTAGAAGAAAATAAAGAAAGGAAGCTTCATTTCTAATCTATTTTGGCTTGTTAAATTTCAGAGACAAGTGAAGGATCCCAGCACAAGTTGTCACCAGCATCAGGTTTGCTAAACAAAGAGAGACATATGAAAAGGTGGCAGCTCCCAAAGGGTTATTCAATAGTAACCAGTGCTTGTTTACTGTCTGTTGTTATCTTCAGCAGTATTGCACAGTTTTCCAATCTCCTTTCAGTGCTTTAGAGGACTTGGGATTTTATTGCCATTGGTGCCAATGACCAGTTGGGTGCCATGTGGAAGATAACTGTCCCCTGGAGTTTCATTCTGTGCCTACGGTTCTGTGATTACTGTTTTTTCCTACCCTGATTAGGAGAACCTGGATTCTGATTACTGCAACAACTGGGAATTAAATAAAACATGCCTACTTTAAAAATGCTTTGTCCCTATAGCTGCAAGTGGGAGCAATGCACCACTTGCAACCTACTGGGAGCTCAGGGCACTGTTGCTTGACTTACCTTCAGCCTCCCTCTTACGCTGCTCCCCCAGCTGTCCCCAGCCCTGCAGGCACCAGAGGCAGCTACAGGACAGCAGCAGACTCCCAAATGTGCAGCTGGGGGGAAGGAAGGATGCTGTTCTGTTTTTTTTTTTCCTGTAATGAAACAGCCCATAAAACCTGACAGCTCAGTTGAAATCCACTTGATGCAGTACCTGGCTGTGGAAAACTTCTGGTTAAACCTCTTACAATCCATACACATGGCCTTAGTCAAAAAGTCCACAGTGCAGTGAAACTGGAGAGGGGATAACATAGATGCATTTTAATAGCAAAAGTCTGCTTGGGCCCCTTCATGGCACAAGGAAAGGAGAGGGCTTCTGGCACACTTTGTCATGGACAGGGAAAGAGTCCTGACACTGCTGGGATCTGAAAGGAATGGGGAGGGAATGCAGCCATTGCTACACATACACACACCTACCTATGCACCTATGTGCTGTATTCAACACCTTCCTTTGCAAAAGGAATTACATTTTGTTGCTCCAAGTGATTATAAATAAAATGCAATAGTCTCGTTAGAAACTGCAGTTCCACTTTGCTGTGGAATATGTAGAGTTGTGCTTTAAGCAGTTTGGGAGAGGTGGCTCATCCTTGCAGGAGTTTGTTAACATGAAGGTGCCAGGAACTGGAAAAGCATTTGGTGAAGAGCAGATGTAAGTTGCCATTTTAGGGTTCCAGTGTGTACTTGGAAGGAAAAATAGGGAAATTGAGCCCCAGATATTACCTAGGGCTTGGGCAGGGGGAGGTGGTGAACAGCCCTGCAGGTATAACTAGGCATAGATAAGACTAAGAAAGGATATCACAACTCACGGCAAAAAGAATACACTCCACTTCCAGCATCTGCACAACACAACATGGTGTCTGTAAGGATGATGACACGGAAGGACTGTTTGGAGTCTTACAAAAAATGCATGGAAAAAGAAGGGAAGCCTGGACAATATTAAAGAATACATTTAAATCTTCCAGAATATCAGAACTGTAGAGTCAATATGAATCTATTGAATTGGCCATAGGAGTGAGATTAGTTGATAGATGCCCTTTCACAATCTCCTCAATTTCTAAGGGAAATCTTTAGTAAAACATGTAGTAAAACTGATTTAGGGGTATAAGGCAGTCTGTGATAAAGCTGCTATAACTTGGCTCTCCAGTATGTATTACCCTGCTGTAATTATACTTGCTGCAGCAGTATTTCCTCAGGGCAAATCCTCCTGTGAAAGCCGTGGGGGAGGGGGGGGGGGTCTGTGTCGATGGCAGAAATGATGTTATTTTTACTTCACTGTGGGATTTTATAAATGTTTCCACCTGTTCCATAGAAATTAATTCTCCTAGGGAGAAAAGTAAGTCTTGTATAGAACAGGGAAGCTTTTCTGAATATTTCTCTTGTATAGTTTTTGAGGTCATATTGGAGAAGAAAGCCACAGACGTGAGTAACAACCTACAATTTTTGACAATTTAATGATGAAAACTTCTATTTTCATGATAAACAAACACTTGAAACCTGCAGTTCACCAACAACAACCAATATTTACTGCAGAGGGGTAAATCACTGCACAATCACTATAAATGACATAAATGATGCCACTTTGGCACTAGTTTGAGAAGAAATCAGTGCATAGCTACATGTGCAATGTAAGACAACATCTAGATGATTGTGCTTAAGATGTGGCATATTTGCAACACATAATGAAAAATTGCAGGCCATTTCTCTAGGTGACATACCTCCGTTTTGCAATTCTGTGCTAAGATATTTCACCCCTAAATTGCTGAGTGAGTTCCTGCATCCTCCAGCAATATCACCTTCCTTCCCAATCAGTAATAATAAGACATGGCTGGAACAGGTGAGTTGACAGCTCAGACCTACTGACCTGCTGGTGCTGCATGTGCCTTTGAGTACTGCTGACACCTGCCACAGGTTTGTACATCTCCAAGGTCCCTGTCTTCTGTGTGAGGCATATCTATTCAAGAATGACAGAGGGCAATTAAGTTCTGTGCCAGGGCTATGCTGTCCTCACAGGTGTTGCTGAGGAATCAGGTTGGCAACTCACAAGTAGGCCAAAAGGATGGAGAAAGAGCAGGATGTAGGTTGCCTGCAGTTGTCTGAGTCTGTGGTTTGATATTTGGAGTTAAAAACGTATATGGGATATGTCAGAGAGAGAACACTATGTCTGAGCCTCAAAGACTATTTTTCCTTTGTCCTTGAGTTATTACTTCTCCTATATGTATAGCAGCAGTAATACCAATTCCTCAATAAACATGGGACCTGTGAAAGTAAATTCATGAAAAAGTGTGAGGTAGCCAGATACTGGTGTAATGATCTGCTTTTGAGGTATCTGAGGTGGATAAAAGAAGGTCACAAGCATTTGGAGGGAGAGCTAGTTGAATATGTGCACAACCAGTCTCTCACACTGAATTATTTTGAGGTGATGAATCAAGTTTTTCAAAAATATTGTGTGAAAACAAAATAATTCAGTTTACTTTTAGGATACATTAAATCACAAATGATGATATCAGGGTATTCAATATACATTGTTCTAACAAAAAAAAAAAAAAGCAAGAGAGAGTTCAACTCTTTGTTCCGGTACAAGAAGAACCTCTGGAAAATTCCACTTGTACCTAATGGAATAGAGAGTCTCTTTGTTTTTAGTTGTATGTGGCAGATGTGCTGGAGGTCTTGCCTGAGGAAGAAGTGTAACTTCTTGAAGGCCTCTCCATGCTCAGCTACAATGAAAAGGATGTCCAAAGCTAAAGGTATTACATTAGTGTACTATACCGTGTGCAGACTCCCTGGGGAATTGGTTAAATACCTTATGATCTATATGTAGGTGTATGCAGAAGTCTTCTAATGAAAAGTTCATGAAGAAAAACATCTGCAGTCAAGACTGTCAAGTGCAAACTCTTGTCCCTGTACCTATGACTTCAGGTTGCCAGCTTTCAAATACCTAGTGCAAAGCTAGATGAAAAGTAGAGCTCTGTGCTCTGCATTAGTATGCTGATCACTTCTCAGCATGAAAACAGAAATACAGATGAAAAGCACTTGGCATTAAACCTTGAAAATGCCATGTCTACTACAGAGCCAATATGGAAAGTTGTTGATTTGGCTGTATTCAACACCACGTGTGAGGAAGGTACACATCATTTCAGTTTTCTCTCCAACTTGTTCCCCCTTCCTTCTGGTGGGTGTCACAGACTCATCTCACAGTGGGCACTGTGCTCTTCTCTCTGCTAAGCCAACACCCATTTCCCAAACACAGTGCTGCCTGGCTGCTGTGCTGCAAGGGCACACGTTTGTCAGCTCTTGATTGCAGGAGAGCAGAAATAACCCTGCAAGATGATGTTTATGTCTGAAAATAAAGTTTCTGTGCCAAAGTAGAACTTAATGAACCAAGTTCTGATTTTACTGGTGAATTCCTTCTTCTGATCATATAAAAATTTACACTGAAGTGGACAGGAGAGCTCACGTTAGATTGTAGCCTTCTCTTTGTCAACAGAGACAGTTTTCTGCAGGACACCTACTAGGTTTTTCCCAGTACTGATATAATTGTCCCAAGAAACTCTATTAGCTCTTTCAGGAAAATAATCTCCATCTGAATGGATTGCACTTTGCAAGAATATGCAATAGAAAAATTTGGATTTTGTTCTCTTTTGTATTTTTTTTTTGCTTTCAAATTCATTAGAAGGCAGATGGAGGTGAAAGAAAGGCTGTATTTAACAGAAGGAGAGCATGTAACAAATGCCACATTGAAGACTGATATATTAATGCCTTTTTTCTTCTTTTTTTTTTTTGGCTCTTTCTCACAAATGCAATTGTTTCCAGAAGCTAATAAATATTAATACTTACAGGGGAAAAAAAAAAAAGGCATACTAAACCGAGCAAAGAAAAAAATATTTTGAATAATAATTAGTGAAGTTCAAGCTTTAATTTCATGTTGAAATACTTTCCTGCCTACCATACTAGGCTGAATATATAGAATCCTAAAATCACAAAATATAGTAAGACTTCACCCAAGAAGCCTTACCAAAAGTTTCTCTCTCAGAATTTAAGGCCTGTAATAATTCATTTCTTTATTTTTAAACTACTTCCTTGGAGTGGAAGTGCCCCTGCCAGGCATCATGGGGCTGAACTTGCTCAGAGAGCCCCTGAGCTTTGGGAAAGGAGCATCTCAAGGTGGAGCAAAGCCAGGGATGTCTCCCTCTTCTGCAAGAGTTGCTGCATAGCATCAGAGGCTGCCGTGAGGGGTACCATGGACAGCCTTGGAGGGGGGGGCACAATGGCAGAGCCACACAGATAGAGTGTGTCAGGGTGAATTTGAGCCTGAAGAAGCCAACAGAAATTATCTGAGAAGTATATCTTCAAGAATTCACAAAGTGCAGAAGAAATTTCAGAGGACAAAATACAAACATGGTTTCTGTCTTCAGAATGGAAATAAAGGAAGCCCTTGAGAATTTTGGAGAAGTTGGCATAATTTCATTACCTGAAAAAGATCTTGGAACAAATTACTACATAATTAAATTATAAGCACCTAGAGAATAATGAGGTGATAAGAAACAGCCATCATGGATTTGTGAAAAATAAATTATATCAAATCTATCTGATTTCCTCTCTTGACACACCTGCTGCATGAGAGAACAGTCACTGTGATGTCTTCAGTAGGGCTTTTGACATAGTTCTGTATAATGTTCTCCAACATTTAACAGCACAGTGGGAGATGGCTTGGTTGAAATTACTGTACAGCAGATACAGTGCTTGAAAAAATAGTCAGAATGACTCACATTCTTATCAACACTCCCTACCAAACCAGACCAGCATTTTATATGGGCTCCTGTGGCAGGCTCTCTTGGGCCAATTCTGTTCAATAATTTCATTAGCAGTTTAAAAGATGGAATAGCATGTACACTAATTTGCTGATGACACCAAGCTGAGAGGGGTTGCAAACCCTGTGAAGGACAAGTTCAGAGTTTGAAATGATCCCAACATATTGGAGAAATGGCCTAAAAATCAATAAGATGAACTGAAATAAAGACAAGTTCAGAGTACTGCACTGAGGAAAAAAATCAAATGCACAAATACAAACTTGGGGATATTGAGAGAGAAGGATATGGGATTACCCTGCAGAAAAGAATCTAGGATTACAATGAATCACCATTTTAACAAGAGTCAAAAGTAGGACTCTGCTGCTCAAAAATAAATATGTCATGAGATGTATTGGCAGGAGCGTCAGATAAGATGTGGGAGTTATTAATTTGGTGATTTTCAGTGCTGCTGTAATACTGTGTCCAGGTTTAATTCTCTCCTTTGAGAAAAGAGGATCCACAGGGGAAAAAATGCAATTCCAATACCCTGATTTCTATGGAAAGGCTCAAATATATGGATGGTTTTCTTTAGAAAATGGAAGATAGAGGGAATATAGGAACAGTCCTGAAATTACAAATCAAAATTGGATAGTGATTAACTATCTAGTGATTTCTCATCTATTGACAACAGGACAATAGCTGAATTTGCAGTAATGCAAAATTATATGCTATGTCATTGAGCATTTTCTCAGGCTAATAAGACACTGGAATTTTTAGGGAAGTTTGTGTATCGCCTTCACTGGAGGTTTAAGAAGAGGTTAGACATGTTTCATGGGTCATGTGAAAATACTTGGTTCTGCTCTAAAGCAGGAGTTTGGCTCTAAAGTTATTTTGAAGTTTCTTTCAGTGTTAAAATTGTATGATTTTTGGGAAGCTTTTCCTCATGGTCTGCCTTCATTTCTAAATGTGTACTCCATAGTCTTTCATCCTGAATTATTCTTTTCCAAACAGATACATTCCCACCAGATTTCCAACAAAAGATGCTTTGATTTAGGGCTCTTGGTGAAGACAGTGTTGGAAATCCTGCTGACTCTAAAAGTTGTCCCAGAACAAGGTTTTCAGGAGCCCAGTTCTAAATGCCTTTGCTTTAGTAACTGTGAAAGGCTAAGATATAAGCTTCCTGCAGAATATATATGATGTGATCCCTGCTACCTGGCCCCTGCTGGAGAGCAGCTGTTGGTATTTGTATCAGACAAAGCTGTGTTGAGCTAATGCCTGTTAGAACTGCTAATGGTCCGGTATACTATTTAAAGAGTGCCACAGAATGTTTATCTGGTGCTGTTAACCAGTCGTATTTCATCTGCTAATCACATCAAGTGAAAGAAAAAAGAAGGCCTGTTTTTTCATTACACCAACTCCCCAGCTTCATCACTTGCTCCAGACTAATCCTGTTAGAGCTGCATCTTGGCAGAAGCACTTCTGGCAAGGCACAGTCAAGAAACAGGACAAAACTCTGTTTGTCCTGCCAAGCATGGTCTTGGCTGAGATTACAAGGTTATTAAAAACTGTATAAGCAGCCACCAAAGTGTAAATGTCCATTGCACAGTTTTGCAGATAATTGTCTTGCTGGTAATGCTGCTCTTGGCACAAAAATGGCCCGGATCATGCATAATATCCAAAACAACAGTAGAAGACCCCACAGGACTCCCACACTGTTTCAGAGCATCAAACTTTACCTACAGTCAAATTAAAACTAAAATGGGGGTGATTCCAGCAAAAAACTCAAGCAGACTGAGTAATTCAGTAAGTAACAACAAACCATCTTGCAACATATTGGAGACTAGGAAGAAATTCTTTACTGTCAAGCTGGTGAGGCACTGGAACAGGTTGCCCTGAGAAGTTGTTCAAGGCTGGGTTGGATGCTGTTTTAAGAACCTGGCCTAGTGGAAGGTGTTCCTGCCCTTAGTAGGACTGTTGGAACTAGGTGGTCTCTAAGGTCCCTTCCAATGCAAACCATTCTATATGATATCAAATAAAAACTGCAAGGAATGGAAATTCTTCATCTCTGTACTATACATTCAGAAGAATCATGTCCTCTCTCAAATGCATTTGGCCACAGTGATCTGCAATTTTCTCCAGCAGAAGCTGGCTTACAGCAGCCACTTGTGACACCTTGGTGCCTCTTAGAGATGAAAGCAGACTTGTGCTTACCCTCTCATGCAGTGCATCACAGTGCCAGGCAGGCAGGAGTAGCAGTGCTTGTGAGTTCCCTGGGTGTTCGTAGACTACTGCCTGGAAATTGACATGACTGTGTTGATATATTAAGGCCTAAAAAGTTTGCAACCTCTTTTTTATTGCTTTCCTTAGGCCACGTTGCCCTGGGAGAGATCTGCACAAGGAGCTGCTATTTTGCTCTGTGACAGATACACCTCCAGGCAACCTGAAATCCCATTCTAGTCAAGGGGGTTTTAACTGTGGAATGTTCTCTCCGTCTCTGCTTTGCGAGAAGAGAGATGTGCTAGTCACCTGAGTATACAGCTTAGTCTGTCTTTTCTTGAGGTTGAAGCTGTTAGCTAAAGGTTTGGCTTCAATTTTTATCCACTCACTTGTTACATATACATATATTCCTGTGTGCATGTGAAGCTGGTTCAGAAGATCTTACCCCTTCCCCTGTTTATTTTAACTTACAGAATAAGTAACTCTAATTTTGTTTTTAATGTAAACGCTGTGGATACAATATGGGGATTTGGACTGTGAGGCTGCAGCTGGTTCAAAAGGAAATGGTGAAGCTGTGACCCTCTGCAAGGCCCTGTAGCTCTCAAGGCTGTGGGCTCAAGGGTGCTCTGGAAACATGTTCCCAGGATCGATGCAAACATAGGACTGATTTGGTGTGCTTAAGTCAGTGTTTTGGAAAATTGGTTGTCTATGTTTGTCAATTCAGCAGAAATACAAGGCTCTACAGCCCTTTTTCTTTATTCGTGTGTCAGCATTCAGGGAAGCCAGCAGAAGCTGGATGGGCCTGTTTGTTTGTGGGCAGCCCCACGAGGTTTGTGGGTGGCATGGCTACACAGGCAGCCTGAGACAAGAACCACCAGGAGGTGTGTTTGTGTGTCCATCTGTTTCCTGCATTGTCAAAGGTCTGCTCAGGGGGGTGGATGCATGGTACAAGGGCATCCTTCTCATGCATACAGACCTGGCTAAATCTGTGTTCAGAGCCCTTTAGTTCATTAGCCTTTGAGAATTTATCAACCTTAGCAAGTTCTTCTAAATGAATGATTTGCTTTACATTTTTTGCAGATGGCTGATGCTACTAGTGAGCCGGTTTATAGTGTGTGTTTGACATGCAGGATTAGCTTATCTCTGGGGGGTAAAGCTACTAAGAAAAATCAAATTCTTACCCTTAATCTAATATTTGCTTCTCCTAATACACAGGTATTCTTACCAATCACTCTAATTATTTAGAGTATAACACACCTGCTTTGTCAGCTTCCTACTTTTTAGCCCATTTTAGGTATAGTCCAGCAAAGAAGCCATCCCTGTGTTACTCTGCGCTCTGCAACCAGAAGTGTGATCCCTATGGAGGCCAATTATTTTGATTACTTATGATTATTATATGATGGTAAAACTATTTTTATATATTTCAATATTTATTTCAGAATAAATGTGACCTTAGTCCAACTCCATGTTTACAATCACTCTTCCTTTAAAATACAATAAAAATACAATAATAGTATTTATTAATCCAAATTTTCTAAATATTTTGCCATCACTGATGGAATCGCAATTCAACGTGAGGAACCATTCTGTCCTGGTTTTATAAGAACGTGAAAATTTATCAGCAGAGAAAGAGCCTATTTAACTAATATTCAATAAAAAGAAAGGCTGTAAGCAAAGAAACAGACATGGATATGGGCTATATTATCCAGAAAAGAGTCGGAATGAGAGTGAGTGAAGTGACATCATTGCAGGATGGTACAAGTTCATAATAGAAAAACAAAAGACTGTAGAATTTCCAAATAATCTAACAACATTGCCAAAGCATCACATAATGAAAGATGAAATTGAACATAGGACAGATAGTTGCTGTTAAATTGACTGATAGAAATGCAAGGCAGAAAGTAGCTGTATCTGCCTCAGCACTGCAGTACTCTAAATCAAACAAATCATAGGAAAGAACATGAACATCACCATGGATATCTCACTGAAAAAATTTCAACAGGAAATAAGGAAGCAGATTAAATAAATGTTAAGCTGTAATAGGAAGGTGACAAAGAATAGTACTGAATCAAAAGAAGACCAAATGCTGCTGCTGCAAGTCACTGAAGCTCTGTTAACTAACTTAGAATGAGGTCTCTAGGGCACATAGTTTCAAGTACTCCAGCTAAAAACGTTATACCTGAAACCAGAGAAAAGGATAATACCAAAAATATGCATGGAATGCATTTTTCCCTATGAGGGGAGCTTCTAAAAGTTAGGAGGGACAAATGAGCAAGCATGTAATGCAGAAAATAGGGTAGAAACTGAAGTCTGTGACTGATGCTTTCAAACTTAAGAAAAGCAATCACCCTTGTAGAAATCAGAAATTGCTCAAGGATAACTCTTGTCCACGCATTACACAACTGTCATGTGGAATTCACCATCATGAACCACTCTTGAAAGCTTTGAAATGGATACTTCTGTGAGGAAGAGAGCAAGTGGGCTTTACCACTCTCTGATGCACTGCCACATGATGAGGAAGGGCTCTGCAGTGATCCCACAGTCCCTGACACACCACAGCTGCCAGCAGCCTTAATGAGATTAACTGTTACTGTGTTGGCCAGGATGAAAAATTCATGAGGAATATATGCCTTCCTGTTTTCCATGGCTTGAAGTGAAGAACAGTAGTTGCCTAGCCTCCTTTTTGGAGCTACAGAGCTTAAAACCAAACATGCTGTGCCAAATTACTTTGCTGCTGGCCATGACTGGAGGCAAAAAAACTCACCCTGGATACAATTGGTCTGATTGGCTATAGTGCAACTCCTCAGGTTTCTACAAAGCACAGTTGTCATTTATTCTTCTGGGAGGGGATAGGAATATATAACCACTTAGTCATTGCGTATTCTCTTTGAATTTTTTTCCTAATATTCAGATTGCTGGAGCCTGGTGTGAATTTTAAATTAAGGAACTAGAGGGGGAGATTGCATTTCTTTTTGTTAATGGCTTTTCCTTTCAAGCCACATTATTATTCAGTTGCCATGGTTTATCTGATTTTGTAAAGTACCCAGGGAGATGTGACAATGATTAGGCACTTAGAAATACATTGATAGATAGATATAGCCTATCTGTGAAGGGTAGAATATTAACATTTTCTGTGTTGGCGACCACCTACTGCCTTGGTCACCTAAAA
Organism: Campylorhamphus procurvoides; assembly: GCA_013396655.1. Classification (NCBI taxonomy): domain Eukaryota; kingdom Metazoa; phylum Chordata; class Aves; order Passeriformes; family Dendrocolaptidae; genus Campylorhamphus; species Campylorhamphus procurvoides. The sequence goes on along the minus strand of WBMV01001560.1, from coordinate 517,948 downwards.
CCAGGATCCTTTTTCCCTTAGGTGTGGAGTATATTAGATGATTGATTACTGTGAAATGTTACTTTCTACGATAAAACTATTTACTGTTACAATTCCTATTTAACCAGAAAGGAACACATACCCAGCAGAACTATTACTTCTTTGGAAGTAAACATGTTTTTTTAGAGTAAAAAACAAATGTTGATTTCAAAAATAAACTTCCCAGTGCTTGTTCATTTGTGTTGTTCTTGCTTTAAAAGCTGTATGTGTTAACTCTCTTGCACTCATTAAGACAGCATATATGCAGTAAAGCTCTGTGCACTTCATTTCCCACAGCTGACTCCAGAGGCCACTGGTCCACTGCAGTCTTGACATTTTATTTACAAGTTCTTTTGTGTGGGAGAAAAAAAAAAACTCAGAAGACGATGTTTGTATTTTGACCTGGATATGTCTGTAGTACCCAAAATCCAGCATGCTCCACCCCAAACAGAGATTTTGTCAACATCGACAAGAATGTTGTCTCCAGAACACAGATTTTCCTGCACTAAGTTGATGCTCTGGCAGCCTTTTCTACCGCTATCTCACATTGGTCTTACAAGCACAAAGATTTTCTGGACTACCATCAAATGTTATTAAATGCACAGCAATAATCTGAACAAGTGCAAACTAGGGCATGTGCCTGGAAGATGCTGTACCAGCCTCTGGCTGGCTGTGCCAGCTGAGAAGCAGCTCATTTAACAAGCTCAGTTCTTCATTTGGCCTTTTGCCTACATATTCTGAAGAATTTTTACCTTCCAAAAATGCTCCCAAAATACTTTTGTGTTCCATGCAGCCAACCTGCTCTTTTGTAGAGTGGACTCCCATCACTATGAATGACATGATCAATTGCTGAGCAAATATCGGGTCCAGCCCTGCACACACGTACTGCCACGGGTGGGAGTACCACTGCAGAGCGAGCTTGCTCCTGCCAGAGGGGGGGAACCCCAGTTCTGGTCTCATCACCTCCTTGGCCTAGCTTTAAGCACTTAAACTGTGCTTCAGGCTCAAAAGAATAATTTGCATGGTTAAGCCATAAGCTTGTATTTTAGAGTGTTATTGCTCACAGCAGATTGCTCAACTTCTTGCAGGGTCAGTTCCACAAGAGTGCAGGCTGTGCAGGTGAGCAGAAAGGAGTGTAGCAGTGAGGTTGCTCTGTGTCCTGGAATTTTGACCGAGGGCATCACTTCAACCTGCTGACAAAGTGAAAACAGTTTTGTCTCGTAGATTATAAAACTCACATAATTCCAAAATATTTATATTAAGTAGAAACACAATATGCTCAGGTAACCATTGTCTGGCAGACTATTATTGAACATTGATCTGCTGTGTTTTTATATGCTTATACGTTCATGTACACAAGTGCATGTAAGGATTTTATACCTATTTTCATCGATCCACTCCCATCTGAGTAAAAGAGTTAGAGTCAACAACTGTGGGTGTGACTTCCATGTTATTCTGTAAAATTATTAAGATGATCTGGTATTTTTTACTACAAGTTACTTCCTAGAAATTGCAACCACATTAATGCACTTTTTCCATCTTTCAGTTTTAATCACTAAGATTAAACTAAAAGAAAAGGCAAGTAACTATAAATGTAGAAATACAATGCATTGTAATCAATAAAAAAATAGTTTACAAAAATGTCTAAGAATATTTTCTTAAAATGTAATTTATTAAAATTCATTCTCTCTTTTCCTTATAATATGTTCTTACTAGACTCTAATTATGTTTCAGTTCAGTGAGGTATCCAGTTGAGATGAAAAACTCCCTCTGAGTTCATCTTATTTCAGCAGAAATACGGCCTATAATATTCCCCTGCAATAGAGGGGAACTTCAGTCCCTCGCACTCCTACCAGTTTGATGCCAGTGCCAGCTATAGATGCCCAGAGTCTGGAAAGGGATCACAGGTCAGCAGGAGCATCTGAAGAGCAGCACAAAGGACTCCCAGACACTCCAGACAGTAAATCAGATTCATCAGGGACACAACTTCAATGCCTCTGTGCAAACACACCCAGCATGGGGAATGAACAGGAGGAGTTAGAGACGTGCACGCACCTGCAGGGCTACCATGTTATTGGCTTCATGGAGACATAGAGGGAGGGGTCCTATTACTGGAGTGTTGGAATGGAACAGGCTCCCTAGGAAGGACAGGCAGGGGAGACAAGAAGGTGTCTATGTCAGTGACCAACCAGAGTGCATGGAGCAATGCCTGGGGATTTAAGGATGGGCAGAGACAGGTAATGTTGTAGTGGGGGTCTGCTACAGGCCACATGACCACGAAGACTGAGCAGACAAAGCCCTTTGTAGATAGACAGGAGCAGCCTCATATGCAAAAGCCCTGGGTCTCATGGGGAACTTCAACCACCCTGATACCTTTTGGAGGGACAACACGGAAGGGCATAAGCAATCCAGGAAGATCCTGGAATGTGTTGAAAGCATTTGACAATGTCCTGCATGATATCTTTGTTTCTCAATTGGAGAGATATGGATTTCACAGATGAACAATTTGGTGGATAAGGTATTGACTGAATGGTTGCACTCAAAGAATTGTGGCCAACACCCTGATGTCCAAGTGGAGACCAGTGATGAGTAGTGCTCCTTAGGGGCTGGTGTTGGGACAGGCACGCTGGATCTTTATAAGTGGCATAGACAGTGGGATTGAGTGCATCCTCAGCAAGTTTGCCAATGATGCCAAGCTGTGTGGAGCAGTTGGCACACTGGAGGGAAGCAATATCATCCAGAGTAACCCTGACAGGTGGCCCACGTGAACCCCATGAAGTCCAACAACGTCAAGTGCAAGGTCCTGCAGAAGGGTCAGAGCAATCCCAAGCACAACTAAAGACCAGGCAGAGAATGGATTGAGAGCAATCCTGAGGAGAAGGACTTGGAAATGTTGGTTGACAAGAAGCTAAACATGATATGGCAATGTGAGCTCACAGCTCAGCAAACCAACCATATCCTGGGTTGCATCACAAGGATTGAGACCAGCAAGTGGAGGGAGGTGCTTCTCTCCTACTCTGCTCCTGTGAAACCCCACCTGGAGTACTGCATCCAGCTCTGAAGGTCCCAGCACAACAAGGACATGAAGCTATTGGAAGAAGTCCAGAGGAGGGCCATGAAAATGATCAGAGGGCTGGAGCACCTCTCCTGTGAAGACTGAGAGCCAGGATTGTTCAACCTGGAGAGAAGACTTTGGGGAGACCTTAGAGCAGCTTTCCAGTACCTAAAGAGGGCCTACAGAAAAGATGGAGAGGAACTTTTTACAAGGACATATGGTGATAGAACATGGTGGAATGGCTTCAAACTAAAAGAATAGATTTAGGTTAGATATTAGGAACAAATTCTTTACTGTGAGCCTGCTGAGACACTGGAAGAAGTTGTCCGGAGAAGCTGTGAATGCTCCGTCCCTGGAAGTGTTCAAGGCCAGGTTGCATGGGGCTTTGAGCAACCTGGTCTAGTGAGTGACATCCCTGCCCATGGTAGTGCGTTGGATCTAGATGATCTTTAAGGTCCCTTCCAACTCAAACCATTCTATGATTATACAGGCACAGAGTCCCTTGGCTTCAGTGACCTTGCAGAAGCCTGTGTTCATCCTTGCAGGAAGAATTATAGAGCTTGCGGCTACCTCACTTTCCAGATTTTTTTTTAATTTTTTTTGGAGAGCAGGCAGTGCTCCTGGCTGGAAAGGTGATCCAAGCTTTGTCCAGTTGACCAAAAATCTACCTTGTTCTTGCTCAGACAAAACTTAAGAAAATAATGTTTTTATAATCTGTGGTGCATTTCGGGCTCACATCCTTTCTCTGCCAAGTCAAGTAATAATAGGTAGGTATTGCTACTTGGAAAGAACTCAAAGAAAAACAACAAAGACTTAAAATTACAAAGTAGACCCATGGCCTCCAGGGCAAAATAGAATAAACTTAATGTAGAACATACAAAACCAGCATAGAAAAACAACTCCAAAGAGGCAGAGTAAGGTACCCAGAAGGTAACATCAAAAGAAAGTGCAGGAATTCTTTCAGGTAGCCAGCATCAAGCTTTTGAAAAGGAATATGTGTTGCTAAATCCTGGGATTGTTAATGATGGAGTTATTCAAACAGCTAACTGAAAGGATGATTTTTCAAGGAACTCCAGTGAGGTACTGCAACCAGGTGCTCCAAACCCAATCAGGTAAAACACAAAATGTAATAGAAGGACACAACATCTTGCAGTACTGGAAGGAAGTTGTTTGCAGTTAACAGTAAATCAGAGAAGTTGCCTTAGAAATAAAATTTAGAAAGCTAAATAATGAATACTACAGGAAAGCAAATAAAAGGGCTTCTTGGCTGGTTACTGATTTCTAGAGACATAATCTCTACAGAGATGTAGGATGGAGTGATATGCTGAGACATCAACTTGAGTGCTTTGCTCAACTCAGTTGTATCAACTTATATCCTTTAAGTACTTAGTTCACATGACCCCTCCAAATTCTCTAGTTTGATCAAAAGGACTGCTGAAAGACAAAGACTTGAAAATGAGGATGGGCACATTTGGGCTATGTGTAGAAGCAGCAGCATCATGAAGCTGAAGAGAAGCCTCATGAGTGGCACCTTCACACATGCACAGCTCCTCAAGTGTCACCTATGAAGCTTCTGGGCACCTTATCTAGGGCAGCAAATCTGCAAAAGCCCAAAATCCAAGAAGTGAATCAGCTAAAAGTGAAGTGGCTGAAGAAAGGAGCATCTGTAATTTTGGCTTTGTCACTCTGAGCCTGAAGAGTAGTCTCCCATTTGGGTTTACAGCTGGGACTACAGGGCTGATTGCCTGAAATAGCCTTTCCAAGACATAACAGCTGGAGTTGGGAGGCAAATAACTGTGTGAAAGGAGTAGGACAGAGTGAAGAGGCTGAGAGAATGGGAAACAGGAAATAGGGGAGAGTAAGAAGAACTAAGAATCAATGTTAAATCAAAATTGATCAGTTTAAGAGGTAGTAAAATTAGCTGGAAACACCAGGTTTGTTTCCACACCTTGATGAATATTTAGCACGAAATCCATGGCAGCAGAGGCTGACATTCCTGTGAGTGCCCCAGCCACTGTGTTACAGTGTTATTGCTGCCATTTGCCTCAAGAAGTACCTACTTTTCCACAAGCATTTCTATAAACACCCAGGAACAGACAGCAGGACTCTCCAGGGACTTTGCAGAAGAACATTTACTGCTTGCTTCAGTTGTTTGAGATAAACATCTAAGGTCACATGAGTGCCTTAAGCTTTCACTACCTTGCTGCTTAAGACCTCCTGTAAGTCTTGTGCTGCATCTGTGGCCTGTGGACACCTGAGGGCTCTCAGTCCACCAAATCGTGTATCCCATCTCCTATGACTGCTGGGAGATGACACCAGCCCTTGTGTTCATGTAGGGGCCTCACTGTAAGTGTATACAGGTGTCTCTGAAGTTGTATCTCAGCCTTCACCAGCAAAAGGCATTGATCATCACTGGGTTTAGGTAGCAGCCACCTGGACAATTTTAGGACATACCTTTGGCTGGCTGCAGGGATAGTCTGATCTGGCACATCTCTTCTTCTTTGTTGGTGTAGACCTAAAGCACTAGACTGTACACATTCCAGGGCAACAGACCACATAAACCTGGATGGGGGGGTAATAGGCAAAATTACCCCAGGGGGCACAACAGAGGAGAATCTCCTTGTACACCTCTGAAGTTCCTAAAGATGCACTAAAACTTGTGTTAGGCAGGAAAATGGCAATAAGACTTCCTTCACATGAAGGATGAGACCCTCTATAGGGAATTCTTTATAAGAGGGACAGGATCACAACCCTTTTGCACTGTAAGGTGGTAGTGAGGAATCAGTAACAACTAACAACTAAGATGAATCTTTAATATAATCAGGACAGCCAGGGAAAGAAGAAAGTGTTAGTAGCACAGTTCCATTTATGTGAAACCAAGTTCCTCATGATGACAAACCCCATCCCCCCTGAAAACAGTGATTGAACTGGGAGTTTACACTTCAGTTGCAGGTTTGAAGAGCCAGAGGGACTACCCTGTCCTCAAGGACAGGTGTCAGCACCCAGCAGCTGCTCTGCTAATCAGGGCAAAGAGGGTGGGCAGGGGCACCAAGAACACTCAGGTCAAAGCTAAGAGTGTGGGCTACCTATAAAAGTTAATCTCACACCTCTCATAAAGCAGACCATGTAGAGAGGCTTTGCTGTCCCTTGCCTTCCCCATATCCCTGCTAGCCTTGGCTACGGTAATAGCGGGAGAAGGAAGGGGTAGGAAAGGTGTCTGGTGAGGCTGTCCATGTATTGATGATTACAACAAGCACTTAGAGTATGGAAAACAAAAACCCACAGGGCTATGGGGTATGGAAGTACTGTATGGGCATACCCCCGTGGTATGGAGCATATCCAACAGGGTCACTTGAGATAGGTTTGTCTGCATCTGGCACTGTGAATCTCAGCTCAAGAGAGCTGCCAAAGGCAAATTAATAGGCTGTCCAAACAAGGAGGGCACTGTTTCTTTAAGCTTTGCCCAAGAAGTGGAAAGCAATGCATCTTTTTGTTCTGATGCCAAAGTTATCCAGAAAAATCACCGTGCTATCAAGACTGTCACATTTAATTGAACAGCACTTGGGGTTTTTTAATGATTTTTTTGTCTCTTGTCTGCACTCTGGGGAAAATTCTGCTACCATTTGCTATCCAGCTCTGAGATGGATCAAAGCAATCTCTTAACCCTCCCATTGCCTGAATGTCAACACTCCAACAACTGCTGCATTTTATGAAAATACCATTATAGCCTCTTAGTGGCTTTCAAAAATTAGGTCATTGACAGATCAGTGCAGCTATGTTTACTTCATTTCAGGGATTGATTTTGGTGCTTTAAGAGAATAAGCAAATGGCTGATAGTAGTTGACTCTCTTTGGCATTGCAGCATTGAGCAGCTTGACTGTAGGCTGAACCAGTAAATCTCTGGAACTCCTGAATTTCATTTCTAATCAGACCTAGAGCAAAATTTATACTCCCAACCTGAAAATGACATTTTGCTTCGGATACTGTTCTTTTGTATGCTGAGAACTCCCGTTGATATACAGAAAAGACAATATTAGAGTCAGGAGCCACACTGCACATCTGAGAAATGATATTGTTCTTACGATGCCTCTGTAAGAAAGTGGCACACAGCACTAGAGTTTACCATCATTCAGCATCTTCCCTAAGAGTTGTGCTCTTACGTGTATTTACAAATAAAAAATATTCCAGTTACCAGCCCTGTGGGCTCAGACTGGGCTCTGCAGTTCAGGCTGCCGTCTTTCCTTCTCAGACCACATCACTAGTGATAAAGCACCGTGAGTCACTTTAGTCCTCAGAGTCACTTGTGTACATCTGTTTTCCTGCAGTCCAGATGCAAAAATTGTAGGATTCAGTAAATGACTCCTACATTTACTGAATGACTCAGTTGATGATGTTTCACAATGGAAAGCATCCGGCTAATATCCCATAGTGATGCTGGCTGGGATAACGGGAATGAAACTTAGAAGAAAAAAACCATGTAGTTTTGCCACTCCGGGAAGCATTGATAACCCTCATATACAGGCTGTGTATATGGGAGAGCATGGTGTTATATACAGTTGCTTTTCAGAGCTGTGTAAAGCTAGTGACTGTCACATTGTTATATCATTCTCTTTTGCATAGGCACATGGCTGTTGTGAATAGTTGCCTTCATCCTGGGGCCCACCATATGGAGAGGAACCTGCTCTTTTGTGGAGGGGCTCTGCTGCCATAGGGAGTCAGACAGGTAGTGCAGGCTTTGGACATGCAAGCCACCCATCATTTCGGAGCATCCCCACATGCAGAGGGCAACCTGCTGCCATCCTGATCCACCACACAGTTCCAAGAGGCTTCTCTTGCATACATTTTATCCAACAGAAATGAGGCATTCCATCTGACCTGTCATCATTGTCATCAGCATCATCATTATCATTGTCAGTAGTAGTAGTAGTAGTATTTTGCCACATGATACCTGGAAGTGCAAAATACATTTAGTCAGAAAAAATTAGGGGGTTATGGCTTCTGAATAGCTTCCCATTAAAAAAAAATCATTTCCCAGAAGAAATAAAGGTCCTGAATCTCTCATGAATCACCCCAAGACACTTTTGTTACAAAGTAATTGAGAATCCAGAGCCTCTTAACCTTCTTTTAGCCCTATTTTTCATCATATCTCCTACAGCCAAATAAAGTCCTGCTTGTGATAGAATACCATATTTAATACATTACCCTATATGCCCCTGCTGGACTCCAACACGCTCTTTCTAGTACTTTCCAAGGTAATACGATTTATGATTTCTTTAAATCTCTTCCAGTGCTAGTTTTTTTTAATAAACCACCGTCAGCTTTAGGAAGTCCAACTTTAACAGAAGTGATTCAATATCTACTCAATTGCCTTGGGCTTCTTCAGACAATACTTGAAAGAAATGATGTGGTGAGACTGATAATGGGATATGGCATCTTTTATTTCCAAGCTGCCAGCTTGCCACAAACACTCTTGAGGTCACTTTGGCTGGAAAACCTAAGTGAAATGTGCTTCTAACCATCTTCATTTTCTTAAGGCCTATTGTTTACTTCAAAAATGCTGGCCACTGCAATGGGCTGAATTATGCTGCAGCCTGAGCAAGGGGCAGCAGGTGAAGATGAGAAGGGTTGCAGACTGCTGTGGGGCTTGTGACAGTGTATATGAAAGTACCCTCTGTTTCATTTGGCTCTTTGTTATAACCAAAACAGTTGAAAATACAGTCCCAGGAGGGAAAAATAGTAAAGAGATTTTCAAATGTACTGCGTTTTCAAAATTTTAGTGGTTTGTGAGGCCGTGTCACTACTTTAGGAGACTTTCATTGTTTCTAGACATTTCAACACAATGTAGAAGGAGAAAAGTATGAAGATGCTTTTCTTTAAAGGATGGTGATTGTGGCTCAGGTGAATGCTGAAAGACATTGGCAAAGCAGTGTGGAAGAGCTGTGCTGAGCAACTTGAGCTGTAGGTGTTCTATAAGAACAACATTCATGCTGCACCCAAAATCCAAAAAACCAGATGGAATATCTGGTGCTTTGGTGGTCCTCAGATAAGCAACACAATCTGCACTGTGTCTGCTCATGAAAGGACAAACTAATTCTGTAGCAAACTTATTTTCTATCCCTGCCAATATAACACCTTCAATGAGCCAATTCAGCATCCCAGACCTGAGCTTTCCTAGAACTGATGAAGAATTTAAGGGTGGCAAGAAGCAAATTACAATCTGAAGGTACCCACATTTCAACCCACCCTCCTCACCTGGTAATGTTCTTCCCATCCAGTGGCACCACAGATTATTTCCAGCATGGCAGGAGTACATGACAGGAAAATTCAGCATAGCTAAGGAAGCTGTGCTGTACTAATCTCAAGAGTTTAGCATCAAGTGAACTGACCTTAACAGCAATATTCTGCTGCCCCCCAGGGGAAAGAAGGAACATGTATGGTTGGGCTCCAAGTGACCTGTACCACTTCACCCCCAGATCCAGAGCTGAACTTCTGCTCCGGGAACTGCTTTTTCTAGTCTCTGTGCCTCTGGGAAACAATGTTTAAAACCGACGTGTTTGAAGGACTGTCTCAGAGGGTGCAAAAGCAGTGGGTGCTGCAAGACTTTATATTGCCATCTCGCACAATGAAATACTGAATGATGATTGCTTACCTGGCTCTGCGTCAAGGAAGGCAAGGTGATGAATATGTATGAGAAATCTAACTGTTTGCAGAAACAGCAATACTAATGTCAATAGGCACAAGAATAACTTTCCATTGCCAAATAACATACATTATTTAGCAATAATACTTGTGCATAAATAGGAAAATGCAGCAGGTATGTTTGTGCATCCTTTCTTTTGCTTCTGAAAAATATTTGTTAGTTGTACAATAAAAATGTTGCTCATGAAAGTAGACAAGGCTAATCTACTACACAATTTTATACACATTCACATAAAAATATGATATTTAAAACAGTAGATCTACCTTCCTTAGGATAATTTTAAATAAATGACACCTAAAAGACTCAGTAGATGCCATGGAAATTGGGGCTTCCATGGCTTTCCAAAAGAAAATTTTTGTCTTATAAATTCCTGCTGTTTGCTCACGTGGGCTTCTCCTCTGTATTTAATCACATCACATGTTTTCCAGAACAGTGTTAAATGACTCTGGAAAATTACTTAGGTCAGTTTGATTTACTCCTCAATAATCAGTTACTTTACCATTAGCACATACCATGATTTATATACAACCTTTGCATTTTTCTATGCTGGTTTATACTGGGTCGTGTTGTTACTCTGCTGGCAAAGAACTGAGAGCTCAGTTATGGGAATGTATGAAGAGTGAGTACGCAGTACTGAACTCCTTTGAGCTCTTCAGTACTTACAAGTTGAGTTGAAGTAATTGATAATGCAAGTCAGAAGAAAACACCACCTGACCATTGGAAACAATAGCAAAAACAAGCAGTCATGTTCCCTGTGACTGTTCTTCCTCCACAGAGACATAAACTCATTAACCCATTTTAGACAGACTGTTTTTCCAGGTTTCCTACTTGAAAAGTGAAAGCACCACAAAGCAAACCTGAGAAAATCAGTGCTCACTAAACAATTCCTATGAAAATGTAAGACATGGAAGCTGCATTATCTTAGTTAAAGTAAGAAATAACTCTTGATGTTAAGATTTCAAAGCCAAGTTCTCAAGGTTAGGGAATATATATTTGTCAGGGACTGAATGAAGGCTGCTGGACAATTTTAACCTGAGCATTTCTTTGTATTTGTGCCCTCCCTGTTTATATCAGACATAAGCATCCTCAGGGAGTGTACTGGTGGGAACCGTAGATAGTGTGAGTGCCCTCCAGCCCTCAGCCGGCTCCTCAGCATGGCAGCATGGAGACAGCACATCCTGCCCACTCCCAGCAGGCTTTCCAGAGATCTTTGCTGACAGGGAGTGGTAAATCTTCCCTGTGCACTCATGTGCAGAGCTTTCCATGGTGTCTGAGATGTGGTCCACATTCAGTAACTTTTTTTTTTAAAGACAAAAAGGTGGAGTGGGGCTGCGGCCGCTGGCTGACACAGAAAATGTCATGGATCATTTGCAAGCAGATAAGAGAAGGGCCTTTGGTAATCAGAGAGAGCTTGGGGTTCCCCTCACCATAGGACATGTTTTCACTCATTGCCCATATGTGTTGACAAGCAACCCTTTTCTCTGCTTGGATCTTTTTCCAGGTCTCAAATGAGGTGACCCCAGGCTGTGGGCCTGATGTACAAGGGGTCCCTGCCTCTGCACAGCCCATGCAGGCTCCTGCTGGTAATAGAAACCCCTTGCTACATGAGTTCATTGTACCTATCAAGTCAACCTAGTCTTTAAGTCTTTTGTAAACACACCATCCAAAAGATCCCATCTGCATAAAAGTGTAGCTGTCTGTCCTACCTCGACTTGGGAAACATTATCTTTCTGGTGCCTCAAAATTGTACTTGTCACTTCTGTTAAGACAAGCTGTATCTAGCCTGTCTTCTCCAATGCAGCATTCTTCAGATCAGAAGGATATATATTATGTATGCATTGAATTAGATGTTTAAGCCTTGTCTAGGATGGTGATTATTTGTCCTTACCATCTATTTCCAGGAGATGTGCAGGACCCCATGGTGACAACACACTAGGATATGGTCTATTAAAAGTTCTCCTTTATGTTAAGAAGATTTAAAAAATCTGCAGCCTAAGGAAGTAGGCTTCCTGACAAGATTATTTCATATTATGTACACTTGATTTTATCTGAAACTGACTGTAATTTGTGAAGATACAGTACACAAAGAAATTAAACAATAAACTTTAAAGCATCCATCAATTTCAATTTGATTTGTTTAAAAAAGCTAAATTATGGGTTAACTCAGAAGGTAATAGAATTCAGAAAGAGAGTACTTGTGATAAAAGGAGTCCCTTTATACATTAATTTTCATTTTTGGTGAGATGAAGTTTGAAATTAGATTCAGATTGCAAATTATAGCTTTGTATGGGCTCCCTATTGCTAGCTCGTGAAATACTTAGATTCCTGAGGATGAAGCAATTTTACTTCCCATAATAGACTGCAAAAGCCTTATTTCCCACTGGTAGAATAATAGGTCTGCAGCTTGAAGTGAGAGCAAGCCGTGCCGTTGCTCCTTGACTTGGTCACCAACAGGGGTGCACTAAACTGAACATATAACCAAAGAAGAAATGGTGACATATGGTAGGTTTCATTCCAATTCAAACTCTATCCTTTTCATTTCCCCACTAAAACTAACTCTACAGCCTGAATTCTGTGAAAGAAGCTGCCCATCACTTAATGCCGTACAAATACCGTGTTTACCTATCCCTATACACTGCTAAATTCTTGCTTTGTACCAGTTTCTGGGCTCCACAGCACTCACAGGCATAGGGGGAGAAAGACATTTGTCTCAGGGCATAAACTGATGGACTAATTTAGCAGAAAAGATCCATTACATTTAGGGAAGGCAGGAATAATGTTTATGGCAACAAAGCAGATGTGTGATGCCCTGTAACCCTGGAGGTAACATATTAAGTCTGTAAATTGTCTTCCTGCTGTCTCCTAAACATCCGTGGTTGTATTCATCTGTTATTATCGTCTTTCTTGGAGCAGCAGGGTGGAAGGCTGTGTGGAACTGCACCTCAGCAGATGCTGGCAAGTGCTGGTCAGGAGCAGACAAAGCTTAAACACCAAATGAAATTGTTCTGCTGCCTCCTGCAGCTTAAAGCAAAGTGGGTGCTGTGTGGCTACAACAATAAAATGAACTAAGAAAATTTTCCAGAAGAATGGAACAAATGGGAAAAAAAAAAACATTACGATGGCAACACTCTCCAGAAATGTGGAAAACAACTGGAGAAGATTTGACTTTAGTGTCTGATGCAGAAAAAGACAACAGAGGCTAAGAGACTAAAAGGCTATAGTTGTGACTTTTGCTGGTTCTGAAGCATTTTCTGTTTTTAATAGCTCTCAATTAAATCAGACTGATAATGAAACTGTGTTACTGCAGGGAAAAAAAAACCAGGAATAGTGGTGAATTGAAGTGCCGGATACACTCCCATATTACAAAACAGACTTTGTTTCAGATTTGTGATTGCTGATCACATCTTATAATTTTAGTAATTTATATTTCTGAGCAGAGACATAGGGACTGGGAACTGAGACAGAAGATTTAAAGCAAAGTTCCAAGAAGACCCAGGATTAATTCTCAATAGAAAAAACTTGGATTTTTTAAGCAAACTTGAAATCCAGTCTGGTATGAAGCCTCCAAAATGTGCCTAGCTCTTTGACAGCCAAGAGTTACATATGTTAATAAAAAGGAAGCAAAACTTGAAACTGGAACCTTCAAAAATCAGTGTCAGAAACTAGATGTCCTTTGGCTAACACCACAAGCTATAACAAGATTGACCTTTGGGAACTAACGCAAGAGTTATGGTGGAGTATATTGCTCAGTGAGAGTTTACAGAGAGCCTCTATAAGGATGCACACATTGTAGGGACAAAAACACACCACACCAAAACCACAATTTCACTGAAAACCTTTTTATAATGGGCAACATCCGGGGAGATGGAGCCTGAAAGCAAATGCAGCTTTTATTCATTTTTTACTGAGCAGAGGTGAATAAACTAACATAGTACTAAAAGCAGTGATACTATTGTTAAAGAAATACAGGAAATAGAAAACAAATGGCTAAAGTTCAGGATAGATGTTAAGAAGTCTAGCATCTTTGCAGTGGGATGGCTTAGACAGGGGGGAAATTTCTTCATTCTTCTAATGGAAACAGGTCCGCCCCTTGGTCTCATTTTAGGAGTTCAGAGAGATACAAAGAGATGTTGTGGGGATGTACTTCATGGGAGAAGTGATCTGCCAGCAGAGTACAGGACAGAGCTGGAAGGAACATCAGCCATTTGATTCCTATCTTTAAGAATGTTATTTTTACGTAAGGCTAAAGTAAGGAAAAAGGATGGTTTCATTACTCTGGAGATCTTAGAGCTGAACAATCAGAAATGTAATGCTGAATATATGTAAAAAGACATAATTCTTCATCGATGCATGTTTTCAGAAGGATTGAATTTAGCATGTAAACAAAACTTCCTCCACCCATAATGCTTGAACAGTTGGACAAAATGGCTGGTATTTGTCTATTCTTCATCCATCAGGACAGTGGCATTTTCTCACCAGGTATCCTCACTGGTCTGGCAGTCAAAGCTGATGAGTCTCCAGCATCCCTCGGTGTCTGTCTGTTGAGAAACTGAACAAGCCACTAGTAAAAATAGTCAGTAGAGCCAGAAAGCTAGAGATAGCAGCTAACACAAGTGCTGAGCAATATCTGAGATGCCTCAGGGCATCTGATCCATCTGCATAAGGTTGGTCAAAATAACACAGGCTTTACAGTGACATCTCATTCCACTGAAGCTGCTTCTGCACAACAGGTGCGCTATGCTAGGAGATCCCAAATGGCATTTAACATTCATGTGCAGGCCACTGTACCAGTCCCTTCAATGTCTCACTCAGTACTTAGACTTCTACTGTGCCTGTGAACACATTCATGCAGACATCTGCACTTAGATGTCATAGTCTTGAGTTATGTTCTGCCTTTGGCATCCTATATATAACATGTGCGGGAGAAAAGGAAACACAGTAAGGTGTATGGGGAGCTCAAAGGATGTTTTAGACTATGTCTAGTAGGATACCTTTACAGGACAGAGAAAGTATCATGGTTCCTCCAAGTGGTGAAACAAGTGTGGACACACAGCCTCATTCAGCACCTGGTGACTTGCAGTGGTAAGACCCAATTAGTGAGAGATGCCTCTGCCCAACTTAAGGTGTAAATGAGACCATATGCTGAAGTCAACAATACAGATTTTATTTAACAGTAAATGTGAGGCAGAGAGGTAGAAAGAAATAGAAAAGATAGGAAAGAGAGAGCAGAAGACAGCCATCACCCATGGGTCCAGCAGCATCCCATTGGTCATTCTTCACCCTGGTGTTCTCAGTGGGGATCCCAGAGTCATTCTTGTGGAAGTACCACTTTTACACAAGGTGTCCAAGTTCTGGGTACCCATGGGGTGATCACAGATGCTGTTCCCATATCTTAGGGTGATCTTTGTTTGACTGGTGCTATATGTATGAGCAGCTGCTTTCTTTCCCAGCTGCAGTGGGAATTTTTGGCCAGATGTATTAACTAAAATGTGCTACCCAGATCTCACTTCTGCCAGCCCTAGAATTAATGCCTTCCTGTCACAAATTCCTCCCTTCTTTGCTCAGCTCAAGTTCCCACTATGATGGTTTATCTTATGGCAAGTTCATTCTGTGGCCTTGACAGTATTTGAGAGAGGCAACTGTGCTCTTTAAGTCATTACGAGTGTGCAGATGTGTGATGGTTCTGATGTGCAGCTCCTCATAAAAAGTGAAAGAAGGTGGCAAAAGTATTCAGAGTTAGAAAACACAAGAGTTGTACATGGATGCCTTCATGCAAGGTATTTGTGTGGACTCTTGCAGTTGTAAGGTCAAAATTGAAGACTGGTGGTTAATGTCCTGTGAGGTGTGACAAAAATATGCTGTTGGCACATTCAAGAAGAGAAGAAAGGCTTGTACTTGTTCTGTGACTGTAAGTTTTCATGTCTTTATTTATGAGATCTATGCATCACTGAAATTGATCGTAAACAGTTACTTCCACTGCCAAAAAGAGACCAAGACCAGTTCAAGATCTGAGGAAACAGAGATCTATCTTTTTCTAGGGCTGAGATACTGGTGGCTGCAGGAAGGTTCTGAGTGAATTCAATGGGACAAGTGCTTAAATAACGAAGAACTCCTGCAATCATGAGTGCAATTGAAGACTTAGGGAGAAAATGATCACTCATAAAATCAGAATAGTTTAGTTTGGAAGGGATTTCTAAAGGTCATCAAGTCCAACCCCTTGGTCAAAACAGGTGCAAACAGACAACCTTGCTCAGGGAGTTTCCCAGCTAATTGTTGAAGACTCTAAGAATGGAGATTCCACAACTTTACTGTGCAATGTAGTCCAGCGTGTGACCACTCTCATGATGAACATCCCATGTTCCAACTTGTGCCCACTGCCTCCTGGCTTATTACCATGAGCTCTCCAGAGGGCTCTGTTTTCTCTACCCTTCCATCAGGTTTGACGAGTTTCCCCCTCAGCCTTCTCTTCTCCAGGCTGCACCACCCCAGCTCTCACATTCCTTCTTCATGTCACAGATGCTCCTGTCCCTTAAACATCTTAGTGACCCTTTGTTGGAGTCTCTCCAGCTTATTCATGTCTCCCTTGTACTGTGGGGCCCAGAACTGGACACAACATTCCAGGTATGGCATCAGCAGTGCTGAGTAGAGGGGAAGGATCACCCCCTTGACCTGCTGGGTAGCTCTTGGTTAAAGTGTGCTGTATCCATTATCACACTCAATAAGAGGGCACCATTGCAATGGTCATGCAGTTGCATTAATGAAAAACAGAGGGAAGTTCTTTTTGACAAAGCACACAACATAACTGTGTAACTAAACACTGCAGTCTATTTTAGAAGCCAAAAATATAAATTTATTTAAAAAAGGTTTAGGTGGATTTCTTAACACAGGCCTATTGCTGCCTATTAAACCTCATAATTCAGACACAAGCTCCAACCCAGGATGCCGCTAAGCTGCCAGCTGTTAGAATCTGGAGGAGATGCCAAGGGGAAGGAACACACCTCCCTGCTACCTTTTGTCTTTGCAACTCCTATATTTCATTGTCCTCACTGAATTGCCATGGAAGGATGAACTAACATCTAGCCTGGAAACAGTGAGATCTCATTGAATTGGAGAATAATAAGGCCCAGGTGTATCAGCTCAGGTCAGAGGTTCGGTGGGAAGTGACAGGAGGAGAGTGCTGAACGAAGCATGTTTGACAGCACCACTACCTCTTGGAGCTGTTCAGTGATGCCTTCCTAAAGGCATGAAAATATAGAGCCACAAAAATAGCTCCAGAGTTGACAGGTACAGGTTGTATCTTTTTGTTTCCCAGTATGGTTGACTGCATAGGGCTTTAAAAAGGGTATGAACACTGACAGGGTGAGGGGAAGAGTGCAGCCAGACTCTAGAGAAATTGCACTTCTATGCATTCGTCTATGTTAAGATATTCTTCATGTTACTGAAATACGTACAGTAAGGGTCCCTTCAATCCACACTGTGGAGAAGTCTGCAGCATCCTGAACACTTTGGCAAAATGTGCTGCTGGAGGCAGGAGGGTAGGCTGGCTGGTGGCTGCTCTGACTTCCTGGGGTAGGCAAATTCTTACACAAATAGAATACAAATTAGGGAGGATTTGGGGGAGGCAGACACACTTGTAAGGCACTTGACAGAAATGCAGTGGAGCCAAGATTCAAGGCAAATGATATTCAAGTCAGTCTGATTTCCAAAAAAATTCTCCAAACCTGTCTAATCCCAGCCAAAACATGAATTGCTGGTTGCCAGAGCTGTTGTAGGATGAGACTGCAGAGGGTGATCAAGGCTCCTAGCAGGTGTCTGGGATGGCGTATTTCCAGACTTTTTATCAGTGTAAAAGGAAGCCTTCAAGAGGAGACTGAAATTGGTTTGAAGACAACAGAGATGAAAATGTTGAGGTAATATAAAATAATGTTTTAACGAAAATGTGGAAGTCATTATTTCCATGTTTTATATTGACCTTAGATGAACAGCAATGTAGGAGTTGCTTAAGTTTATGGTATGTGCCAAAGACAGGAGGTCAAGGCATGTATTAAATCCTGGACTGGTAACACCAGAAAAAAAAAATCAAGTCCTTTGTGCATAATGCATTTACTTGTGCTTTTGGAAAAATAGGGAGAACTGTTTCCCCCTGTTTCTACTAGGGCTGAGCTAGCCAGTACTAGCTGCTTGGACCACAGGTTAGGGACAAAAACCCCAAATTAATTGCAATTTCTAGAAATATCACGTTATCCCTTGCTTCAAGGGAAAGTGAGAAATAAAACTGCTGCTCATTCAGGCTGGGCACAAAGCCTTTCCCACGGAGTAGCCTCAGGCAGCAGAGCATAGTCAGAATCCAGTGCCTACTTATGGCTATGCTTCTGAGCAGCAGCAGGGAAGTGGAAGTTGTCCTCCCTTGGTGTTTCAGTCAACAGAAAATTGAAAACAAGAATGTGTGCCAGTTGGAAACCAATGCCAGAGCCACAAGGAACCTGAAGAAATGCAATGGTTAAGAAAAATGTGGGCAGGACTTGGAATCCTGGAAAAACCCAACTCTTTGTCAGAATGAAGCTGTGTAGAGCCACTGTGGGAACTAGGGATCACAGGCAGCAGCCGCCTACCCATCACGAACGAGGCTGCTGGCCATATTGTGGAGAAATGGTCATTACCTTCCTCCAGCCCCAAAGGGAAAGAATTAAGAGGTATGAAGTTACACATTGTGTTGCAAATTCCTCACGAAATCTCTTCAGGCTACTCCAGATAGCAAACATATAATTCAATCCAAAAAAATAACAGTACTGATTGCTGCCCTGATACCACACAGAGGCAAAGGAGAATTTTTAAGCAGGACTTCAGGAAAGACAATAACATAATTTTGCAGTTCCTCTGAAAGCATGGGAGAAAACAATATCATGTATTAAAAAGTGGGAAAAAAGTGAACCCTGATGAAAGGTACTCTTGAGGTATTGGATGTTCTTCCTCCTATGGAGGGGAAACTGTGGGTATGCAAGCCATCTTGTTTATTACAATCTGATTCATGTGCCTTTTTTATTTTTGTTGTTGTTTTGATTGCACATAAATTCCTTCTCTGTGTGTTAATCAGTTTGCCCTACTTTATTTACATATACTTTGCCTCCTCTCATTTCGATGTATCAGTGCTGCTTAGCCTAAAAGGAGGAAGGCACAACTAACAGTGATGAATCAAAACATGCAGCTATCTCTCCCTGAGTCTCAGGTTTTGTGCTGAGGCATTATGTCTTTGTTCCTGAGCAGGATCACAACGCAGGCAACCTCCCAGGAGAGAAGATGCAAGGGATGCAGAATTTTCTTCAAGGATAAGCACCACGATGCCACCCCAAGTCCTGGAAACATTCCCCTTTGCCCTGGCTTAATTTGCATTTCAGCTCCAGGCCAGCTCCATTTGTTACCCACAAATAGAGCTGAAAACCAGATTAAACTGCAGCAGGCAGCCTTCAGGAGCTGAGCTCGTTTTTTTAAGGCTTACTGAAGTATCTCTACATTACAATGCAAACTGCACTGTAGATACAGTTTGACTCACTTTATTTACACATACCCCTGATCTTGAAAAGAAGATGCCAGAAGGCATGCAAGGCAATTCTTCTTGCAGAAATTGTACCAAAGGGAAAATCCTTATTTCCCAGGGGTCAACTTTGCTTTAGGGACTGATGCAAATCAGCACCTCCGGCAGAGAGCAAACTATTTTTCTGCTCATGCAATTCCCTCTCCCTCTAAGCTGATTCTGCATAAACCCATGGCACAACTTGAAACTCATGGTCTTAAGAACAATAACTCGAAGACTTCATTTAACACAGCAAGCCTGCAATGCCTAGAATAATAAGATATTTATTCATGAACTATCTAATAACTGAGGAGGCGTGTTTTATCATAATGCTCTGATACAGGAAAAACAAACGCTCTTTGTAGTTCTGCACTGTTTTGCTTGCTTTAGTATATTGATAGAGCTAATGACCACAGTTTGTGCCTTTTTTGCTAGGCACAGAAAATCCCTGCTATGATAACATTGTGCTGGGACAGAATGATAAGAATTAAGGCTGTGCACCAGACAGCCTGGTTCCTCCACAGAGTGACTTTGAACTGCCGTGCCAGAGCAGCAGAGAAGTGCGGTGTCACCTCTGCCAGCTGCAGCCCCAAGGAGCAGGAAAAGGGGGTCTGCCAGCAGAAACAGGAGCAGCCAAAACCAGGGAGAAAGCAACAGCAGAGGATCATAGCCAAAGCCCATGGGTGACGTTAGGCTGGAGTACATGTATATATGCAAGCTGCTCAGGGCTAAGGGAAATGTGATTGTAGCAATTATGCTAAATCTCCCTCCCCCCCAACTCTCTTTCTATCACTGAGCAAAATTCGTTCCTTTTGGAATAAGACTGTTACGTACAGTGATATCTGTTTGTACAGTTTGGAGGAGGACAGTGGACCATTTCTGTTCTTCTAAAATATAGGTAAGAATGGGCCAGATGTAGTATGTCATTGCTCCACAAAATTATCACTGGAGGAAACTTTACAGTTTATGATGCATATAATTTCTACATTGTTAACTTCTTTGACAGAAATTTTTGGGCTTTGCCTTAACTCCCCAGGGATTAAAGACCATTTTGCCAGTACTCTAATGGGAGTAAGTTCAAAACCTTTTAAAATGCCCTAACCTGCTGGAACAGTCATTCCTCACATATCAATGTGCACTGTGCACAGGAGCTTGCTTTCAGAGCTGAAGAAGGAAAAAATCTTCATGATCTATTGATACAAGATTCACTGTAGGAACAGAGAGACAACAATGGATTAGACTGGTATCTACAAACACCTTCCCAAATATTAAGATAAGTTCTCCTCTGTGCTGGCAGCGAACGAACAGAATCCTCTGTTTGCTTTCCCAATAGACAGGAGCACCTGAGGTAAAGGTTTATTACAAATACAGCCCTTGGGAGACTGATGCTGTGTTTTCTGATGGCCTGTCAGCTTTCTACTGTCCCTTGATTTATATGAACCATAGTGTGTCTATATCTATGGGGTCTTTATGTAGAGAAATTGAGAGTATCTATTCGATTACTACAGATAGAGATTTGACTGCTTGGAGGTACACTCTCTGTTTACTCTTAAGCATCAGTTTGGATGATAATCTCTCAAAGTCATGGTTCAAAAGAAGTCACAGATGATTCGTGTGATTTGAATCTTATCCTCAATTTCAAGTGCCCATATGTCTTATTCTATATCTAACTAGCCTTGCAAAATCCCAGTTTGTAAACACTAACTGGAAGCATGTAAAAGTAAGTGTTTATGTAAATCCTCCTCTGCATTTCGATGTGTCAAGGGCTACAGGCAAATAAATCTGACACAGGAAAAAATGCCCAGGAAGTCTTGCCTATACAACTGGAAAATTTGAGCCTGTATGTGAAAAAAAACAAGGTCTCATGTTAAAGCTCATTTAGAACAGGAGTCAGGAAAAGTTACAGACAGGCTGAAAATTGCAGGTAGTAAAGGAGGCAAAGTGATAATAAAATCACAATTTGTAGACCCTATAATTAGCAATAGTAGCATAATGCAGAGATAAATTAATAAAAATTGTTAGTGGAGTGGCTGGCTCAGGGGACTAATAATAAGTCTGTATTTTGATCTTAGTGTCTCTGCCAGAGAGTCACTGATTCTGAGAGTGCCAGACTGAAAAATAGCAAAGATCACCACTGTCTGCTGCAAAATTAGATTACTGCTTCAGTCTAGTGTTTCACACAGGCCCTGTTGTTTGCTGACTCCAAGGAGAGGGCGAAAGCTCAATGGATGGAAAATGAAAACTGCACTTTCTCAGAGAAACACTTGTCTGAGCGTATATGAAACGGATTAAGAGGCAAATTTTCATATTTTCTACCTGTACTAAATGTGGTTTTAAATGTGCTGTTGACATTTCAAGTGCTGCCAGTCAGGGCTTTTGAACAATTAGTAGCAAAACTAGTGATATAGCAAGGACTAATCACTGGGAAATATGAAAAATAAAATTTAAATTTGCCAGGTTTATGAATGATGAATTCTAGCACAAAATACCAGAAAAATAAGCTCTTGATATTGAGGCACAGAGAAGATATCTTGTGAAAGAAATGTTCATCCAAGTTACTGGTTATCATCTTTGTGCAGGAGTATCTAAGTAATACTAAACTGTATTATAAAGGACATCTGCCTATTGGCATAGGCAGCCTGTCTTTTAATCATGTAAAACACATGATAGGAAGGAAACTTCAGTCACCCTAGAAAGGGAACATCCTTCAATTACTAGTGCATTATGCAGAAATTATTCTGCAAAAAAATAATTGTGGCAGTGATTTGTTAAAATCTTGGGGAGGTGTGATGATTTCACAGAAGTTTCTTTAACTGAAATGAAGTTTAATGTGGCACTCCTTTTTATCACAGCTTTAGTCAGGGTCTTCTGCGGCATATAAAGCTCTAATTTTCTTTCATCAGACATAAAATTATTCTTTGGTTATATGACACTTCCATACCACCTGGTATATCATTTCTGTAAGTTCTACTCCTTTGGCAATGCTGAAGATACAGTACCCCTCCTGTAACAGATATGGCTCAAATTCATTAGTCTTATTATATACACTTCCAGTTATGTTTATAGTAAGAGATTTTTCATATTTCTTGTCTTTCTCCTACAATTCCCCATTCTCTAGCATTGCCCCTCATAACCTTTGTCTACATTTCAGGTCTTTATGGGCCTAAGTCTGACACTACTTTACGCTTGACAATTCTTCACTAGAAAATTGACTCCTGGTTCACAGTGGGATAAATAAAACATGACTTCAGGCCTTTTGTCGACTGATTTCTACCTTTTCCATCATTAACAATTAAAAATACTACTGGGTGATTTCTGCTGATACATGCAGCTCTGCTGCAACACTCCTTCCTCCTTCCAGATCTCCCACATTAAAAAGGAAAGAAAAATAAAAAAGATGCATTGCCTTATCTGTTTATGATAATACAAGAAGCAGAAGGAGGGGTTTGAGATGCTTTGAGAGTATTAAAATGGGTGTTTGTCATCTCGAGTGATAGAAAGAACTTAGTCACCATGAAATCTACTAACCATAAACAACACAAACTTCACACACATTTTGTGTTATGAGTATTACAAAGCATTTATATAGTGCCATACATTTCCAGGGCCATTTCTTCCAAGCAGATAAAGCACATTCCTTTCCTGAGAGAGCTTGCACTCTATATAAGTCAAGACAAATATTGTATGCGATAAAAATAGAGGACAAAAGTTCAGGAGGGATTGATGTGTGAGACAGCTGATAAGGAGACAAGTGGAAAGGGAAATGATTAAAGATTGCTGTTTGGGATCCTTTCAAAACTAGGGAGAGGCTCAGCACTCTACAAAGTCTATGGCAATAAACACACTATTCATAAGATCTCTGTTGTATTTATGCATTGAAAATTATTCTACATGGAAGAAGTAGTCTGTCCAGAGGAATTATACATAAAGTGAGCCTGGGTTAATTAAACATACAGCAAGCCTTGGCTTGGGTGCAATGTTTATATATTCCATCAATTTGGAATTTCATAAATGGGTCTGATTTTCAAAAGAAATGTAGTAAAGCATACAAATACTGCCCTTTTGGACACCTAACAGAGGCACTGGACACCAAGGAGAAAGCCACAGTTTGTGAGCAGTGTTCCATTGCTGATGAGAGCTGCAGGCTGCACACATCCAGGAAACCTGCTGATCCAGGGCAAAGCAGAAAGCATTTCAAAGAGCACAGCTTCAGCATCCATGCTCAGTAAATGGGGATGACTGTGGGGCTTCCCACCTCCAGCTTCATCCATGGGGTGCACATGGCCATAGCATTCATGGGACATCTGGTATTCACGGGGCTCCCCCATGCCATGGCAGCCCCTTGGACATGCTCCAAGTGCTGCTGTTTGTGGAAAGCAGAAAGGCTGCACCTGAACTCTCTTCTTTCTACCCCTGCAGGTCGCCTGACCCAGGACAGGAACACACTAACTCACATTAGGGTCTTCCCCCTGGAAGAGACGCTGCACTGCCTGTAGCAAACCACCAAGGGAGCAGAGGGCAAACCTGGTGACAGAGCATCAGCCCCAGCATGCTGGAGATGCCAGTCATGTCACCCCATGCCTCTACTGTCAAGCAGCCTTCAGCTTAGTGGCCCATATCTCACATCCTCCAAAGCTGGTGCTGCTGCACTTGCCCTGCTGTTGCCGAGGAGACTGCTCTCAGGAAATTCATGGCAGGGCTTCTTCGCTGCACAAAGTCTGACTGAGGTCTGACACTGTGATTTCCAACTTTGGTTTGTTATTAAGATTCTTTTTGGGACTTGCTTCGGGCAGTGTAAGCAAAAGCAGAGGTATTTAGATATGCATCCTCAGGGTATTTACCCAAAGTCATATGGGTTATTCAGAATTTCAGAATACCTACTTAATGTCTCAGATGAAGCAAAACTGATGAACACCTTAAAAAGTTTGTAGGTATAGGTCCATCTATAAATCCTACAAATCTGTGATCCTTATATCTGTGCATATGATAAAAAAGGGGAGTTTGGGGGTACACAATAAGGATTGGGAAGCAAAAACAACGTAAGTGCAGGAGAAAAAGGAAACTTGCAGTTAAGTTGAATATTCAGAAACAGGAAAGGAGAATGTAAGCAACATCAATACATACATAATTTAAGAAGCGTTGTCTGAAAGTGCACATTTCACTTTTAAAAACACTTCTAATTGTAAAAGCCACAGGGAGCAGAGGAGGAAAGTAAGATGTCAAATACTAGCATTCAACTAAGCCTGTCTAAGAGAAGGAAAGGCTAATATTTAGAGTCAGATTCTCTAAGTATGTAAATTTTGCATATTTTTTATTATGCATATAATAAGGATCATACACAAAATGTGCAACCAGAACTAGCCAAATACTCCAAAACATATCACTATGAGTTGCACAGAGGGTTGGGACCTCCACCTTCTTGATGAAACAAGACATTGTCTAATTGCATGAAATGCTGATCTCTTCCTACCAAATTCTGCTTACCTTCAGCATGCCACAAGAAAATAAGGAGTCAGTGCAAAGTGCAGCTAAAGAAACAAAATTGTTTCACCTTAGGTTGGAGAGAGTGTTTTCAAAACCGCAGGGAAATAGTATTCCTCAAAATAGCAGGCATGACAAATGGGAACTAAGTGCCAAATTTAATGCATTCACCTCCCTTTAAGTAACAAGCCCACAAGTAGAAGTTGAAAAAAGAATGAGGCCAGAATTGATTTGTTTCCAAACCAGAGACACAAATAAATCCCACATTTTTTAAATAAGTTGTTGTTGTGACACAAAGTGACATCTCAATGTGGAAACATAATAATAGTATTTGATAGAGATGGAGTTCATCACTGCTTCTTCTTTAAACAACCTTCTGCCAACTCAGGTTCCATCCTAACAGTAGGTATTAGGGTTTTTTTCCAATTTCTAATTTTTTTAAATTATTTTCAATACCACAATGTATATTAAGTTTTTAATGTGACCCTCCAGTTCATACTTGCTTCTTTACGTGTCTATTCATACCTTAGGGAAAATCCTGCACGTGAATTCACTGCAAACATGGATAAATCATACTGAGGAAAATGTGTTGAGGTTCTTTTTACCCAATGGACATTACCCAGCTGAGCTCATTCCTGGGCTTCTAGCTCATTAGGCTCAGGGCCATTTCAGGCCATGTGCAGTCTCTTCCTTTGTGCTTCCAGACAAAATATCTCAAGGGTGGTCTAGTCCCATTCCTCTTGTCCTATGACTAGCTGTGTAAAAAGTTGCTCTCCCTCTTTTGTCTAAAACAGAATAAGAACTTCTCATCTCAGTTCCTGTACTGAGGGGTACTTATGCATTTTATTTATAGCAGACACTGGATGCAGAAGCTTTTTCCTAGAAGACACTGTCCCTGCACTATCCCCTGCTTCCAGCTGAGTGCTACGATCAGTAAAGCTGCAGAGTTGTAATTTATTTCTCTGGCCTAAAACTTGAACTGTGTTTGTGAAAATTCAGCAACTTAAACAGTGAGAGAGTTTTGGAGTGTACATGATACTTTCTAGACCTACGTTCAGCCGTATGCTTGACTATGCACCTAATTGTATATGAGTACTCTCACAAAACTGTCTTTAGATGAAATATGATTTGATCATCTGTAAATAATGCTGACTTTATTTTTACTTCCTATTTGTTTTTTCTGAAATTACTTTGTGAAGAAAACAAGAGATGCCTCAGCTCTAGTAAAGGTGGAAGCCATGAAACGGTAGGGTATAATTTTGTCAGAGATGGATGTTTTCAGTTACTACATTTCATACAGCTCACTAATGCACTCAGTGCACATTCAAGAAACCTAAATAAACAGACAAATATAGACTTTGATAAATATAAAAAACAGGATAAAACCTTGACATTTCATTTACCTTGCTCCTGTGCATACTCCATCTTAATATAGCACAGAAACTATTTAATAGATTTTGCAATCTTTCTACACATACTGTGGGTCTAAATGAGCATTTACTTTCATGCTGTAAGGACCTAAGAGAAGTAAATTAAAAATCTTTCACACAGAGACATTTGGTTTGCCTCTTGGAGAAGGATTCCCCTTGTCATTCTGTAGCACCTTGGGTACTTACTCCAATGAGAGGTCTCACATCCACCCCACACTTGAGGGCTGCAGCAAACAGACACAACCAAAACTTCCAGGTATTTAGACATGCAGAATCCCTATGAAATGTGAAAACTCAAGGCCTATTTTCAGAGCACACCACTGTGAGGTCCTTCTTTTTCATAAGAAGCAGGATGCAAGATCAGGTCACAAACCAAACAGTCCGTGTGTCTCAGAGGACATGGGTCATAGACTTTCTCAAAGACACTGAAATTTGATCTACAGTATTACAAATTAAATTCAAGGAGGCATAGCACCTAGGGGAACAACACACACGATACAGGAGATAAATATGATGGTTGCAGGTACTATCAATGACTCCTGTGGTTCAGTCTCACCAGTCTTCATCCAGACCCAACTTCCTCCTAAAAACTGCTCCGTGTTGCAATAGTCACTGCTTCATTTCCTGCCTTGGCAGGAGATGAAGACTCCACAAGAAGGTTATTCACCCTGTCAGGAGGGGCTAGTGAGGAGTTCTACCATGCTCTGAAGCAGCATTCACTGCCCCTGCTCCTCTCCCCTTTGAAAGATTTTGCTTGGCATTTCTTTAAATGCCCTAGAGGACAAAAAGGCTGCACATCTATGGCTGGATATCAATTGCCCATCTAACATTAACCCTTGGCTTACTTTGTGTCTGTACTCTCTCTCTGCCTTTTTCACACATTTTCCTCACATTAACAGTCCCTTTAATATTGCTAGTTATTCAGAGAGATGCTCCCACCTATGCTGAATTTTTCCCTTCTCTTTAAGAGAAAAGGGAGTCAATGCAGAGCTGAAGGAAATCATTGGCCCAACAACATGCCTCTGGGGGCACCTGAAACAAATAGCATATCTTTTGCAGAAGATTCAAATTGCCTTCCTGTACGTTTATATAAAGCAAATTGGATGGATTTATTTCATAAACCAGGAGCAGAAAACATTTATAGACATATAGAAATGATTGATGGTGCTGTAAATACTCTCTCATGGCATTGCTCCACTGAACTACAGTCTGTGAGCAACTTTCTTCATGGGTGATCAACTTTAACAAGAAATATATTGATCAGATTCAAAGCTGCTTCCTTGTCTTTTAGGTTAAAACTTCATTTTGGTAATCAAGTCCTACTCAGACCAGTAACAGTTTAAAAGCTGGCTGTGCTATGTACTCTTTGTTCTTACTAGACATTCTATCAAGAAAAAAATCATTAATATTCAATGTACATTTCCATTTCCTGTAAGCCTATTCAGATCAGATCGAAGACTTTGATGAAGTGAAGGAAAGCCACTTGGTTGTCTCTTCTGTTTGATATTCTGCAGATTGCTGCTGGAAGTTGGTAGAAGGTCTGTATGGGAACATCAAAGACATTAAAACTGCCAATGTCCACTTGTAGTAGCTCATACAATTAAGATACACCCTTTGCTAGACAGATGGGTCCCTCTTGCAGTTGTTCCATATGCAGGCTTCTCTCTTCATCCTTACATTTCCATGAGCTTTATATTCTTGATTATCCATATGTTGTTCTGTATGGAATCATAGAATCACACAATTACTAAGGTTGAAAAAGAACACTAAGATCATCAAGTCCAACCTTTGACCAAATACCACCATGTCCACTGAACCAGATCATGAAGTGCCATGTCCACTAGGTTTTTTGAAGATGTCCAGGGATGGTGATTCCACCAGTTCCCTGGGGAGCTGGTTCTAATGCCTGATCACCCTTTCAGTGAAGAAATTTTTCTTATTGTCTGAACTGAACCTCCCTGGGTGCAACATGAGGCCATTTCCCCTTGTCCTGTCGCTAGTTGCCTGGGAGAAGAGGCCAATTCTCACCTTGCCAGAGCCTCCTTTCAGGTAGAGGCCAATAAGACCTCTCCTTTCCTCCAAACTGAACAGCTTTGGTACCCTCAGCTGCTCTTTGAAAGGCTAAATGTTCCAGACCCTTACCCAGCTTTGATACCCATCTCTGGACATGCTCCAGCACTTCAATGTCTTTCTTATAATGAGGGCTCCAAAACCAGACAGAGTTTAAGGTCCAGCCTCACCAGTGCTGAGCATAGAGGAACAATCCCTGGTCCTGCTGACCACGCTATTTTTGATATAGACCAGGATGCCACTGGCCTTCTCAGCGACCAGGGCACACTGCTGGCTCATGTCCAGCTGGCTGCTAACCAGCACCACCAGGGCCTTTTCCTCTGGGTATTTTTCCAGCCACTTTTCCCCCAGCCTGTAATGCTGCCCAAGTACAGAACTCAGCACTTGGCCTTGTTGAACTTCATACTGTTGGTCTCAGCCCACCAATCCAACCTGTCCAGATTCCCCTGCAAAGCTTTCCTGCCCTCCAGCTTCCAACACTTCCACCCAAATTAGTGTCATCTGCGAACTTACTGAAGGTGTCCTCAATACCCTCGCCCAGATCACTGATGAATATATTAAAGTGGACTGGTCCCAGTATTGAGCCCTGGGGAGCCCCAGTAGTGACTGGCTACCAACTGCATTTAGCACCATTCACCACCACTCTCTGGGCTTGACCAGCATCCAAATACTTACCTAGAGTACACCTGTCCAAGCTATGGGCTTCCAGCTTCTCCAAGAGAATGCTGTGGGAGTGTCAAAGGCTTTGCAGAAGTGTAGGTAGACAACACTCACAGCCTTTCCCTCATCCAACAGGCAGGTTACCTGGTCATTGAAGGAGATCGTGTTGGTTAAGCAGGACCTGCCTTTCCTAAACTGATGCTGGCTGGGCCTGATCCCCTGCTTGTCCTGTACATGCTGCGTGATGGCACTCAAGATAATCAGTTCAATAACATTCCACGGCACAAAGGTCAGGCTGACAGGCCTGTAGTTCCCAGGATCCTCCTTCCAACCTTCTTGTACACGGGCATCACATTTGCTACCTGTTTGGGATCTCCCCAGTCAACCAGGACTAATGGTAAATGATGGAGAGCAATTGGCAAGCTCTTCTGCCAACTTTCTCAATACTCTCAGGTGAATACTATCCAGGCCCACAGAGTTTTGACACTCTAAGTGGCACAGCAGGTCACTAACTATTTCCTCTTGGATTATAGGGGATTTTTTCTGCTCCCCTGTCCTTGTTTTCTAACTCAGGGGTATGGGTACCCTAAGTATAACTGGATTTTCTGTTATACACTGTGGGAAAAAAGGCATTAAGTAACTCAACCTCTTCCTCATCCTCAGTGGCAATGCACCCCTCAGCAAACAAAAAAGTATGGAAATTGTGGGGTTTTGAGGTTTTTTGTTTGGTTGGTTTTCACACTAATTTGTGGCCAATATTAGTATTTCCCCTTTCCTCTCTCAGCTTTAATATGTCCCAGTCCAAGTACTCCTACTCTGTTTATACTTTGGAATATCAGGAAAAACTTCGCAGGGTATATGTTAAAATTTTATTTCTTGTTGTTTAAAAAGTCCAAATAACACTAGATTTTGCTATCCACTTTGAAGTCTTCATTTCTGGCTGCATCATGTAAATGATAAATTATTCACCTTTATTTTATGGAATTTCTTGTAGTGTAATTACAGGAAAATCTGAAATTGTATTTGTAAATGATAGAATGATTAAGATTTTATAATCTCATTTACATGCAGGTTGTAATCTTCTCAGGAATATATGACATTACTGGTTTAAGAATTCTTTCTGAGAAAAAAAAAGCATTCAGAGAATTTAAAAAATAGCTATATAGCTACTCTTTCTCCCCTGATTATTTTTCTTCATCCAGATGCACAGAAACAATTTTGATTCCAGATGCACAGAAACAATTTTGATTCCAGATCAGGCTCTGTATTTAGGTAATAATGGAGCATATGATAATGACAGAGCACAAGCTTTCCCTGAATCATAATTCCAACTCTTCTCCAGTTCTGGCTGGGACACAATTTCCATATATGAAACTAATGACTGTAAGAGGCACAAAGGAAATTCTTACTGGTGCACACTGTTAGACTAATGTGACATGCAACTCTTGAACTACAATTCATTTTTCAGACGCATTAAATTTAGGTCCCTATCTTGCAGTATAGTAGATGGCAGCCTGTCCATGTTAGCCCATCCTGCAGCACTGCTGTTTCTGCAAGCTGCACATGACCACCACTATCACAGTCTTAGCCACTCAGCATTGTCTGCCATATTTTAGGATAAAGTCAGCTTTGTAGGAAAAAAGGGACCTGGGGCACATGATGGACAACAGCTGAACAGTAGCATGCCCTTGCTGCAAAGAGGGTTCTCCTGGGCTGCCCTAGGAGGTCAAGGGAGATGAGCGTTCCAATGTGCTCAGTACTGGTGGGGTCACCTGAAGTGCTGTGTCCTGTTCTGGGCTGCTCAGTACATAAGAGACATGGAAATACTGGGGAAAGGCCAACAAAGGGTCACTAAGATCATTAAGAGACTGAAGCATCTCTGTTATGAGAAAGGGTTGCACAGCTGGGGCTGTTCAGCCTGGAGAAGAGAGTTCGGGAGGAACTCATCAATGTGTATGAATACCTGAAGGGAGGCTGCAAAGAGGTTGGAGGCAGGTTCTTTTCAGTGATGTTCAGTGAACAAAGGGCACAAAATGAAACACAGGAAATTCCACCTGAATGTTGGGGAACACTTTTTCACTATGAGGGGGATCAAGCAATGGCACAGGTTGACCAGAGATGTTGAGGAGTCTCCATCCTTGGAGGCACTCAAAAGCCGTCTGACACACTCCTGATAATTGGGAATAAACTCCTGGTAAACTGGTGGTCCTGCATGAGCAGGGAGTTGGGCCAGATGACCATGAGAAGTCCCTTCCAAATTCAACCATTCTGTGTTTCTGTGAATCCAGCAAAGCTTTAAACAATCCATGAACTGCAATATTCTGCTTATGGCAAGAATCCAAGATATCTGATTCTCATTACTTCTTCACTTTGCACTCTGCTTATACTTTTGGCCTTTAGAGCTCTTACCACTTCTGCAAACAACCTGTTGACCATACTCCAGACTGCAGTTTAACCTCATCAAAGAAAATACTGTGACAGTGTCAGATGGCTTTCATGCTACTTTGTTTCCTCACAAAGACTCCCTAAATTCTGTTTCTGTGGCTTTCAAGTAATGCAAGGAATGCCCTGGCAACCAATGATCATCCCTTGATATTTTGTCGCTTATTTTTCCTCAGTTTTTTTTGTCAGAATTTCCCTTGCAAGGCCAATACTGCTGCCTTCTCTCAGAGTGCTTCTGCTTTTTGTACAGCTTCTCTCAAAGACATGAAGACCTTCATAAAAGGTACCCAGCTAAACACCTCCACTAACATTTGTTCTGCATACACCTTTGATTTTGATGGCAGCACAAATCTGTCTTCAAAGAAGAGGTTGCTATTATTTTACCTACCTTCTCCACATTGACATGTCAAACTTCTCTGAAGTGTGGCAGAGTGGTTACGTGCCTCCAGCTTGATCCAGAGATGTGTAAGAGATCTAATCCACAGTGTAGCAAACCTGGCAAACTGCACACACTAGATCAGTTTGTGTTTTCAGTGTTGAATTTTTCTATTTCCATGGAAATATAATACTGAATTAAACCTTTTCCTCACGTCTTCACTGCTTTGCTTGATTTATAGATTAGGAAAAGAAGCACAGATATATTCTGACAGATACCCCTTCTCACAGAATTTATAATTCGGAGTGTATCATGCAAGTGATCAGTTTCCTAGACAAAGACTTTATGATGAAATACAGAGACCATTCTGTTAGAAATGAGAGGTGCATTTCTGCTCTAATGCCAGTGATGCCAATCAAGACTGCACATCGCCTTTGAAGCTGAGAGAATAAAAATGGCTAAAATCTGTGAAAAGAGGCTTTCAATTAAAGAAGCCCAGGAATTACCCCAGATTAATTTTAGGGTGAAAAGTCTACCCTGTTGCACTGAATCTTATAACCAGTGTAGAAAATCTAGCACTTTCTTACCATTACAGATCTTCAACAGCAGATCAGGCAAGAGATAATAGATAAACAATAGATAAGAGTTTCTGAAGTATTAAGGTTACGGTATCTTTTTGGATGAGATCCATGGGGTAGTTCTTATCCCTCCCAAACTCAGATACTGTCATACACTAATAGGCTGAGCTGCCCTACAGGACTGTGACAGGGCTGCACCCAGGCACAGAACTGTCTGGCCTCATGGCTCTGTCCCCACTGGTGGCTTGGTTGAAACATCACCAGCTCCCCAGCCCCAGCTCCCTGTAGTGCCGCCCAGCCCATCACAAACACATCAATGGGTGAATTCAGCATTCTGACAGATTCTCCCATTTTTAGGATCTTTAGCTCCACCTCTGTTAAGTTCTGAATAACAAAAATAGCCAATTTTACAACCAGCATGTCTTTTATTTGTCAAGATCCTGAAGGATTGCTGCTTTTCATGAACAGAGCGATCTTTGCCAGGATGATTACAGCAGTCAATGACTTGTTTTGGGATCAGTGCGGGTATCAAATAACTAATAAAATGCTCATCTTCTTTTCTCTTCAAGCATGCCCTCTTATTGGGGAATCACAATAGTTTTGCTATACCGATGCATTTTGTGGAGACCATATCTCTTGAATAAATATTGCAGTAGTTGTACATTGCCTCCAAGATGTCATGTTTCCAGCGAGGATAAGGTCAGTGAGCCTCCCAGCAGTACTGCCCAAGACCCCCAGATACCAGCTCTCATTTCCACACAGTACTTCCTCTTATTTCCCCATCCTCACATTCCCATCACAAGTGGAGCTGAATTCACCCCTGAAAAATGAATTTACTATTTGTCAGGCAAGAAGCTTACAAGGATTATGTAAATCAGCCACAGAGAGACCTGGACAGTTGCTTGCAGGACAGGAAGATCTAATATTATTGTTAATGGCAAAAAGTTATCTCATTATTTCAAAATAAGGAAAGTTGATAACAGAACATGGTCTTTCATTTCATCAGTGTTTTTGAGCAAGTATTTCTAGTACTTTCTTATGCAAGACAATTAGCCTCTTTTCTGCTTGCAAACTACTCATCAACAAACTTCAGTCTTAAAATATGGTGTTTTGTTGTTCCAAAACAGTTTTACAAATAGATTTCAGTCTCTTGAGTTTTTAATTTAGGATATTTGCTATTCACTTTTCATGGAGAGCCCACCATAATTTTGATTCCCTGACCAGAGCAGAAATTCAGCCTGTCAGCCAACTTCCTATAAAATAAACATATGTGCTACTTACTTTTTCATCTTCTTCTGCTTCCCTTTCATATTTTCTTATCTCATTTCCTTTTCAGCAGTTTTCCCCCCTACCTCTCTTTTTAACTGCCTCTTTCTCTTTTTCTTTTCTCCTTGCCCCTTTTTCATTCCATCCTCCCCCAGTCTCCCATCTAGCATTTTGAGTGCCAGACAAGTTTAGAAAAATGTGTTTTCTGCAAGTTTTCAAACACGTTTTCCAAACTTCTTTGAGACTGTTTTCAGAGGAGAGACAGTTTCCCAAGACAACTGCCCTTTCTCTGGATGCTGCACAAGAACAGAGTTACTAATAAAGTCCAGAAAGCACCAATTTACACTTTCAGATTCAGCAATGCTGCATGCAAATGTGCCTTATTCTAAAGAATGTAAGGAACCATTATCATCAGAATATTTATTTATTGGTTACCTATGGCAAACTAAATGTGTTTAGCATGTGAAAATTCTCCTAGTAGGAAGTGCTCACTTGAACATGCTATTAGGAAAACCACTATGGCAGTTTTCTGAAAAACACTGGGTTGGTAATGGGAGTTTGTCAGAGAGCAGAGATGCTGCAGAGAACCTCAGAAAACCCCAGTATGATCTTAATGGTTCTGGTAAACAGTCCTATCCATGCAGACAGCTGATGTATCTGAAGTCAATAATGAGTAACACTGCAAGAGTTGCAAGCAATAATTTATTAAAGCATATATGTCATGGGAAAAACAAGCAGTGATCAGCTTTACTTTCTGATCAATTAACAGCACTCAGACAAGCAGAACTCAAATTATTTTGAAACCCCAAATGAACCTATTGAGTAATTAGGAAGTCTGTGGTGCTACTTCATGAAAGCAGCTGCTCATTTTATCATATTTACTATTACAAATGACTGTTATCATCCTGCAACCTTAGCTTTATGGCTCTTTGGAAAGTACCCAATGTTTGATTTTTAAGGACTCTATATGCAGTTTAATCTGCTTCAAGAGAGAATATTGAAAATTTTGAATAAATTGGAATTACAGGAGGAAACGTTTTAACAGCTATTTGCAAGTAATAAAAATACAATGTAAGCTCCACATAGTCCCTTCACAGCAATGGACTTTCTAATCAAGGACTTGAGTCCAACATGGCAGGCAAACCTCTGTGATGAGGAAACATCTGACAGCTGCTCCCATTTAAGGGGCCTGAGATCTGTACCTCAAAATGGTCTGTAGAAACCAGTCCTCAAGGCCAAACGACCTTTCACTGTATGCATTTCCACTGCATTCATACTATCATCACTTACTTAACCCACTGTGTCTCTGCTCCCTTCCTTGCTTTCCCAGGAGCCTAAGTAACCTTGTAGCTTCTTCCCATCATCAGGTGATGATCATTGTGGATGACAGCAGACAACACAAGATTTGACTTCCCAGAGGAATAGAAGCAGAACCTTTGGGATGGGGTATGCTGGAACTGGGAAGGAGATAATACGTAAAAAACAACCTCTGCTCTCACTACAGCAGTGCCTAAAAATCTAGAAAATGGGATTACACTGTGCAGCTGGCCAGTGCTACCAGTGTCCTGCCCCAGCAAGCATTCAGCTGGAGAAGGCCAGACCAGTGCTGAATGTGCCAGTGAGCTACATTATGAGGCAAATGCTACTTCCCTTCCAGAACTACTTCTCTTCCTCTTGTTCTCACTTTTATTCTTACTATGGTTGTCATTTTATGAACGCTAATATGAAGGGAAGAACGAAAATTATAGGAAAGGGCAGGTGGAATGGGATATAAAATACAATTCAAGTAAAGAGGAAAAGAAGGTAACTAGGGCAGAGGGAAGAGCCCAGTGAAACTCTACGTCGCCTTCTCCTTTGGTAAAATTTAACTTTCATGTGCTCCTGGATCCTTTCCTTCCTACATGCAGGTGGCTTTACAAGATGGATTGCTTGGCACTCGCTGATTTTTTTCCCCCCAATCTCTTCATTTGGCAGGACATGCTGCAGCTACTAATGTTTGTAGGTCAGGAAAAGCAATTCAGCTAAAGAAAATTAGCTTGTAAGTCTATTATGTTATAGAGGGGCAAAAACTTTGGGAAAGAAACCACACTGCTGGTGTGTGCTCTGTGATCCCTTAGTGACAGCATGAGGTAGGCATTAGCCTGTGCCCTTGGACACCAGCTCTGCCACAAGAGGTGAAATGGTCTCCCCCTGAGAGCAGCAGCCTTTCCTCCCCTTTCCCATTACAACTATCCTTCAGCTCCAGGAGCAGAGCAGAGCCCGGGGACCAGGCCGGGGAAGCTGTGCAGGTACATACATTCTCAGAAACACCTCCATGCCCATCCTCATATGTCTCAAGTTAAACTGGAGGCAGCAGTGATGGCAGGAGGGATTTCAGCTGGGCTGCCACAGCATTAACAACAAGGCACAAGCCAGCGCACTTGTTTTACTAGATATATTTTTAATCCTGTAAAAAAAGCCATCATTTTTCTTTAGCTAGGCAGCTAAAGCATGCTTGCTCACACATGTTCTACTACAGATGAGGTTAGTTCAATATTATCTTTATTTTGTGTGGATGAAGCATTGGCTGCTGAAAAGACAAAAATCTCTATGAATCTGGTTACCTTTTGCTGAAATTCTGGATGGAGCTGCACTTTGTTAAATGAGACAGAAATTATCTACTTAAGGGAAGAAGTCCATCTGTCTGAGCCCAGGAGAGAAATTCAGCCTTTAATATGGCTCTTTCCTAAATTATTTATTCCTGTTAGGATAGTATAAGGTTTCCATAGTCACTGACTGGCTGTGATTTCTAAAGCACCACTCACTGCAGGGATCCTTGTTCACTATCTCATTTCCAGTTGTCTTGCTTTCCCTTTGTGCAGGGGGATTTAATTGCAGAAAGCTGTTGGACAAAACTCTGTTGTAATGTCACTGACCCTTGGTCCTTATTTACTTCCTCTGCTATTCAGAGTTGTTGGTGATTTGCAGACAGCTAGCAGTTATTTCTTAGGCTGTTAAATACCAGGAATATGCTTAGTGCTATGCAGGACACCTGAGCCACAGTTCTCCAAGACAAAATTCCCCTCCAAGGATTGCCACTCTCCGGACCCTGCATCACAAGGTCACCCAGGGCTGGTCTCAACCTGAGCATGACAGCCAAAGTCTAAAAAGGGCCAGCATGAGGGCTCCACTGGGCACTGGCCTGGCCCGGCCCATCCATGTAGGACTTTCTGAGTGGTAATTCTATTGTTCCTCTTCTTTTTCTTCTCCTAATCTCTCTTCCCTTATTCTTTTCTTCCTCTTGTGGGTAACTCAAACACCTATTTTCTGTAAGGTGTGTGCACCTCACTTAATCTGCATGGAGTCTGTGTTTGCTGAGTGTAACAAAGGTTCCCTACTATAGCAATGTTTGCTCATATCAGTAATCTATTTTAATACTTTTTTGAATTTGCATGTTCTTTCTGTAAAACTGTTTTAGCCAAAACACCTATTTTCTCACCAAATTAAAAGAACTCTCTTAGAGGAAAATGTGTCGTTTTTCCCCAGACGTGAGCTCAAGGTACCAAAGAACCCNCTCTTGTGGGTAACTCAAACACCTATTTTCTGTAAGGTGTGTGCACCTCACTTAATCTGCATGGAGTCTGTGTTTGCTGAGTGTAACAAAGGTTCCCTACTATAGCAATGTTTGCTCATATCAGTAATCTATTTTAATACTTTTTTGAATTTGCATGTTCTTTCTGTAAAACTGTTTTAGCCAAAACACCTATTTTCTCACCAAATTAAAAGAACTCTCTTAGAGGAAAATGTGTCGTTTTTCCCCAGACGTGAGCTCAAGGTACCAAAGAACCCATGGCTTTACAAGAGTTTGTATGAGCAAAATCTCTTGAAGCTTGAAATTACAGTGAACACCTGGTAAAGGCTGGAGCTTCTGGACGGGGGGCATTACAGCTTCTCAATCCCCTGCAACTGCTTTGGGCTGAAGGGGAACCCATCCTCATTATGGAGTTCTACTG
This sequence comes from Campylorhamphus procurvoides, assembly GCA_013396655.1. Taxonomy (NCBI): domain Eukaryota; kingdom Metazoa; phylum Chordata; class Aves; order Passeriformes; family Dendrocolaptidae; genus Campylorhamphus; species Campylorhamphus procurvoides. Next base: position 480,309 of record WBMV01001560.1, on the reverse strand, counting down.
AAGTTCTGTTTCCTCTGTGGAGAAGAACCTGGGCATCCTGGTGTGCAGCAAGCTGTCCATAGTCCATCAATCTCCCCCTGTGGCCAAGAAGGCCAATAATATCTTGGGGTGCACTAGGAAGAACACTGCCAGCAGATCAAGGGAGGCAATCCCACCCCTCTACTCAGCCCTAATGGGCCCACGTCTGGAATGATGTGTCCACTTCTGGGATTCTCAGAGAGACATGGAGTTCCTGGAGCAAGTTCAACAGAGGACAGAAAAGAAAATTAGTGGACTGGACCACTATCTCCATGAAGATAGGCTGAGAGAGCTGTGCCTGTTTGCCCCCAAGAAGAGATGGCTGAGAAGGGACCTCATCAATGTCTACAAGTATCTGAAGGGAGGGTGTCAAGAGGATGGAGCCAGGCTCTTCTCAGAGAGGAGCAACAGGACAAGAGGCAACAGGTAGAAATCAATGCACAGGAAGTTTTCCCTGAATATGAGGAAGAAATTCTTTACTGTGCAGGTGACCAAGCACTGCAGCAGATTGCCCAGAGAGGTTGTGGAGTCTCCCTCACTGGAGATACTCGAGAACCATCTGGATGCAACACAGTGCCATGTGCTCCATGATGACCCTGCTTGAGCAGGGACGTTGAACCAGGTGACCCACTGTGGTCCCTTCCAACCTCTCCATTTTGTGGTTCTGTGAAAGGATCTAGGAGCAGAGCGGGTCATTCGAGTAGCCAGCAGGAAGAGGAGGGCTGGAGGGGATCCAGCACTGCTCTCCCTGTACCCAGGCAAGGGACTCTGTGGCTGTTCCAGCTTCCTGCCACCCCTGGCAGAAACTTTGGCCTCACACTGAGCTAAGTAAAAGCAGAGAACACACGGGACAACCAAATAGCGACTGCAAAATGGTTTGTTTGTGTAGAATCCTGAGGCAGCTTTGGCAAGCCTGTTTACAGGGTTGAGCCATAGAAGTTCTGGGATTAAAACCCTGCCTCCTAGTGCAATGGCTAGCAGAAGACTTCCTGACCTAAGTAGCAAAATGCTGGCACAAACACAAGTCTATTAACAACAAACACTGTGACAGAGACCTAGCCTGGCCTCAGCCTTGAGACTTACACCTTGTTCTTATCAAGCCAAAGCCACAAAAAAGCCATCATTCATTAGAACATAATTTAAAAGACTTTGCATTTGCACCAGGAAAAGCCTGAAGGATTTGATACCATTTTGCAAAGGAAAAAGGGTGGGACAGGACAGTGTGAGAAAAAAAATTATCTGGAAAAAACATCCTTGCAAATATGTATTGGTCATGCAAGAAGAGGCAGTCTCACACACAGCTCACACCTTCCTACCTCTAAATAGGCAAAGGGCCATTTGAAAGATTGCACCGTCCTGCGTCTTTAATAAAAGGGAATTACCCTCCCAGGACGCAGGTTCTCCAGGCAAGCAATAATACATCTTCTTCAGAAACAAGGGCCATCACACCACAGCGTTGCTGAAATCGCATTTTCCAACCACACAAAAGATCTGTATGGAAGCGACTTGGCCCCCAAAGCTGTAATCTAGAAAATCCATTGTCCTTCCAGGGTTTGATAAAAGAGATGCAAGGACAGTTTTGCCTGGAAAAATGCTAAGCAATGAGCTGAGGAGGGAAAGTTCAAACATGCATGTGCCTATGGTTTTTTGAGAATCACCACCACCATTCCCCATTTCCACTTTCAACTCATGCATCATTCACCCAGCACTCACTTTACTACATCCACATCATACTCTATTGTAATATCTGGCCATGATAAATAATTAAAAAAATGCTTTTTTTTTTTCTCGCTCGGAAATTCTGCTGGGTTTGGGCCTCCTGTGCAGTCATTTATAACCATGACTAAAGAGTGGGCTGAAGAGGGAAAAGTCCTAGAAATCAGCTGCTTCCCTGATCAGTCCCTGATTCGTATCAAAGGAGACATTTGCTGGCTCCACTAATTCATTAGCTCTCTATTGTTTCACAGTGCATACAGCAAAATCTTTGTGAAGTGTTTTACCATTAAATCCCTTGCTACTATTTATCTCTCTGCTGCTATTCAAAGGAGTTTTCAAGTCTCTGGCTCACATCCTTGTGTACAGCTTCTTATAATGGCCAGTACTATGGGAATCAAAGACTCTATTATATCAATAGATGGTACCTGTCACTTTGTAACATGCTTTTTATGGCAGGATATTTATTTTTCAAAGATATATTCTTCCCGCTGTAATCCTACATGTTCCTCCTTTACACTTGCAACATGCCAGGCTTTAAAGCAAAGGACAAAGCAGCTGAAAATAGGACTCTTTCCACCCACCCAGCCCATTTCTTTTCAGATAGCGAGAAATTAAAACACAGGGCTTTGTGGATGAATTGCTGTCAGAGTCATTTGATAACTAGGATCCCAATAGAAGCTTTTATAACAACATTAATAAAGATGTGCTAGCACTAAGATCCCTGCGTGCCGCATACCAATAACACCAGTTAGAATTATTGCCTTCAGATAACAAATCAGACTTTTTTGAGAAGACAAAAAAATTATTAAACCTGTCTCCCTACCCCACCTCCCCAGAATTAAATAATGGCTGAGTGTTTTTTTTAAAAAAGATGCTCAGAAGCACAAGGCTGTGGCATCTCTTGCAGCCTGATGGTTGCACCTTCTTTGTCCTGTGGTGCAGTTATTCACTTAGAAGAGGTTAAAAAACACCCCTCCATAATTTGAACTCTGTTTCACTAATGTCACCAAAACCAGGACAACCAAACTGTGAGGCAGGTTTTGTTAGCCACTGATAGTGGCATGGGCTGGGCTGAAGGGAGGACTGTCTCCCAGCATGGCCTCATGAGGCAGAAAGGATGTCTAGAGCACAATGCAACCTGTCTGTAACTGCACTCCCAAGGTGCAAGAAGCTACACATGAATTATGACAGTCTGAGGTGATTCTGCCTTGCAGAAGAAAGGCCAGGCACATGCAGCACACAGGGGCCTATGATCTCTCCCTTGCTTCTCCTGCAGTTGAATATTGGTCCAACCAAGCTCTACAGTTGCCAAAGGAGCTGACTCTGTGTTGGGGAGGTCCAGCAGTGAGGGAAAGGAGATTTCAGATCTGAATCTTGCACCTAGCTCCGGGATAATTTTATTGGGCTTTTTCTGGGACGTCTGATATACCGGGATGCTTTGCATAGCACGTGCTCCACAGAAAGCATGCTTGCTACTACTGCACGGGAACACAGCAGAGTTGTACCAGACTAATGCAGCACAGGAGGAGAGGTGCTGGGTGCCTTAGAGTGATAAACAGCAGCTGGGCTGTGGATAAATGAGATAAAACCAATTTTGCTTCTCCTCCAATTCCCACAGCAAGCACAGCTCTAAGGAAGAAGACCAGGACAGCTGAGTTTTAAGCAACAAGAAGCCTGCACCTGGTGTTATAGACCAGCAGCATAGACTCTCCTGGGATATGAGACTATCCATTTCTACCTTTAAGCAATACCAGTCGGAGGAATATAAGTCCAGAAAGGAGCTCCTGAGTCTTTAACACCAGTCATTTTCCAAATACACTGGTCAAAATATTTCATGAGCTGACAACTTTGTTTTAATGAGGATCAGGTTTTTGCACCACAAATATCCTGTTCCAGATCTTCAGTACACTGATAATGAAAAATATTTTACAAAATTCTGCCTAAATGTATTTCCAGTTGTTTCTGTGTGAATTATGTTCTTTGGTTTAAATAGCTTTTCTTCTGTTTCTCCAGAATTTAGCTTGAAGGGAATATTTACCTCTCTTTTCAGCTTCAGAAAAGCTGGGTTGCCCTTGCGTTTCCCTCACACATCCATCCCACAGGCTGTCCTCTGCAGCTGCCCCACCCTTCATGAATGGGGATGCCACCAGCATGTACAATACTCCAGATAAGATCTCTGCACTGCCTTCTACAAAACTGCCTGAATGCTGCTTTCGCTCCACTGGAAACAAGTCATCAGGGATATCCTCAGCCTGGATTTGCCCTTCATGGTTGGATCACATGGATGACAGAATTCATCCTGACTGGCTCAGTGACCCAGTGCTTTCTACTAATTTCCATTTCCAGCTGATAAATTCCCATTTTTTTAGTGCAAAATCTCCACATTTGTCTTTAAATGATCTTGTACTTCATTTCACTAAAGTTTATCCCATTGTTTGCCTCTTTTGGGCAGTTGTTTTCTTCTGTCCAATATCCTCACCTTCTGCCATGTCAGCAATGCCTCCCACCTTCATGTTATCCACAAATTTCAAAAGGACCCTCTTACTATTAGTTTTAAGATTCATTCATGAACCTTTATCCCAGTTTAATATTTGTATAGTACATAAGTCTTGCCATGTTAGTTGATAATGTACTTAATTAGATACTTCCTGATTTTTTTTTTTAAGAACAGTATCAATATTTTATTCAGTTCCTTAAAGAGTGATGTTTGCTTTATGTCTGAGGTTAATTTATGTGTGGGCCAATACAACCGTTGTTTAGCCTCCCTGTTCTCCTTAGTATTAGCACTTTCCTTCTCTGTACTGTCCAGCTTCTCATCTTCTGTACTTCCATTACAGGTTGCCATATTGTAGGTTATTTGATATTTCTCTTTTTTTACATTAGATCTCCAGGCATGGAGATTAAAGAAGTCCCTTTCATCCATCTCCCTTCTTTTCCAAGTTAAAATTCTTATCATCATTTATATCAGCTTCGAGCCAAGAGGAATAGTGCCCTAGCTGACAGACAGCTTTCTACTTTTTGCAGTGACACACAGAATCAGCAACTCAGCATATTTGAGTGAGTGAAAGACATAAAAATGCACCCAAGTGGTGCTTTTTTTTTTTTTAATTCAGGGCACATATCCTAGAAGACTCTGAAATCTGTACCATTTCCCTGTGTACTGCTGTAAACATGATCACAATACAGTATTTCATTTGCCTAAGGATTCAGGTGATTCTCAGTCCTGGAGAGGCTTTTATGGAACAGCATAAAAGGGAGTTTGTGGGGATGCAAGAAGAGATGAGCAGTATTTATAATGCTTATACAATGCGAAAAAGCCTTTGAATTTTTAGAAGTAGAGGAGCAAGACCCCAGTGAAACTCTGGAGTTGTCCATCTGTCAGTTTTGGGATTGGCACAGGTAAAATGGGTGTGAATGTGGGTGGCAAAGAGATGGAGACCACTCTTGAGTGACAGCATTGAATCCTGCACACCTGCACCTGCCAGGGCCCAAGACGTCCTGGCCAAACCTGGTGGGTGGAAGCAAATTACCACTTTTGGCTTTGTTATTTGCTGTGAGTAACTATCCTGCTATCCCATCACTGTGACTATTAAGAGAAGAGAAAGACCCATAAACCCCTCATGCTGTGTTGCAGACACAACTGCTGTTTGTACATATAGGCACTGTTACTCTTCAGCTGACAAATCTGATTTGTGGCCCTTAATATCTTCAAAGTAATGCTCTTGCTAATGGTAGTCATGCTATTGATTTTCATAGAGGCATTTTGCTCCGTATGAATCCATTGCTTTTAAGCCAATTAATCATGCATCACTAACTTAACTGCAATGGTGGTTTTAATGTGAATATTCAAGTAGAGCTTCACTTCAGCGTTTGTCAACAGCTACCATCTGAACACAATTTCAAAGCCTTAAGAAACTGCTTAATATAGTTATTGGATGCTTACCAGTTCATAAGACCCTGCCCCAGCTGCCTCATATATTTTACGCAGAACAAAATCTTCTAATTAAGCAGATGAAAGAAAAGAATTAACATACCACCCAGGGGACTGAACATACATGATTATTAAGCAGTATAAAAAAAAATGAAATAGGCATGCCCAGCTCAAAAAAAAAGGATTAAAAATTAGCTAAGTGGGGGAGCAAACCCTCATTACACTGCAACAGGGAAATGAAAGAGTTCAGACAGACCTATTGCCACAACTGACTCTGCAGGGACATGCTGAAAGTAAGGTACAAGATTTTTTTGAAGCAGCTGTGTGTGCTTTTTAATTTCTTCAATCCATTTTCATTTCCCTTTTTGGGATACTGTTATGGAGGTTTTCTCAAAGAGGTCCCCCATGCCTTCCCATGGGTGCAGTTATCCTTGCTTCCTGGTGGGCACCAAAATCCCACATCCCACCCCGATTCTGACTGCTGCCATCCCTGTTAGAAATATGGACGGAGCCAGAACACCGGTTGCATCTAACTGCCCCAAACCATAGGCACAGTTACAAAAGAGCTACCTGGCAACTACTTCAGGATGGGGACCACGGGAAAGAAGTATTTTCATGCCAGTTCTAATGTGGCAAACTTAATGACAGAAATTACAGAGCTGGGCAAATGTGGTTGGTCCATCCCACCTTCCATTACCTACAGCTTTCTTTGCTGGCCTGCAGAAGCAGTTACCTTCATCAAGGCTTTTTGCAGTTTCTCCCAAAGCAAATGTAAGTCTTTAACCACATCAAGAATGTTTGTTCTTTACTGGGCAACAGTCACATTAGGGATATGCTCTTGCACAGAGCTCAACTCACACACAGAGACGGAAATAGCCACCACCTCAGTATCAGAAGCACAGTCAGAACCAGAGTCATTCCAATGACTGGGCCCTTACAGTCACAACTCTGAGAGTAAAGATCTTAAACAAACTTAAGGAAAAGAGGAGAGTACTTGGAATACTTTTTGAAGAAAAACTAATTAAACTTGTGAAGATGGATGGAAAAGTATTGCAATGTATGTGTCAGACGAGCCTAGCATCTTTCTTAGAAGCTATAATTAATATTTTTAACAATACTAAGATCAAAATTTCATTTATCTAAACATCTGTGAAACATCTGCTATACAGACACACAGGAAATAATTTAATTTTGAGGAGAACAAATACAAGCCATGTAGCCTAAGGCTACTTGAAGGGAGAAGGTCAACAGGATGGGCTGGAAGGGATGGTATGGGTCTGGAAGAAGATGATAAACAAAGCTTTTCAAGAACTGGGTCTTATTTAGTTTTAGCAATATTAATAGTGCAAAAAGCGGAGAAGTGGTAACTAAATTTGCTAGGTACGCTATCCTCAGTATGAAGGAGACTGTCACAGAGGAAAAGGTGGTCATGAGGACAGGAGGAATCCCAACAGAGTCCCATAATACACAAGGGCATGTACTGCAGCAATAGTAATAAAAATATACACTGTAATCTGAGAGTTACTCAGCTGACAACAAACACTTTAAACAATATGTGGGAATGTCTGTGCATGGGTGTGGGTGCCCATGTGTACTTACATAAATATATACACTCATACATATACACAAGCATATGTGTGTATTCACAGATGTCTCCACAACTTGCAGCCACAAAAAAAAGGGAAGTGAAATGTTGTGGTGACTCTAAAAGAACATGGACTGCCCTTAGGGTCTCATACAGTTCCAGTCACTTACATAAAAGAAAGATGAATTTTAACTGGACTAGACACAGGACAGAGGTTTTAGGATGAACAGAGCTACTCACTGTATTTAGCAGAGAGGACAAATTGGTTTGCTTCACAGAGCAAGACCCTCAGAAAGGATAAGACTCTTCTACCTCATGTGAGTAAACTCTAGGAAGGGAAAAGCTGTTTCAGATAAAATACAATATTGGCACAACAAAATGCACAAACCAGCCAGGAGAAAAATGAGGTTGGAAATCAGGAGGTGGTTTCTGACCACTGGAGCCAGTAGAAGTCACAGTGAGGCCAAGGCGGTCTCAGATGGGATTTGGTACCTAGCATGCTGAGAGACCAGAAGGTGCAAAAATCCTTTCTAGACTTGTACATATAGGAATGTGCAGGCTTAGCAGCCCTTTGCAGATGATTTAGTGGTTATAGTTTGCGATGTTTGGGTGAAGGGGCCTCCATTCTGTCATGACACCAAGCTCAATTTCAAGTGACCCCAATACCATTGAAAACATCTCATGCAGCTTTATTATTCATATATCAGTTAGCAAATTAAAATATATTACAGGAAGAAATCCAATGCCTATGGCCTTTAATAAAGCTTTTAAATGTGCTCTCTTTAGTCCTGTTGCTGCCTGCTTGAAATATATAAATAAATAATCACTACATAAATTATTTCTATCTATTCTATAGTCAAAATGTAACATATCTCTGGCAAGTACCCTTGTTTATTAATTTCTGAGTGATGTCTAAAAAGAATTAGATAATAAAAATTATATTTTTATTTAACAATTATACTGAAGAAAAGTCTTCAGGACTCCACAGCAAACATTGCACAAAAAATATGAAGATATAAAGGAAGCATAAATAGCACTCTGCTGCAAGGGACACGAGTGTTTTCTTCAACATTAAGGGTGAGAAATAATTAGTGCAACTTGCCCAGCTCTTTATCTATGTGGATAGTAGTACAACATCCCTTTTGTATTTGAGGCAAATAAGCTTGTGGCTATGAACTATAAATACTGTGCAGTTATCCAGAAACCTGTTCCTCCAGATCACCCTTCTTGGACAGAGGGAGGTGTACAGAAATAATTAAGAACTGTTCATCACCACTGACTCTGTCTAGCCCTCTAAAAACAGTCTTCTTCTGTAGTGAACATGAGTGACCTCATTCTGTTAGCAATTCTTATTTATTATAATTTGTTATAAACCTACAACTATTTCAGCAGGGTAGGTGGAGAAAATCCAGTTTTACATCCAAGAATGAGAACAGAATCGGAAATACTATTTACAATAGAAAAGAATTACATTAAGCCTATTTCCTTTTCCAATTTACATTAAGCCTATGAAAGTTATCCATGAGTGGATTTAAATGTCACTGTTTTACCTTTATTCAAGATTTTCCAATGATTTTAGTAGACCTGTTTCTGCCCAAGGAATTCTGGGTGGCAATTCACTTCTTCTATGCATGACTAGACACAAAACACATTTTTTAAATACAGAATGAGTGCCTAAAAAGTCTTTATGCCAATTGAAGCCTAAACACACCCTTGCACAACTATTTATCTTCTTAAATTACATTATTGTTGTTGTTATTTATTATTACTTGAGTAATCACAGAAAGTCAAATATTTTTAAAAGAGGAAATTATTTTCACTTGAATGAATAACCACACTTTGATTTATATCTTTTTATGTGTATTTACACCTAGGGGGGTGTGTGTGTGTATTCAGTATCTTCTCAGTGTGAGTACAGATGCTTGATTCAATGGAGTCAATTTTTCCTGAGAGGCAGCTTCCAGCTCTGAGGCAGCCAGCAACAATACTATGCTCTGAAGTGGCATTACAATTACAACTCTGAAGACATGTCATGATAACAAAAGTTAGGATTTTTGTGTATATTTATGAAATTCTAATTATCTCTGTGGGTGGTAACATATCCTCAGGTACAGAAGACAATGTCTTCAGTGCATTAATACTGATAATATTATTTGTTTAGAACTACGATGCAGGATGTTAAAAAAATCTGAAGTACTAAGAATATGCTATGTGATATGTTGCTTCAAGGATAATCCTCCAGGGATAAATCCAAATGTCAGCTTTTTAAAGCTCCACACAGTGCATAAATGTAAGAGTAGGAGGGCTGTGAGGAGTGAGGTAAAGAAGTTGCACTGTAAATACAACTTTGAAAACACGACTCTTACCTAAACTTTTGTCACTTTATTTGGACTTTGCATTTTGCATCTCTCAGAGACTGGAAAGAGTTGACATGAGACTCAGTTCCGCCTGGTTTGGTCTATGAAACTGAAGATGTGAGTGCACATGAAATATAAGAAGGGACCCAAAAAGATTGTTTTCCATTCTTTGTCTTTTATTTTCTCTCTAAAGGACAATTTGGTGCTGTCTGAGCTGGAGAAATTTAAACCCCTACAGCCATAAGGACCTTCTCACATCTGAAAATATCACTATTGATACTTACTTTTCTCTACAATTCACAGTTTTACTGTTGCTCAAGCTTTGCTGCAGAGCCATAAGAGAGAAACACCACAGCTGGCTAAATTTGGACCACTTGCTGTTTTTTAGCTGGGAAAAAAAAAAAAAAAGCGGAGAAAAATATGCTCCCAAATTACTGTTTCTTTTTCCATGTCCTGGTCAAATGCAAACAGCTGCAAACTGAGAGTTACAACGTTATTGTGCACTCTTATAGACTAACAGTAGATGCTGAGATCAGCTCCGGTGTAGCCCAGGATGCTCACTCAGTGTCATATGAACAGTGACTGCACAAAGCACTGTCACTCCCGCACCACTGGGAACACTCTCCATTTCTTTTGGATGGTGACTGGGATCAAAGGGCTCAAATGCCTAAGAAAGTACTTAAAACCCCCAAAAATTAAGTAATATCAATCTGAAGAGAGACTTACAAGAGACTGGAAAGAAGCAGAGGAAGAAACCATTTCAGGGAATCTGCACAGAAAAGGAAGGAGACACATAAAACAACACAAGTCTTAAAAACTTGGTGAAGGAAGAAAGAAGAAAGAAAAATAAATTATAAAAAAAAAAAGTGCAGAAATATTAGATTGGAAACAATAAGCATTTCTAGAAATACAAATTACTACTATCCAGATAGGAAGACTCTCAGTACAGGGTAGAGAGAGAGAAACTATTGTAATAAACTCCCAGTTTTCTAGGAAGCTGCATTCAGAGAGGATCTGAAGCTTATATAACCTTGCAGACCCAGGGCTATATAACCAACCACCAGTAAACTCAGACCTTTGCAGCCGTATTGTAAACTCTTCTAACAGCAAAACAAAGGGTTCATGTCTCTAAAGGTTTTGCCCTGGGGAAGTCACCTGGGAGGACCCTGGACTGGACCAGGAGGAGAGAGGAAGAGCTCCTGTTCATCTGCCCCTGCCAGCAGTGAGGGCCCAGCTGAAGCAGAAAGCTCGGAAACGAGGAGTATCAGCTACCCAAACCTTCAGCTCCCTGAAACAAGGGCAGTGCCACCTGTGAGCTTGTCCAGCTCACACAGGAGCGGCAGCAATGGAAACCCAGGAGCACATCCCCAGCTACACACCTCTCAGCTAAGTAGCTTTACGTGACACCCAAAACCACTTGAGAGAGTGATTGCCCAGTGCTGGCAGTGCTAACAAGGAAGATGACCATCCTGATTAATCAGTAACCACGGAATGAAAGAGAGATCCCGTTCCTGGGGAGACACCTTGGAGCAGGAGGAGCAGCACTGACTCTGCTGGGGCACTGCCAAGCATAGCCCCACAGCACCCCCAGCAGCTCCCAGCCAGTGTTCCAGAGCACGTGGGAGTCATAGGGAAGCACACAACTCCTCAGGGTGCACATGGAGCCACCTGCCCTCAGCAGGGCCGTAGCGAGGTGCTGGCAGCAGCATCGGTGTGCACCCTGTGTGTGCACCCACTACTCCACAGGAGGGGCTGCACATGGGCACCAGCACACACACACAAAGCATGGGGAGCGCAGTGCACGCTGCTCGTACGTGTTTGGGCTATAAAAGCAGGCTTAAAGATCTGCAGGCATTTATTAACATGTCTAGGACAGTGGTTTATCTGATGTGTTGCTGATTTCAGTACTGAACATTCACTGATACCAGATTAAATATGCACTGCTAATAAATCAACAAATTGCTTTAATTTCAATATGACTTAAACTGTGTGAACTGACCAGTTTTTCCTTGCAGTACAGCTGCATGTGCCAGTGATCCTCTATGAAGCCAGGACAGTGTTCTCCAGTCTAGCAGTAATTGTGGCACTGGCAACACTATCTTCCATAAGCAATTTTAGCATCTAACCTACCTTCCAATATTCTCCTGATGGTGATGACCAGAATAGACCTATACACTGTGTTCTTTGTGTCAAGCTCCAGGCTAATTCTTTCATAGCTCTGGTTTCAAAGAGACATTTAGTCCCTTTCCAGTTGCCTGGAATAGTTGTGCAGTATCGTATTATTTCAGAGAAAAGTTTCAGTAGCAGAAAGTGAACTTGTGAGTCTTAATGGCAGCTGTGAGAGCTCATGTCTTTGCTACTGTCATTGTGTTGCTGGACCATGACTGAAGAAACAACCACAACTTTATCCGTTAGAGAAACGCAGTGAAATGCAGAGTAACACTGACTGTGTGCATATTGATAAGGTACCTAAAAGAGATGCAAGCCAACCCTCACTCTCTGCTGACTGATGGACAGTTAAAATTCAGATTCAAAGCAGAGCATCTTCTAGATCATGAAATTAAAATTTTCATATCAAAAGATATGTAAGAACACTGGCCTGTTCCTATTATGCAGCACTATAGACTGCTGATACTAACACTGTCCTGGGTAAATGTCAGTGTAAGGTCTGCATCGTGGATATATATCAATGAAGTTCTTGAGTATATTACTCAGGGATTATAGGAAAAAGAGTACAAAAGAAAAATTCGAGGTCTCAGAATGTACCATTTCTAGACATGTTTCATAAAAAGAACACAAATCCCAGTAGCTGATGATAAACATCTCCATTACAGATAAAGTAAATAGGCAAATAGGCAAATTTGTATGGTCCAAATCAGACTGGGTGAACCATCACAACTGATCTATACATAAAATAAGAACAATCAGAAGACTGTATCTTACTGTATACCCTATGAATATTTCTATTGCATTAAAAATCAAAAAAAAATAAAAAGGAGCTTGCCTTGCTGACTGCATTCTATCAGATGAAAATGATGTATTTCTCAGGGCCACTGTGAAAGGAGATTGGAAAACAACCTAATCCACTGAAAATACAGTTGTATGTGGAGTTGAATAGCATGCCACATCTTCCATTCTGCTTCCCAATGTGACAAATTGCCTTAATTTGTTAAGTACAAACATGCAATGTACCTCCATGTCTGCTGTGAACTGGGAGCTGCTCTATTTGGGCAGTGACCCCAGAAAATCCCATAGCTCCCAATATGGATCGACTGGCTCCTTTGGGCCAGAGGTGTTCCCGGTGGCACTGCACAGTTCATTGCTTGCCAGCTGCAACAGCTGCCTTCCTATTCTATGGAAAGAGCAGCTGGAAAATCAATAGTTCTTTGCTGATTAATAACTGATTTTTCCACTAACCAAAATGCAGCACTGGCCCCACTGTAGCAAGTGGCGCAGGTCACACATGGCTGCAGCTCCACTCTTAATGTGTTAGAACTGAAAACCCTTCCCTTCCCTTCCCTTCCCTTCCCAAACCTTCCCTTCCCAAACCTTCCCTTCCCTTCCCAAACCTTCCCAAACCTTCCCAAACCTTCCCAAACCTNTCCCGCGCAGGGAGGGAGCAGGAATCGTGCAGGGATGGAGCAGGGGTAGAGCAGGGGGGGAGCAGGGACGGCTCAGGGACGGAGCAGGGATGGAGCAGAGATCCCGCTCCCCCGCCCCGCCGGCCCCGCCGCCGCCCGCCAGGTGGCGCTGCCGCCCGCCCTTCGCGCCGCGGGGCCGGGGGAGCCCCGTGCCTCCAGTGCTCCCCGTGTTCCCAGTGCCTCCCGTGCTTCCCGTGCTCCCAGTTCCACCCGTGCTCCCAGTGCCTCCCGTGCCGCGGCATGGCCCCGACGCTGTCCTTGCTGGCGGGATTTTATTGTGGGCTGTTTTATTAATGTACCACTCCGTTTCGTCTCGCTGCAGGGTGAGAAAAGGGCTCCCGGTAACTCCGGGGGCAGCAGGACATCTCCCAGCCGTGCTTCCCGGAGAGGCCAAGGACAGCAGGAGGTGCGGCAGAGGATGCTGAGCGCCTCGGACAGGTGGTGTGGGCTCTGCAGAGGGGGAACTGGTGCTTCTCTTTCTGCACGGGTGCGCCATGGGTCCCGATTCAAAGGAATCCCCTACACAGTACGCACTGCTGGGGAAAGGACGCTTTTATGCAGCTGATGTACACGTAGGGGTTAGCGCCTCCATGGACAGTGTCTGACGTGTCAAAATTCGAGGGGCTTATACCCTGGAACAAGTTCTGAGTTTACCTATCCTATACATCCTTTGAGAGTTGGTACGAAGTTTGGTTTGTGGTTATCTTACCTAACTATACATTGGGTTACCTATTTTCTATACCTGCTATTACGTGGTCTTATAATTTCGAACAACCACACCACCAGCAATCCACAAGCCCTTTTGTGAAATCATTGATTTCCACACGGTTTAAAAACAAAGGTGTTAGACTATGTCATCAAATATTTACTTAATATGAAGCCTTAAATTTACTGAGGGTCTCCTCTCCTGACCCCTGTATATGCACCTTGCTAAAGTATGTTTTCTTGCAGAGTATCCAGCATGGATAACCAGAAATGGAGAGTTCACCACCCACTTCTACTGTATCAACCGATTATTCTGCTTTGCCATCTCAGACACAGTTCATTCCCCGTTTGATTTTGTTAAGTTTTATCCACCTGCTTGTGGTTCCACACCTTTCCTGAATAGTTTAAAGAGCTCTTTAGCACCCAGATTTTTCTTCTCATGAAGGTATTTATAACCAAAACCAAGGCAGCTCTCGGTCTTTCTCATAATCCCATCAGCAGGATGTGAACTGCCCTTACTTCTTACGGATAGTGTTTGTGTGTGACATGAGAAATGGAAACATGCACTGGGATGTAAAATCAAAGGTCCTGATTTTCATTCACATGGGAGACCTTTAACTAACTCTGGCAAATTACTTTTCATTTAGATCCATTGTACAGCTTCCCTAAAATGCTGGTGTTGGAAAGGGGCCAGAGTGTAAATAAGAGTTGACTTTCAATTATTTTTATTGACTTAGTCCCAAACCACTGACCCTACTGCTAGGGTTTACTGCACTTTTGCTCCTTTGGATTATTAGACTGGCACTTGCATACCCAGAGTCGTCTGTGCACACATCCTAGTATTTTACAGCGGAGTACAAAGATTTATTTCCATCTTGCTTTATTTAGTGAGAGCAGAGGTGCAGTTCCTGAGGGGACTGCTGCTCTGTGTTAGAGTGGAGATGGGAGACCTGACCGACTTCTCTCCAACCCTACCTTGGCATAACTTCATTCACTCCTTCAGTGGATACACATGCCTAATTTATGTCAGCATTAATAAAATGAGATTCAGGTCTGCTGCTTGTGCCCTAAATTTCCATTACCCCGGACCACCTGCTAAGACATCCCTGCTTCTGCATTCAGAAATTTCCTTTGTTCCCTTTCAATACGCCATTAGTAACAGCTAAATAGGGGGGCTGAAAGGCGGTAAATACATCTGCGTTTCTAAGCATAGCTGATGCCTTCTTTCCTTAAAATTACTTACATGTGGCATCGACTTGCCTGAGTCATTAATTCCCCTTTTACGGAGACTGCCTCTGTTATTTTTATGCTTTGTCCTTGATGTTTGCTTACATTGTCCCTGTTTTCCATGTCAGAGAGCACAAGGTGCTGTACCCCATTAAGGATGACTAATACACGGACAGAGAGGAAAAAAGAGAGAGATTAAACCAGAAAGAAATACATACTAAAACCATTGCAGAGTACTTAACTGAAAAACCCTGCTGCTCACATGAAAGCAATCTGGGAAAGGAGACTATTAGAAAGTGAATGCACATGACTGAGGTGGAAATACAATTAAACCACCAGAGTAAAATAACAGAAAATGTAGTAGTAAGGTTAATAATAAACTCCAGTCATGAAAGCACGAAATGTAGAAGGGAAATTACACTGCCAGTCATCATCTCTTTATTAGGAAACTCATTAAAATCAGAGCAGTAGCACTCCTTTCAATGGAAAATTCAGATGGGCATAAGCAACATCCAACTGGTCAGAGGCAGCCATGTCCAGGGGAGCTCTGTGTGGCTGCAGAGACAGGATGATCCTGCTGCAGATGCTAATGCAATATTTTCATCAATTATTTGATGCACTTACTGTGCATGTGCATCACAAGCACAGCTTATTGCTCACTACTACTCCCTTGGCTTGCTTTTATCTCATTCTGCCTCACCTACCTTGCAATTTAAATCTTCATATTTCAAATTCATGACAGGACAATCTGTAGCAAAATCTTTGCTCCTCTCTGCTTCAGTCATCATGGCTCATCTGATTCTTGCTTCACCAGTAACTCAGCTCTCTTCGTACTGCCTGTCGTTCTAGTTTCATGCTTTGCACTCTCAAATCCCCTCCTTAAATTCTTCTTACCCTTTCTCTTCCTCCGCCTCTTCTTTTGCTTAGAAGCCAGCCCAAAGCACTTGGCTGCTTGTGCAGCTGGATCACCATGTGTCAGGAGCTGGGAATGTTAATAGACTGGAGAAATCAGGAACCCTGTGCTGGGCAAGAAGGTGACTAGGGGTGGGGATGTGTGTTTAAGTGTGGCTGTCTGCATAGTTTTTGCCCAGTATAAAAAGCAATAACAGTGAAATAAAAATTTTGATGAAAACAACACATTCACAAAAGCATTTCAAGTTTGTTTTTTATAGAAAGAGAAAGCTCTGTCAATACAATTTGCTGAGGCTCAGAGACCTTTAAATAATTAGAATAACTCCTCTGCATCTAATTTGAAAAGTGCAAGGGTTGCCAAAATAGATGTTGTTTCCTTGTATTCCTCTGTGGGTATATTATAAGCACACACTCGAACTTGCATTCATATTGGGAGCTTGTAATCCTTAGCTGTAATTCTCCAACTAGAAAATCTCAAGAAGGATACTGGTGCAAAATTTCACAACAATTTTTTTTAAAATTTTTTACCCTTACAAAGGTGTTTTAAAACAATATAGTTACAGTGGCAAACTAAAAGTCATCTTCAAATTGCTTTAAACACAGTTGTTAGGCAGTCGGGGAGGGTTGAAAAGACAGAGTTGAGGCTGGGTGTGCCATTCCCACAGACCTTCAAAGTTTTAATACCTTGTTCAATGCTGTGAAAAGTGCATCTGTTTTGAGTACGAGATTCTAACATTCTATGAGCTTTCTAGATGTGGAAACCTACTGCCTCCATGTTTATTTACTGTGCCATTCTGTACTTTTAGATGGTGAATACTGACATGGGCTTATCTATGGCCACATACTTTGAGGAGCTCTAGCATGACCTCATGCACAGCCACTGGCTTTGAGTTGTACCTCCCACAGTGTGGACTTTGCTACAGCCACAGATGCTCCAGGGTGTACCTTCTCCACCATGTACCTTCTCCACTCCATCCTCAGGCCTCAGTCCCTTCAGAGTCACAGCTACCACAGCACAGGCAAAACCAAGGCCACAGACTCTTCAGAGTGTTGTGCTTCCACATGGACTCATCCCCAGGTCATAGTCCCTTCAACTCAAGCTCACAATGGCATTCCAGTTTGTCCAGTACAGCAGCACAGAAACAGCAGTGATCCCTGGCCATCTGCCAGCCCAGGCACATCGCCATGGCTGTTATCAAATTGTTCCCAAGCACAGCAGAGTAAGATGATAAGCAGCACAGCGAGCAGCAAAAGCAAAAAGCAGCCACTAACGAGCACTAGGCTCTAATACACAGTCAGGCAAGCGCGTCTCATGGCAAGCATAGAAGTCTGCCCATTAATAGCTAAACAGCAAGAACAGCTCAGAATTCAATCTAGCACATTTTAATCAAATGTGTCATTACCATGAACACTTTGAGCCCTATGTTGGGCACCAAAAAAGAACTGTTGTGGTTTAGCCCCAGTCAGCAACTAAATTCCACACAGCTGCTCAGCCTGCCCCCTCCAGTGGGGTGGGGAAGACAGTTGGAAGGGTAAAAGTGAGAAAATTTGTGGGTTGAGGTCAAGACAGTTTAACAGGTAAAGCCAAAGGCGCACGTGCAAGCAAAGCAAACCAAGGAATTCATTCACCACTTCTCTTAGGCATGTGGGTGTTCAGACATTGCCAGGAAAGCAGGGCTCCATTACATTAACTGTACCCCAGCCAAAACCAGCACAACATTTTTGAGGAGGATCCCATTTATATAAATATATATATATGTAAATTATGTATCTATTATATGTCTATTAATGAAATACTGCGTTCAACATGAAAAGGGGTAACTTCAACACATGGACAGTGGGATTGTGTGCACCCTCAGCAAATTTGAAGAGCATACCAAATTGAGTGGTGCAGTTGACTCACTGCAGGGAAGGGATGCCATCATGAGGGACATTGACAGGCCGAGTACAAAGTTCTGCACCCAATGTCAATACAAACTGTGGGGGGGGTGAATTGGATGAGAGGAGCTCTGCAGAGAAGGGCTTGGGGATACTGGTGGATGGAAAACTGGATGTGAGCTGGCAGTGGGTGCTTGCAGCCCAGAATGCTCTAAAAGATTGAGGAAGGTCATTCTTCCCTTCTGTTCTGCCCTCATGAGACCCCACCTGGACTACTGTGTCCATCTCTAGGGTCCTCAATACAAGAGGACCTGTTAGAGTGTGTCCAGAGGAGGGTCATGAAGATGGTTAGATGATTGGAATTCCTCTCCTATGAAAAAAGACTGAGAGAATTTGAGTTGTTCGGTCTGGAGATGAGAAGGATCCAGGAAGACCATATCACAGCCTCTGAGTATAAAAAGGGGGCTCATAAGAAAGACAGAGAGAGAGATTTTACCAAGGAGTATAATAGCAATGGTTTTAAACTAGAAGAGATTATATTTAGATTGGATACGCAGAAGAAATTCTATACATAGTTCCTGGTGGGACACTGGAACAGGTTACCTGAAGATGTTGTGGGATGCTTCATCACCGGAATTGTTCAAGGCCAGGCTGGATGGGGCTTTGGGCAACCTGATCTAGTGGAAGGAAGTTTGGGCTGTATGATCTTTGAAGATCCTTTCCAACCCAAACCATGCTATGAACACCAGATGTGTAATACTCTCTCTCCAGTTGCCTCTCCTACCCCAAAGAGGGAAAGAAAAGCTGAGGATAAGGATGTGGGAAGCCACCTGGAGCTGTGACCTCCCCAGTGCTTGCAGCTCCATCCCTGTCCAGGCTGCTGAGGCAACATACCCCACTGGTACCCCATTTCTGGCATGGCAGACCTGGTGGGGAGACTGCCAAGGGTAAAAGAAACAGGCAGAGACAGAAGAAAAGTGAGGGAAAAATATTTATGAGCAGAATTGTCTAATGTTTCATGCTACTTTGTTTTCCGTATGGGGGATACTTATGAAGGAGGGGTGAGGGTGAGCAGCAGCTTCCTTTCCTAGAGCTGCCTTTTGCTCCAGCTGTTTGTTGGACTTGCCACTGGCAGGATTTGGTCTTGCATGCTGTTTTCTCTTTTGCTTTTAGCTTGCTGTGCCTTGGGGGAGCCTCAGAGAGCTGCTTCCCTTTCCCTTGCCTGCCTTTATGTTGCTGTTCTGTTTTCCTGCAAATTATTTTCTCTGCTGCTGCAATGGGTTTTCACACTTTGAGATTCTTTCTAGGGTTTTCAAGGCTATGATGGTCCCAAGTAAGAGATCCCTGGAAACAAATGAGTCTGTATCAACCAAACCTGGACGAAAGGAAATGTGATTAACACTTAAAAGTCATAAACACTCAGCTTATAGCTGAGTGGTGGTAAAGCCAGGCTTTTAGTCCTCAGATCTTCGCTGTAGGACTGAACTAACTGAGCACCTTCACAGAGTACATTGATGCCATCAAGTTGTGTTCACCATGGGGTCCTGGTGCCAGCAGTGGGCCTGCAGCCAGTGGTGTGATCACCCTCTCCTCCGCTGTGCTCCTGGCCAGCCTGGTCCCTCGAAATGCTGGTCACAGAGGAATGGGCTGGGATGTGAAGGGATATGGTGTCTCCTTTCAGATACACTGTGGACACAAGGGCTGCCTCCCAAAAGAAGCACTAGAAATACTGGTTCATAAACTGAGGGAAAGAACTAAAATGGCTGGAGAAAGCAGACCCCATATTTTATTTAACACTCTTGTGATCAGTGAATGCCTCACTTTTAGAAAGAGTGAAATGAGGGGTCAGCACTTACACAGCCTGGGAGGGCTCTGAGCAATTCCTCCTGCCATACCAGGTAGGAGCACCAGATGATATAAAATCCCTTTTTGCTTCTTCTCTGTGAGTCCTGCCCTCACTGCTGATCACCCACCGGCAACACTTCAGTCAGTATATAGAAATCACAATTTCTTTCTTCCCCTTGTTTCTGGTATGATTAGTGTATATTGTCGTGGAGAGGACATTGCTTCTGGAAGGTGACAAATGTGGGCTTAAGACATCCCAGCTGGGTTTGAACTGAAGGTTATTGCTGAGCTACTCAGTCAAGGAGATGCCAGAACAAAATGAGTCCATCGAATGCTGGAATTGGCATATGGGGACTTATGGCCAGTTTAGGTGTGTGCAGGATGATGCTGCAGCTGAAAAGAAAGGGCTTTGGGTGGCATTGCATCATAAAATTGAGGTTAAGAGAATCAGACCTTTCATAAGTTCTAGTCCTAATAGTGTATGGTAAAAGGGGAAGAATTCCTGGTGTGCATTTCAACTGACTGTATGGTAGTATACCCCCTACATTTATTTCCTCTCCAGTCAAGCTTAAGCGTAACGCTTGAAAACATGTAAATAAGAAGTGATAGAATGCAGACCTTAAACACCTGTCCCAGTAGCCTAAAAGAAGCTTTTAATAAAGGGGAAAGTAATCCTCTGATAGAAAATCAACCTATGGGGGAAAAATAGGTAAAAGCTCTGTAGATGGTGGGATTCAGGGGAGGAAGAAGATAGTTTTCCATTGGGATTGGAGTAGGATATGGAAAATGTACTTGAAAAAAAAATCCTCAAAACTCCTCTCAAAATTGTGCAAGATTTTGCAGTCCCTGAATGCCTCTGGTTTTCCTCTCCTGCAGTGCATGAGATTCTCTCTATATGGCCTTCTTCGCTATGAATTTTAAATTACTTAACTATAAATTGCTTTCCGAACAGTGGCACCTTGTATTTTAGTCAAAGTCACTGGTGATGTGTCTAGGTTTCCTAGAAATGAATTCAGAAAGACTTCTATTGACTTAGACCTTCATGCAGACCTATTATTCCCAGAAAAATTCTCCAGGGGGTGAAGTTTGTTTTTCAAACCATGCTCATGCCAAACAATCCTGCAGCACCAGTCAGATAAGGCACTTGACAAAAGTGGCTTGGGGAAGATAGATGCATGGAGAAAATAATGTAATAAAATTCTATTATTCTGGATGTTTACTTTGATTTTCTTCCTTCTCATTTCACCCCTAGACCTTATTTGGGTGTGAAGCTGAGATGAGCAACTGAGCCTGACTACGGCACATGGTGGAACTGTGAATTATTTTGGCCCCAGCTTCGCATTGAACTCTGTGCAGGTGTGGAAGTCTATCTACACTGACAGATTAATGAATCCATGTGAGGTCAACCCCTGTGAAAGCTGATGCAGGGAGCCTGCCAGTTACTTTGGAGATTCCTCAGATCTCAGAGGAAAGAATAGAGCTCTGAGGAGCTGTAGGGGACAGAAGTACTACAGAGGAGGGAGCTCTTAGCCAGCCTCTGCTGGAGGAGAAGAAAATGGATTTGCCCAGGACCTATTTGCCTGCTTTTTTTGTAAGACTGGTAGAACTGCTGCTGGTTAGGTGCAGGTGCATTTTAAAATTGTGGTTAATAAAATTCTGTTGTCCCTTTATACTCTGCATTTACCAAGAGCACTGAGCATAACTGTTTTGAGCAGCTTTGATATTGAGACCTCAGGAAAACAAGAACAGGAAATTGCAAAGGATGAAGCTCCTCCTTGGGAAGGTATCTCTCAGGCAGAGCTGTGTGTCTGGCTGAGTGCTCTGCACCCAGGCATCACCTCTTGGGTCACCAACGGTGACAAAGCAAGAGGCAGCACAGCTGGAACCAGCACTGCAGCTGTGTCTGAAGAACACTCCTCTGCCCAGGGCTCACTGAAGGAGGCAGGAGGTGAGAAACAAGGAAAAGCCCTGTAAAGTTTTGGGGGTTGTCTTTGATTTTGTTTTTTTTTTAATGTGACTAGGGAAAAGTGAGTTGTCAGGGGGAAGCAGATAAAGCAGTTGGGTCTCCTGGGTTTCTGGGCTGTACCTTGAGCCAGAGCTGTTCAGATTATTCAAGGCGTACCACATAGGTAATTTAATCTCATGCAAACTTCTGCAAACACCTTCTGTCAGAAAAGTTACATTACTCTTTCTGTACTTACTTTACTTAATATTTATTTTTTAAAACCTGAGAGACTAGACAACCTTTATTTGTGTTATGTTTTTTTTCTTATTTAATATTTTACATATTCCTTATATCACTTTAGTGCCTGCTTCTTTTTTGTTTGTTTGTTTCCTCTTAGTTGCTATATTAAGAAATCACACAAGTTTTGTTTCCATAAAGCTATAAGCAGATGAAGAAAAGGTTTTAATAATGAAAATACCTGGTTTATTGCATTTTTGTCTAGAGCAGCTATACCTAGATGGTATAAAAAGAATGTAGCTCCCTATTGTGGAGAAAAGGTCTGTTTAACACAAAAAAGGTTATTTAGCATTTACTGTAAGAGCTTAAAAACTTCTCATGCTTCCTTTAGTTTTCTACCTCTGTGCTATAGTCTCTTATAATCTTTGGTTGAAATTAGATTATGAATTCTTTGTGACTGGACCTTCTTTTCATGTGCAACCCGTGCTGTGAGACCTTCATTCTGGTGCATTCTGTCTCATTAGTTGTTCCCTACAAAGAAATAGTTGCAAACAAGGACAAATGACTTTATTTACCTTGTAGTCATATGAATTACACCATAGGAATGTTACATGGGAAGCATTGGACAAACCGTGGCTGACCCTGTTAAAGTCAGTGGAAAAACTGCCACCAAGCTACAAAATAGCAAAAGTTTCATTTCGACAATCTAACAACCCTTAACATCTGACCTGACATTGCAAATAGATGACTATGCACCTCTATGAAGAGCCCGGGTGAGCGTGCCCAGGATCTTAGGTGATGTTCTGCATCCCTCATGGACAAACATTCTGGCATAAGAAGGAGGAGCTGTGTTAAAAAGAAAAAAAATATACATTTAAAAATGTAGAAGAGTAAAGTTGATGCCAGTCACAAAAAATGCAAGAACATGAAGAATCTGAAAAAATAAGGATGATCATTGCTATGTGATACATCCAAGCACAGATATTAACTGGTTTTCAAAAGTATTTTTATCTTACTTTCTGCCTGGGCAAACCTTATTCATGTATTATGAGGAGTAGCAAACCCAGCTCTTAAAATAATATATATAATTTAATACTTAATCCTTTAAAGGATTATGAGAAATATAAATCCTTAAACCCTTACAATAGTGATCTATAAAGGACTAGTCTCACAGAATGATTTTGGTGACTGTGACTCCATCTCTACTTTATAATCTAGCAAGAAACTGATATAATAGTGTGTTATAATTTCAAAATCTTTCATGGAGGTTTTTTTTGTCCCATTCCAACACAGCGTTTGGGCATCGGTAGCCAGGAGGAGACGTCTTGCTGAAGCCCAGCTCTCTCCCTCCCTGCTCCCAGAGCCAGCCAGCTGTCTAAAGCCTAAACAGAGGGATAGCTAATAGCTTTGCATTCCAGCATGATGGCTGGAGAGAGGACTGGGGGAGGTGTTTTTGTTTTCTGAGGGAAGGATTTCACTTCTTCCCTGGCTTGGGAGGTGGAATAAAGAGAGAGGTTTCCCTGTGCGCATTTTTTGCCGGGGCACTACCCCTTTACGCTCCCTCTGCGTGGGTGCCGGGCCTCTAGGATGGGGGAGCTCCTGGCTCGCCCCGCTGGCTCTGCGTGTCCTGGGCTGTTCTCCTGAGAGGAAAATCACCACTGCCTGGCTTGGCTACGACTCCTCAAGGGGCCGGCACCATCTGCAGGGATGTTGCTGACCCCCGCCACGCTTCTGGGCAAAATACGGTGAGGGGGTCCTTGCACTGGCCACGGGAAGGGTTCCAGCCCACCCCTGTGGCCTCCATTCCCACGGGAAGGGTTCCAGCCCACCCCTGTGGCCTCCATTCCCACGGGAGCGCTGGAACCGGCACCCCTTCCCGCCGTGAGTGGGTGCGGGCAGAGCTGCCCCGAGATGCGGCATCACCTCCCGCTCTCCCCGGGCGCAGCTACTCCCAAGGGGCACGGGCACGACGGGATCTGTTTGAAAGTCTTGGTTACGGTGTTGATGTTTGGTCTGTTCTGCGTTTGGTTATGCGTGTTTATATTTGTAATAAAGAACTGTTATCCTCTTGTCTACGTTTTCTGATTAAAGTCTCTTAATTTCAAGAGTTGTGGTGGCTTGAGGAGAGCGAGGCCCCCTTCCTACTCCAGCAGGATTCCTTACTCTCCTTCACAGACATCTTGGTTTCTTTTTAAACTGATACATAGTGAAGTCAACTTATTGGTTTTACAAAGTTTGGGGTGGAACTTGAAATCACTAAGGTGAGGTTTTTTGGAAAATCTACCCAAATATGCATAGTATTTTAAAATCAATATGAATGATGGACATTCCATGAAGTTCCTTTTTTACATTATTAATCACCAAAAAAGTTAATTTTGACTGGGTGCATAATGCAATTAATTTCAAGAAGAGCAAAGGACAGATTATAAATGAGGTGATTCTGAGAAAATTTCTCCAAGAGTATTTCAGGATTTATCCTGAGTGGCATCTGAACTGTTAATGAACCTTTACTGAAAATTACAGGATGACAGGGAGTCCCAGAGGAAAACAAAAATCTATCTTTAGGGCAAAGCTAGAAAGAAATCTATGGGACCTGCAGTGATGGATGAGTTTAACCTCATTGTCTGGAAATGTTCTCACTGACCAGTCACTTAATAACCAACAAAACAGACAATATACAGTTTTGTTAAGAGCAAATCACATTATACGATTCTAAGCAAAAAATCCAAAACATTGATAGAAACAGCAAAAGCAAGAGGAACCACAGATAGAGTTTATACTGACTGTACCACAGCTTTTGACAATCCTGCACAATGTTCTCAGAAGCCAGCTGAAGAAGAACGATCCAGATAAAATTATGAGGTGGATGTACAACTGATTGCAAATTACTATATGAACTTATCATTCAGTGTGTTCCTTAAATGTGATGAAACAAGAGATAAGGCCCTGTAGAAGTTTGTCCTGATCTGTTCAGTTTTATTCTGCTGTAGAAAAGGATCCAGAAGATGACAATGGATTGCAATTGGAAGTGCAAAATACAGTGCTGCTGCAAGACATTCAAATACCCTTCTGGGATGCATTAACAGGTATAAAGTACAGGAAACTACTTTTCCTTTGTTCTTTTACACATCTTGGCATTCGTGACCTCAGCTCACAAGCTGTGTCCATTTTTGGGCTAGGTATTTTTAGAAGAATGTAGCTCTATGAACCGCACAGCTCAGAGGTGAGCAACATGGATGGTAAGGCATGTGACTTCTTGGGAACGACTGAATGAATTAAAGCTGTCTTCTAGAAAGGAGGCAAGGGTGAAGTAAATCTTCACAAGCACAAAATATGTACTCCATCTCCAAAATCAGCAAGAAAACAAGTAATCTCATTTGCTGAGAGGAGAAGTAATTTAGATTAGACACTATCCTTTTAATTGAAAGGACAATTGAACATCAGTTACCACAGAGGCTACTGGTATCCTCTACTGAATGTTTTTAAGAGCTGCTGAGGATGGTGTGAATCTGCTCAACTTTGTCTCAAGGATGGTGATAGACTAAATCAGGGCTGCTTGTTCTGATGACCATCCGTAGATTGCTTGGATTATTTGCCCAGTCCATTGCCAGCCAGAAGTCAGCAAGACCTGGCTGAGCTGTCTGCGGGTGGCAACCTCTGTCCAGCTCACAGTTTCACAGAAAGATCTCTCATATGATGGATGAATGTTATATTCTTCAATGAGAGAAGGACCAGAGATATTTGGGGAGGGTGGTGGTTGAGAGCAGGCTATTGCCAATGCAGTTTGCTTGGAGCTCATTCTGTCCTCTAATCTGAGGATCATCTTGCAAATGAGGGAACCAAGTGCAGTTTGTATGAAATACGAGTGTGGCAGCAGTATACACTCAAATCTGCAATAGGAGATGATTAAGCAGCTGTTTCTGGTCTCAACTATATTGAGGTCCTGGGATACCTGTTGGCCCATGAGCCTGGATTTCAGTGGTCCCTAACGGGCTACAGAATCATGATGAAGTTATTCCCCCCATTGGCTGAAAATGTGTGGAAATCATTAGATGAAATGACCTCCTGAGGTCATTTTCAACTTTACACTGCAAAGATTTCTGTGAAATAGTGGAAGAGTTTCATTTCTCTTTGTAATAATGGCAGGACTAAAAATGGAAGAACAAATTATAGATTAAAAAATGGTATAGTTCCAGTATCCACTGCTGATAGAGCAAGTTCATGAGACTTTTCTCTCTATACTATACGTAATAGAATGTCAACGCAGATTTGGAAGAGCTGGTGTGTTAAACTGTGCCATTTGGGAATTATACTGCATCTCATCTTTAGTGAAAACTTCAGGCAAATAGCTGAACTATGTTAAACTGGATTAGTTGAGAAATACAAACAGTGTAATTTGAGAGGAAGGTTGTGACAGATACAACTTTGCCTTGTCTTTACACAAAGGTTGAAGTGCTTTTTTCTTTTCAAATGCCAAAACTGGTCAAGAATTTCTGAAAGAATAAGATTCCTTAAAACAATATAATAAACACAGATCCTTGAAGTTCCACCTGCCAGGGAAGAAAAAAAATATGAAAGTCTCTGCATACAGTAGCTCACTGATATGTACAATTTCAAGCTGCAGGGCAAGAAATCTGTGTGGAAATACTGAATTTTCATGCTTTGGGACTTCATGCCTGTGAAAGCCTTGGTATTATTACACTGGTACGTCAGGTTGGATGAGGGTTTATTTTCACTTGAGACCTGCTTCTTGTGCTTATCAGAGAAGTCCCCGAGCATACTAACGTCTGGCACAGACCTGCCCTCCGAAGGAGGGGACTGATCTGCCTGACAATGAGCCCCAAGTGCATTCTGAAGTTACAGCCCTAGGTGCAAGCCCCAGCAGAGCACAGCAGGGGTGGCCCATCCCTAATGCAGGATGGTGCTTTCATCCAGCCCTGATACACTGTGGTAAGGGCTACTACGTTTCTGTATACAGTCCTCACCCTGAAAAGATAAGAAATCAAAGCTTTTGAACATGGTGAATAGGAGTGTAAGCTGTTTACATAATCACTGTTTACATTCTGTTAGAGGTGACAAAAACATCTCGAATAAAATTGTCAGTGTTGATAAAGACCATATCAGTAAACAGCAGATTAAGCAGGACAGAGAGAGCCTTGCAGCCCAATTATGCATAATTTGCCATGGACATGGTTTGAGAAAGAAATGCACACAATGACTTAGAGAAAATTGCTTAGCTTGGCCACATCCTTATTAACAAAACAAAAGTGCCTGAGGGCAAATTGTCCTTGAAAATAACTCCTGGGAATAACAGAGCATCCTCATCCTTTGCCTTGTGATGAAGAAGAGCCTTTTTCTCCCATTCCCCATTCCCTGAAGCTATCCTGGGCCTCTTCAACATCTACCTGACCCACACGTTTGCTCACAGCTTCTCAGGCATGGCCTCTCACCCTTGGTGAGACAGGATCTGCATCACTAATCTGTTGCAGGCCTTCAGCAGCTTTTTTGGGGGGATTTGTGCAGTGATTTCACCCTACCTTACATCTAAGGCACCTCAGATTCGGGAGGTCAATCTACCACTCCTATCCCTGGTCTGCTGTTTTATCCAATGAGCATTCCTGCATCCTGCCCAAAGTCTTATTCCCACCTTTTCCTGCATTCCTGCATCAACTGCAAACACAAAGGCAAATCAAATCACCAGGGAAGTGAGCGTATGAGCCTAGCAGCAGGCTAAGGAAAGTGTCTCTGATGCTGTGTTTTATCCCAGCTGTTCATGAAAAATGTTCCACTGCACCTTCAGCAATGATCCTGTGGGGAATTTGTTGATCATATTTCAGAGTGACAGTCAGCTTACAGCAAGTTTTCAAAATCAGAACTCATCAAGTAGAAGAAAGGTGGTGACTTGTTGTTCACTGGTTTCAGGTACTGAGAAGAGGAATTCCAAAAACGTTTATATTTCCATTAAACTAACACAAATATTAAGGACAGATTGTCCAAAATAACAGCCTAAAAAAGACTGAAATAATTGTTCCTAAACAGATGAACTATGATCTCTTGGCTGACAATCTTTACTAGAATAGGAAAAGAATATTTGGATGAGTCAAAATTTCTCAAATTAGTTTTTCTCTGTTGAAATTCCAGATATCACTGAACACACTGTTGGTTTGTGGGGAAAGGGGAAAATCATGACGAAAAATACCATGAACAAGAACAATCCTGAGAAGGACAGCCATATTATCACAGAATACCTAGTTAGGGAACAGTACCATAGAAAGGGACCTATAACAGATGGCAAAAGGAATCGAATTGTTCCAAGTATCCTATGGAAGGCATGGATGGTAAATAATATCCTTCACAGGGTAGTGGCAAGATCTTGATGAGAGCAATATTTCTTGTTTTGGAGTCCACATGTTAAGAAATACACAGATGTAGTGAAAAGACTTTAATTTATTATGAATTAGAGAAATAATTTCTAGGGAAAAAACTGTTGTCGTAGAAAAGCAGATATGAAGGGGAGACATTGGTGCTAGTTGTCAAAAATGTTGCCATAAATGTGAAAGTGGTCAGGGTTTTTTTCCATTTGCAAGGAGACTAACCTGTGAACATATAGTAACAGTAAAGCTTGTGTTAAATACCAGGAGAACTTTCTTACCATCAGTACAGTCAGGAACTCCATCAGAAGATGGCTGGATTATCATCATGGGAAGTTTAGACAATTGCTTCTGGCTTGAGATCAGTGGTTGGTCTACATGACCTTTTGTGCCCTTAATTTCTGCATTTGTTTCTTCCAAGCACATACCTTGATTTTTAAAGCAATTCAGTTTGAGCCACATTCAAATTCCAGCTGCAAGCTCTTTGTTTTGTTGGCCATATGCTCTCAAGCACAGAGCTGTGTGCTGTGCTTGACAAGCCAGAAGGCTCCAGGGACATCCTGCTGGGACAATGCAGAGCAGAAATACTGGGAAGTCAAGTGAAGAGGGAAGGAGGAATATATTAGCTCTGTGGCTTGGTGGCAGTGTTACAAATACCACCAAAGTAGAGCCAATTCCTCAGTGCTGCTGAGTCCAGGTAATCCTGAACTGAGTTTGCAAGCTCAGTGCAAGGGTAATGTGTAACTTGTGTGTTTATGGTACCATGGCCACTGCTAGGGTTCAATGAGAATTTCAGTGTGGGAGAAGATGCCATGAACAGATGGAAAGGCAGCAGTAATCTGCAGACATATTGACAAGGCATGCAGGCCAACTGGGTGCTGACCAAGACCAGCTGTCCCTTCTTTTTTGTCTAGAGTATTTGAGAGGAAAAAAAGAGGCAGAGTTGCAAGTATTTCTGCTTGGTGTTGATACATCGTGACCCTTTTTCCACAGCGTGTCTTATCCACTACAAGGATGCCATCTTTGCTGCCTCAGAAGCATCACCATTCACAGCCTGCACCGGGGAGGCAGCAAACTCCTCTTTCTTTTTGCTGTTGCATCTGTACAGACAAGCCTGTCAAAAGGAGAGAAATGTGAGCTTAGCAGGGAGGTGGTTTGAAAAGGTGCCTGCTCTCACCCAGACATAAGAAATCCTCAGCTGTTCTTGGATTATAAGGTTATGGGACAGAGATCACACCTTCATATGTGCCTTTTCGCATTGTCTGCCTAATGTCTCCTAGGGTCTGATACAATTACTTTTACAAGACATGTAAGAAAATGCGTTAAATATCTTCAATTTTGCCAGCTAACTCCCCAAATTCCCTAGAGGTTTGGGAAGGCAGGTATATGCTCTAGGATTTTGAAATGATCTGACAATCTCCAACTGCTCAAACGCTACAGTGCCATAAAATATCACCTCAGAAATGCCATAAACCACTTATCACCTCAAAGATGCATCCTAAACATGCATTTTCAAAGTACATCTTTATCAAAAACAGAGTTCAGACAGTTATTTCCATATGACAAGGGCCAATCAGTATTAATTACTGTGTTATGAAACAACGTCCCCAGCCAAGAGCGAGGAACTTTCCTATCTGCTGGTTCACAACATGAGGTGTCACCCAGCCTTGCAATACAGTCTGCAAGCTTTGTCATATAATACCCACTTACCATGGTGATTGCAAGCTGTCTCAGTGTTACTGCTGTCAGCCCAGATCCAGTTTTGAACAGTGAGATAGAAGATAACAGATTCACACAGCACTGACTTAGTCTTCAGGTAGGGCGAATCACTCTTGCCGAGAAGTTTGCTTGCATGTGGCAGTGTTGATATAAGTCCACACGTGGTTATGCCAAAACTATTTATTCTGTCAACAAAGCATCAGGTAGGTCTCAAACATAGAGATGTGGGAGGTTCCTTTATGATTTCAAGAGAAACTGGAGCAGAACCTTTGGCTTCTCAAGGACATAACACAAAGCAAAACAAAACAAACCACAAATCATCTGCTTGATGTTCTTACAAAAAACCCACAGCCTGATGAAAGAAAACAGTTTCTTTATGAGGGCTAATTCTTAGAGTAACCTGAAACTGTTCCTCCTTTGAGGGCATTGCAGTAAATTACTGTTTGAGACCCAAAGAAAAGCTTGTATGCCTGAACACCCGTCTGCTTGGGTTCTTTTTTACTGCACCATGTAGTCTACTTGAAGATATGTCTCCCTATGAGCTTGCCTGACATTTGCTAGGACACTGGTGATAGAACAACATTACCTCATTAATATAACATTACATTACAAACAAAACTTGGAATAAAACATTCAACCATCATCATATAAGGCCCAAGGGTCAAGTAGCCTTTTCCAGCCTTCAAGGCTTTTAACTTTTGTCTTTTCCTACCCTGTCTACTCAAAATATAAGCAAACTGTTCAGGTACCAGGATACAGGGAGAACTCAGAGGGCCCTGAAAAACGTTTTATGACTGCAGGGGAACAGTGGGCAAACAGCATAAGGATGATCCCCTTCATATTATCCAAAAAGGTAAATTTAAAAGAAGAGTAAGGGTTTGCATTGCTGTTAGTATTCTTGTAAATGGATGGGGGAGGAGGGGAAGGGGGAGTTGTGCATGTAGCTTTCTTGGTCGGAAAACCAACACTTCCGCTTCTGTGTAACTATGTTGCTCATGAAGGTTATCCCTGGAGATCACACCTTTTGATCTGCCTCAGCAACCTTTGCCACTTGAACAAATGCTGCAGTTGTGAGATGTCACCTGGAACACAGCTCAGCACCAGCGGGAAGCTCACTGGCACAGATTTCAGAGGTATTTGCTGGCAGCAGATGTTTGGTGAAAGCACTGATTTCCATCCCTACCACACCTGGAGGATCTGCACTGAGCTGGTTATTTGCACACCCGTTTCCTACATCTTCCAGTCCTCATCACCAAAGTTCACAGCTCAGAAGGATAATTGAATCTGTCTCTCAGTATGTCACACCATGTCACACCCTGCCCTGTCCCTGTGTGTCATTCCAGAGCTCTGGGAGGCAGGTGAGGCACCTTGCTCGTACCAACCACAGACCACAGAGGTCCAAGTGGGCATTTGCAGCTCTTCTTTCCAGGAACCTGTCACTGGTTGCTATAGTGATAAACAAGTTGGCTTATTAGGAAAAGGAACAAAGCACTAGAGAAAATTATTTCAAAATGGCCTATGTGCATACATAAACATGCAATCTCACTCCTCATTGTCAGCTTGGACAGCTGGCTTCTTGTTTCTGGAACAGCATAGACACTATATACATTGTTTTAGGAAGTCCAGTCCAGTCTCCACTGCCTGTGTTTTCTGACACTGTCCTGTGTGAGGGAGTGGGGCTTTGCCTTCTGAGTTGGATGATAAAATTTCTTGGGGGCTTCCAAAACTGGATAGTGTAAGAAAATGTGCTCTCTTAGAAAAACTGTTATGTGATCTAATGATGCTGAAATTAGTCTAAAGGAGCAGAAGAGGACAGAAGAAATTATGCTTTTGCTGCATCCTGTGATGAGGCTTCATTTTTTTTACCTTTCTTCCCCCCTTGCTGATACCTCTGCCCAGATACTTAGGGTGGCGATCTGTGCCTGTCAGATGGCAGAACATTACTTTCTGTGTAGGGTGCCTGGCTTACACATGGGTCTTTTGGGCCTTCACTAACATGTAATAAACCTGTTCTTATTTGAGTCTCTAGATACACAGTGACTTCACTGAGATCAGGCATGTGCCCTCGAGTGTGTAGTAGACAGTGGATGTTCTTTGACACTTCTGTGAGGTGCAGCCACAGTGCTCTTTTCGAGTTTTTTTTTTTGGTTAATTACACATTTTGATTGACTGAGTGATGCCAAAAGGTATAAATTCAAACACCGGAAACTACACTGCCTATATTTCATTCAGACAGGCTGGCTAGTCTTTTGTCTGCTATAATTTGAGTAACCTGGCATCTGGATTACCCATCACAGAAACCAGGCTGATGAGCCCCCTTTGCATGCCAGAGCTAATTACCCACCTCCAGTTACCACCAGTCACTGCTGTTGAAAGAAAAACATGAAACAGCCCAAAGAAATGAACCATCCTTGGGTGTAATCTATTCAATTACAGCCATGTGAAATAGAAACTATTTCTCTGCAGTGTTTTATCCACTAGTTAAAAATAATTGCACATTTTTATATGTTTATCCAACTGATTTTGCTTCTGCTTCCCACGGGACTGTAATAGTTCTATCAACTGCAGAACCTAAAAACCAATAAATTTTAATAGCTTTATTTCAAATGCTATCTTATAACTCAGACCATCTTTCCAATAACTGAAAAAAAAAACCCAAACCAAAACAATCAAAAACTCCATCCCAGTTTGTAGTGTTGTACCTAGCTTGAGCAAACCCTGGTGTTCAGAAACTGAGGGGAAGTTCAAATGGAGATAGTAAAAGGCTTGGCCAGCTTGTCCCCCCACTGGGCATGTCTGGCTGAGAGGCTGGATGCGAGTGCTGGGTCACAGCAGAAGCCTCTAGATGAGCTGCCTGATGGGTGGGTGACCCTGAATCGGGAGGGGGAGAAAGGCAGAAAGAACTGAATTGTTGTAATAACGTGGAACAGTACATCCAAGACACAGCTAGAGCAACTCTCCTGCCATGCCTATCCTTTTCTACAGATATTGGAAAGACTGAAAGCAATGAAGAAGTAAGGAACTGGGGCACACAATTGCTGGCTAGCAATACAACCCCTTACGACTGCATTCAGCCAGTGTTTGCAGTGTGCTCCAGTTTGAAACAAGCCTCTGTGGTCCTGTAGAGACTGTTCTTAGGGATGGGATTTCTTTTGTATGTGTGTGCATATGCACACTTGCACACCCAGGCTGCTTTCTAGCACTGTGTCAAGCATTCTCCTGCCAGTGCCAGGCATCCTCTGCTGGTAGAAGCATGAGAAACTGAAGCAGAGGTAGCTTTTTTAAAACGAATGAAAAATTGGGTGCCAAGTCCAGACACATCGCTGAAAAAAATCTTTGGAGAACAGGGGCAGCAATCACAACACCATAATAGATGAGCCAAGCCATAAACTACTGCAAACAAACAATTCTGGACCAGATCCTAAAGAGAAATGCCTGCCCACACACTCTGATAGAACCCAGAATATGCACTGTGCTGCATACTGTGTGTGAAACCATAGGAACAGCCTGAGTCACACAGTGATTGGTACCATCCATCACAAGTTAGAAACTCGTCCTTTGTTTCAGAGTTGCACCTGAGGCCTCAAATCAAATGTGACAATTTTTATAATAACCAGTGCTGAGGTGTTTGGCAGAAAAAACTATTTCTGTAGACAGTTTGTCCCCACAAATGGAGTGGTTATTTGTCTGGATTCCTTCAATTCCCAGAGGAAGAAAACTCTGCTTTGCTTATCAAGAAACAACAGTTTAATAAATAACAGTTGGCTTGCACATAGTGTCTTCATTATGTTTTACCTTTCCATCTACAATAATCTACACCTAAAGCTAACAGATTATGCTGCTGCATTATTTGATATCACATCTGATGTATCTGACTCATGACCTCCCAGTCTGTTCCATGGCACATGAAAACACGTTACAACAGTTCTGCAGGAAAAATATATTTGTTGAGATTTGTTATCAAATAACCACATTTCATATCGTTATGTTACAGCAAATGGTAGATGAGTAAATGCAGTAAATATTTGTTAGCAAGTGTAGAGAAACACATAGTTACCAGCTTTCAGGAACACAGTTAAAGAGAGGAAAGATCACCACACAGTTGGTCAGGATACCTCCCTGGTGCTGAGTTACTGTTTGTGCTCCTTTCTAAACTGCTGCCATTACATTCAGCTATTCTTACTGCTGCTTTTACTAAGGTCCTATAGCCATAAACTATTAAGTATCCTCTACGGGCTGAGCTCTGAATACAAAACACAAGTTCACTAAATATTTTTGGATAAAAAGTAATGCAGTACTTTTAAAACATTATGTTTGGCTATAAAGAATGCCAATTAAATACATCCATTTGTAACCCTTAGTTTCTAGATTCTGTCCCAATAGTTTTTAAGAATTCTGACATGGTACCATACAGTAACTAGAAGCTTTGAATTAACTTTTCCAAATGACCACTGACTTTCAAATGAGAACAACCAATAGCTTCTTGGTGTGTTGCTTTGATACACATATTTGCATTATTTGAACAAATTATCTCTGTAAATAGGATTGTACTGTAAATGAAAAAACAATGGTATGCTCAGTCACTGGAGAGAGATGGAGTGGAGGTGATCATCCTCTAGATAAACTGCATCAGCATAAAACCAGCAACTGCAATTTCATGTCCGAGATGTTTTTGATTTGGATATATTGAACTATTTATGTTCACTGCATTCCCCCATATTATTTCATTAATCACATAACAACCCTTCCACTTCTCCACTAACCATGCTAACTCTAATTAGCTCTCTGCTACACAGATGTTTCCTCGTTTAGATGTTCAGTGCCTGGCCATGTGTCACCCTCGCTTTCACATGAATTTCAGCTTACATTACATTGCTTCGATGTCCTATCTGTGTGTGAGCCTGCTGGGCTAATATGTCCTTTTGAATAACAAATCCATTGCAGATAGATATGAATGATAGATAGACAGGGTGTCCATATTATCTGTATTTGTTATACAGATGCAAATGTGAAGGATTCCTATAAAACTGGAATGAAAGCAGTAGTTTAAGCCCAGGAGGCTGGCGTGAAGGCATGACCGATTTCTCTAAGCCATGCTATTCCTACCAATAAGTCAATGTATCAGTGACGAATCACTCTATTTCTGATCTCAAATAGCTCACAAGCCAGTGAGACCTTCATTCAATCTATATGTGTTAATCAGAGAATCGTGGAGAATTCGGTAATTTGCAAACACTACTGCTGTGCTTCTGTGCTTTTATGCAGCATGAAGTTCTAAAACCGTAATTCAAGCTGTAAGGAAGTGTTTAGTTATGACAGCAGGGAGTGTTGAAAAATGCATCAGAAACTTCCCTGGGAGGAAAGGATTCGTGAGGGGTTTTAGATTGTGCATTTCATGTGTGTTGCGGCACCTGATGACTGCCTTTTTCTCCAGATAAAGACAGGTGGATTATTACGAAATTCTGATATACGTATCGTTTTCAAAAAGGAGCTCTGAAGTGCATGCGATCTCCGAGGAAGCAGCTCGGCAGAACAACGGGGCGATGCGGTCCGGGGGAGCGCGGGCTCGCAGGGCGGTGCAGCCGCTGCGCGGGGCAGGGTGCGGGGGGCGACACCGACTGACGGGCACCGAGGGGAGCTGCGGGAAACCTGCGCCTTATTTACAACTTCTTACTTCGGCGGGGCTCGAAAATATTCCTCCCCTAAAAAAA